>CM068839.1:18998042-19003042 GCA_028554795.2 Sinohyriopsis cumingii | reverse complement strand
ATCCCACTATCTATTTATAGCTCCAACTTGTGGGTTTTTCCTTTGGAAAATCCCACTATCTTTTTATAGCTTCAGCTTGAGTGACGTTCCTGTTTATGAATTCTAGTATATATGTATAGCTACAAAATGTGGAAATCCCCAAGTCGATATTTACAGTCTCGAAATTTCCAGCGTCAGTGACGTCACTGTACAGAACACTAGGGATAAAATATCAACGGTGTTGCAAGTGGCTGACCTGAATACGCGCTACTGCAGGTAGGTAGGTAGAGTGTATCTGATAGGGATAAAGTGAGTTTTATACGGACAAACAGAGACCAATAGACACACACAACGTACGCGCGCAGACACACACACACACACACAAACACACAAACACACACACACACACACAACGTACGCGCGCCGACATACTCACACACACACACATACTCTCTCACACAAACACACACACACACACACACACAGAAACACACAACGTACGCGCGCAGACATACTCGCTATGGCTATGGCGATCGCTTCAAGTTCCCCCAAAAAATTTTAGGGCTACCCCATACTCTCGAAAAGAAATAACATTCCATTGTATATGATATGTTAGTCAGTTAGAAGAAAAAATACAGAAGTGAGTCTATCAGCACATGATTTCTTTATCTTGGTTAGAAAGTGTGACTCTAAGTTGTTCGTTTCCGTCGCTTATCAAAATTTTAAAAATAGTAATGTTCTGTAAAAAGTGAGTGAGTGTTTCTTTTAGATCTGTGCGTTTTTTTTTGTTTTTTTTTGTTGGTGATAATATGGATAATGTAAGTTCGGGTACAACGAAATTTAAAGAATTAGGCCCAGAACTCGGTGTGGAGGGAAGAAATATACGCAACAGCAGCGGGAGCAAGAAATGCAGACCTAGCCAGTTAGCACTGAGGTATTCTGCGTTTGACAATGCCTTTGATGTCGTACACGTCGTCTTTTTTGGTGACACGACTTGATTTGAAATAAGTACGGGCTAGCGTTTTGGTGAGTACTTAACATCCATGGCTGTCTTGCTGAGCACCTTTTTCCTCCTTTACCACGCTCGGACAGAAAAATGAGTGTGTGGTGAGACAATTCCCACTCATGTTTAAAGCCTTTCAGTCAGGTTGTTAAGGACTAGTTAGTCCTACACCTGATTGGCTAAATTTAAAAGTAGTCTGTGAGTACATAAAAGCCTGGGGGGATGAGGCTCTCTTTCCTTCCCCAGGAGTAATTAAAAATCACGCGGTGCGTTATTAAACCAGTGATACATGCTCCATTAGAGCGAAAATCACTTTAATTCAAGTAAGCAAGCAAGCAAGTTCGGGTACCGTCTCTAGCACTCTTGATGACACCAACTGTCTGGGTTATTTTCTTTCTTGCAAGCCCCTATGTTCCACTTCTGTTTGTGATAATAAATTGTGATACTTCACATTTTCTAAAGTGGAAATCTTTACAAGCCGTACAAAATACAAAACTTATATGACTTTGGCTTTTGACACTTGCACAGACTCTTCACTTTATAAGTGTCACGAGAAAATTGTATATCCCATTTTTACCATTTTCAAAAACACGCACACACTTGCAGCTTGACCAGAAATATGTACATCTTGTTTTGTGGATAAGTCACAGACAAGTCCAAGCATATATAGGTGGTTATGAACGTTAGGAATATCCCCTCATTTTTTCAGAAATATCAAAGCTTGTATGTGCATTTTCCCTTTTCCACTCTATATTAGTGCTTAGATTTGTTCCAAAAAAAAAGAAAAAAGAAACGAAACAATTTTGAAGAAAAAGAAACAACTGAATTTTGAATTCAGGTTTCTCTCTGTTTATAATTTTTTTCAAGTTGATGGTGCATGACAGAGTACATTCGCCTACCTTTCCAAAGTGAGAGGCATTTGTTCACATGTCATTGCCTTTGTTAAATTCGGTTTCATTGGTTAGTTATCGTTAATCTTTAATTTTTTTCATGCATTTCTTTTTGATAGAAGATTTAAGGCTTTCTATTGTTGTAACGGTATTTATGTTGTTTAGTCTGTTGATGAAATTATCTATAGCAAAGTGCTTAAGATTTTTCAGTTTCTTTTATTATTTCAAGCCCTACAAAAGGAGACCAAGTTTGTCTTCAAAGACGAATGAAACTCTAAATTACACGGGCGTGAAGGAAAACATCGTTGTGTTTGATCTAATCATGCTTGCCGTATCTCTTTGTGTTTTAGAGGTCATATTTCTTGTTAAGTAAATACACGCATCAATAGACAGACAGATTGGGTCATCATCCTTGAGTTTCACTGTACTTTCGGTTCTTTACTTCATACAAGTCCCAAATGTATTAGTTTGAAAACGAAAAGATAACATGCCCCTCAATACTGTAACACGTCTGTTCTGACTCTACCGATGTGAGTGTGAGTGTTTATGTCGAAATGTTTAAGTGAGATATAAAAAAAATGGTCAGTTTGAAAACGCGAACCAATACTGTGACGCTCAGTACTTTGATGTGGTAAGAGGAAATGGTACAACACACACAAAGAGGGCTTGTAAGTTCACATTTCAGTCTGTCTGCACTGTAATGGTAACAACGCAAGAACATAGGGATTATTATGCCACACAGTCCTAGAACAAAACAATGCATCACCCGTTGTAAGCCATTTCATTGGCTATACTTATTTTCTTACCGCGTTCGCTTCGAATTGACTTGAGTAGCTATTCAGACAGTGACGAGAATGGCCATGCTTTACTGGGTCTATCCTATAAGCGATTTATATAAAAAAAATATTTTTAAAAATTAAACTAATGCACGAACATTCGTACCATGGGCGATCCCATGGAAATTGTGTCCGTCTTATTGCAAAATACATCAACATTTAATTTAACCGTGCAGATCGCTAGAACAAACCTCTGATAATATACATTTTGAAAAGTGTTGTGTGACACGGATTGCCATTGTCGCTTGGTGTCTGCTTTCTTGTTCGAAAAGAGATCGTTTCGTCTTGACTATAAAAATTTAATTTAACTAAGTTTTACGCACTACTTGAACTCATACATTTACGTTGTAGGTGTAAGCCGTCTTTCTCAGTTTTCTGGAAGTTCCTTTTTGCGTTTCTCAGATATGATACTATTTTTTATGGACCGAACGAAATTTCTTTTGGCGTGAATTAGGACTCGTGGTTTTGTGGCATAATTGGAGAGCATTGATTAAAGCTCAGTTATGTCGTCTTCGAAATCGCTGACACAGATTTGAACTAACACTTCAGGTTTTGTGTGAGGCGATACGGTACATCATTGCTTTTTACTTCCTCAATGAAATCGTTTCATCTTATTGCAAAATTACATTTGACTAGGTTTCATACGCAGCAGGTCCCTGTATATAAGGAGAGTGTCTTAGCATCAGAGTATTCATTCCGCTCTCAAACGATCAAGAAGATGGAAGAGTCAGCACAGAT
Source organism: Sinohyriopsis cumingii (assembly GCA_028554795.2). Classification (NCBI taxonomy): domain Eukaryota; kingdom Metazoa; phylum Mollusca; class Bivalvia; order Unionida; family Unionidae; genus Sinohyriopsis; species Sinohyriopsis cumingii. The sequence continues at coordinate 18,999,596 of CM068839.1, read as the reverse complement.
CGACCTGCTGGTCAAATATTTGCTAAAAGTCATACGAAAGCATAATTCACATGCGAAAGTGGCAACAAAACTTACTCTTTTGATCGTTGATTTGATGAGAGTCATACGAAAGTGTGTAAGTGCTAATGAAGTTTGCTATATCTGCAAAGGTAAATGGGTATTTGTCTCCAGAATACCTGCTTCGTCTAAGAAAGAGAGACAAAAGTCAAGATACCTAATATCGTTGTCAGGAGAAAGGACACTGGAATTCAGAGTGCCCTACGAGAAAAGAGAATAAACAAAAACAAGACGAAACAGAGAAGAGGGATTCAGAAGAAGAAGAAATTGAAGATGATGAAGAACTTGTGCCAGTAAAGACATGGAAATGGAAAAATTGACAATGTGAGCCGATGCGTTGGCCCTGATGTGAAATTTCATACTACCTTCAAAAAGAGAATAGACCAGAAAGAACACGTACGTGTCTCTTGGTCTTGACATTGTATAATAAGGATGGCGTGTTTTGTTTTCTACTCACACTTTATGAAATTGTGCCCTTTCACCTATCTCTATCCCTCTGGATCATGTTTTAGTTAGAATTGAAATGGAAGGATGTTTTCCTTCACGCACGCTCTATAGGCATGCAAGTCGGTAAACAATAGTCAGTCTATTCCTCCATTATTTTGTGTCTTGATGTTTCCTAAATCACACACTGATGCCATAAAATAACGGGTTAAATGGGTTTTGTAGTGTTGGGAGTGGGGGGTGGGGTGGGGTGGGGTGTAGGTGTTTGGCAGAGTTGGTCATTGCAGGTGAGGGCTTAGGTGCTTTCAAACAACTTTTACTTCTTCACTCTGTGTTGATAGTATATTTGGGGTTTGTATGCGTTCGCGTACGTTTGTGTCGATAGTTTATTTGGGGTTTGTATCATCTCCCTTCTGTGTTGATAGTATATTTGGGGTTTGTATGCGTTCGCGTACGTTTGTGTGGATAGTTTATTTGGGGTTTGTATCATCTCCCTTCTGTGTTGATAGTATATTTGGGGTTTGTATGCGTTCGCGTACGTTTGTGTGGATAGTTTATTTGGGGTTTGTATCATCTCCCTTCTGTGTTGATAGTATATTTGGGGTTTGTATGCGTTCGCGTACGTTTGTGTGGATAGTTTATTTGGGGTTTGTATCATCTCCCTTCTGTGTTGATAGTATATTTGGGGTTTGTTTTTTCCTCTTCCCTCTGTATGTGTGTATGTGTGTATGTGTGTGTGTGTGTGCGCGCGTACGTTGTGTGGGTGTGTGTATTGGTCTCTGTTTGTCCGTATAAAACTCACTTTATCCCTATCAGATACACTCTACCTACCTACCTGCAGTAGCGTGCATTCAGGTCAGCCACTTGCAACACTGTTGATATTTATCCCTAGTGTTCAGTACAGTGACGTCACTGACGCTGGAAATTTCGAGACTATAAATATCGACTTGGGGATTTCCACATTTTGTAGCTATACATATATACTAGAATTCATAAACAGGAACGTCACTCAAGCTGAGGCTATAAAAAGATAGTGGGATTTTCCAAAGGAAA
>CM068839.1:18438042-18993042 GCA_028554795.2 Sinohyriopsis cumingii | reverse complement strand
AGGGGAGACTGCCCAAGGGAACCCGGACTTACTTTCAGAAGAGGTACATTGGGATTTTGTGGATTTTCTTACTTCGCAAGAATTTGTTCCGGAACCTTCGTTACCTTCTTCATTACCGCAAGTGGAGAATTTTAGACAGAGACAGAAAGAAGAATTGGAGAAATTTATACAACGACAAAAGGAAGCGGAACAAGCTTTTCCCCTACAGCAGCAGCAGCAGCAGCAAGAAGAAGAGGTAAGAAAAAAACAACAGCAACAACAGCAAGAAGAAGTAGCAGCAAAGAAACAAGAGGGTGAAAATCAAACGGTCACGGTACTGTTGGACATTTTAGCGGAGTTAAGAAGTCAGAAACAAATGTATCAGACTTCTTTATCACGACCGAAGAGAATACGACCTTCCCGAGCTAAACACGTCAACCCTGTGACTAAGCCTGCCGTACCACCCTTAGTGATTTCAACTCAATCATCATCATCAACATTACGCAGTTCAGAAGTAGGCCTTGGCCGTGGCAAAGGCTTAAGGCAGTTAAAGTTGATTGGTTAAACTCACCCCTACACCAAAAAAGGCCCTTTTCAGGGCCACCCACATTTCTCGAAAAGAAATACAATTTCAATTTGCCAATAACTCAAAAAAACTCATTTTACCCTTATAGTACGTGTCTGTGTATGAGTGCGTGAGTGTAGCTTCTTATTTTAAAATCAAAACTCAAAGACACTTACCTTATATCATTAATGTATTCTTTTCTCCATTTTTTACAATCCAATTCACAATTCACAACACAACACTTTAATTAAAAGTTCATTGACTTCTTCTTTCTCCTTATTTAGTCTCTCTGTTTTTTGAATTTCTTCACCGTCTTTTCCTCATTTTCTTCCCTTCTTCTTTTCTTCTCCTGTTTCTTTGCCTCTTGTAAATAGAATTGTCTTCTTTCTTCCTCTTCTTCCTCTGAAGAATCCCTCTCTTCTTCCGAAGAATCCCTCTCTTCTTCTGAAGAATCCTTCTTTTCTTCTGACTCCTCTTGTTTCTTTTTTGGGCAATCTGGAGACCAATGTCCTTTTTCTTTGCAATAATAACAGGTATCTTGACTTTTGTCTTTTTTAGCCCCTGTTTTTTTTTCTTTTTTGACGGTCTGGACACTCTGAAGACCAATGCCCTTTCTTCTGACAGATATAGCAAGTATCTTGACTTTTATCTCGAAAGGAAGGAGAGTAGTCCGTGGGCTGGTCTGAAGAGAATTTTCTAATGACCCCTCGCAAAGCTCTGACGAAACGTTCGATTTGGTTAGTCTCTTCCATCGTTGTGCTCGGCTTGAGAGTGAAATGAATAGTGAAAAGGACAAGACACACACCCTTTTATATACGCTGGTCTGCCATGACTATAAATTAGTCTATGGTGTTTAAACTTGAGTCATTTGACGTTTTTCACTCAAGATGAAACGATCCTATTCATTCGAGAAGAAAGAAGAAGAAGAAAGTAAGAGGCAGAAAAGTGATCTATCGCCTCGTACCAGGGCTGAAATCTTGGCACAAATTCATGCCAGTGATTTTGAAGAGGACATGAGTGAACCAGAATCCGAACCCTCTAAACCAAGTTCACCACCCTTAGTCAACCCTGAAAAGTACTATTCCATTCGAGAGACGGAAAAGCGCTCCTCTAGAAAATTTAGAACCACGGCTTACACCTACACGGTGAAGTTTAAAGATTTCAAGTCCGACGTACCCTTAGAGAAAGCAGAAGGGTTTATCACCGAGATGTGGGATTCTTTGCTCACCGCACTCAAGCGACAATGTCAACCCAAAGAAGACGATCGCTTGACACTATCCATAGATCACGACGGTTTGAAATCCCCTGTTTGGATCGAGTTTAGCAGACCCGCAGAACTAACCCCTTCCAAAGTCATGGACAAGATTCAACACGTACAACAATCTAATGACCAGTTTGACATCACCGATGGTAAAGCCACACTGAAAATGGCCCACGTCTCTCCTCCTCAAGGGACTGGACGCAAAAAGATGTTATTGGTGGACGACCTTCGCAACACCAAAACAAGTCTCGTCCGAATTAACAACCCTCATGACCAGATGTGCTTAGCCCGTGCCATCGTGGTGGGACGAACCTATGCCAACAAGAACGACACGACAGAATGGAAAAGAGCCTGGAACACTATTCAACGTTCCCATCGAGCCAAACAACGAAATGAAGCAGAACTCCTGTTACAACAAGCCGGACTGTCCAAAGACACACCCTGTGGCATTCCTGAGATGCAAAAATTGCAAGATGCCCTAGCTCCACGCTACACCTTGAAAGTGCACCCTCAAGAAATGCGCGGACCTCTGTTGTTTCCAGGCCAAGACTTTAAGGACGGAAAATACATTCATGTTTATTATCACGATGACCATTTCGATACCATTACCACTATCACCGGATTCCTGGGATACAGATATTACTGTGAGAAATGTGATTATGGTTATAACAATCGAGAGCAACACAAGCATTGTGGATGGAAATGCCCAGGATGTTTGGCCTCTCCACCCTGTCTGAGCGAAGAACCAGTGCCTTGTTCGACTTGTCTGCGCACGTTTGTCAGCCCTACCTGTTACCAACAACATTTGAAAACACAAGGTTCACAGAAGAAATGTGCTTGTCAACTCCTGAGATTGTGCCCTACCTGTGGACAAGGCATACGTACCAATAGTACCAAGGCACACGTATGTCGAGGAAAGAAAAAATGTCACATTTGTCACCACATCGTGGACTTGGAACACGAATGCTACGTGCAAAAATACCAACCCCCACCAGAGAAAGAGGACGGTCACAAGAAGAAAGGCAATTTCATCTTTTTCGATTTCGAATGCATGCAAGAGACCGGCATTCACATTCCTAATTTATGCGTGGCTCATCGAGCGTGCGAGAAGTGCATTCAAGAACCTATCTTCAGTCATTGCCCTCACTGCAGCAAGATTCCCGGAGGGCGTGAAAAAATCTTTCGGGGACCGAACACGTTAGCCGATTTTGCCCAATGGGTTTTAGACCCCATCGACAAGACGTGGAGCCAAGAGGACATCGAACGTTACGGAGATTGTCATCGTCATGCCACGGTGATGGCTCACAATTTTTCCGGATACGATGGACAGTTTCTTTTGAGGTACTATACGGAACAAGGCACCGAACGTCCTAAAGTCACTTTGAACGGAGCCAAAATCATTTTCATGCAGGTGGGACAAGTGCAGTTTAAAGATTCGATGAGCTATTTGGCCATGCCTTTGAGTCGAATGCCTAAAACGTTTGGAATGACAGAAATGGCTAAAGGGTACTTTCCACACTTTTTCAATACGGAAGCCAATCAACACGCCGTTCTACCCCATTTACCTGAGGCTCACTATTACGACCCCGACAACATGCGTACCGAACAACGAGAAGCTTTCTACGCTTGGTACCAGGCTCACGCCTCGGACCCTTTCGACTTTCAGGAAGAAATGTTAAAGTATTGTCGTTCCGACGTGGACATTTTACGGCGTTGCTGTGGAAAATTTCGAGAACTGTTCATGGAATACGGAGGGGTCGATCCTTTGAAAGAAGCTTGCACCATTGCCAAAGCGTGTTCCTTAGTGTATCGACAACGATTCATGTCTGAAAACACCGTGGCTGTCATCAGCCCTCAAACGACCCACTTTGTGAAGCGTCAATACTCGGTCAAAGCCCTACGTTGGTTACATTACTTGTGCGACAAGGAAGACAAGTGGATTCAGCATGCCCGCAACGGAGGGGGTGAAAAGACCATCGGAACGTATTCGGTCGATGGCTGGGACTTAGAAAACCCCAAGATCGTGTACGAGTTTAACGGTTGCTTATTTCACGGATGTCCCGTCTGTTACCCTGACCGTGACACTAAAAATCAGTTTTTACAACGAACCATGGAAGACTTGTACCAGGCCACTTGTCAGCGACGCCTAAAGTTAGAACAGGAAGGATACCAAGTGGTGGAAATGTGGGAACACGAGTACGATCACCGTATGAAAACCGATCCCGAGTTTAAACGCCTCGTGGAAAGTTACCAGTTCATGGACCCGCTGAACCCGAGGGATAGTTTGTACGGAGGAAGGACCAATGCCACCTGTTTGCTGTACCAAGCCGACGAAGAGAAAGGAGAAGAAATCAAATACTTGGACGTGTGTTCGCTGTATCCCTACGTGTGCAAATATTGTCGCTTTCCTGTAGGGCACCCGCAATTGCTGACGTAACACATCGACCTGAAAAACATTCGACAATACGAAGGCTTGATCAAGTGTAAAGTTTTGCCTCCCACGAACCTATACCATCCCGTCTTACCTCACCATTGTCAAGGCAAACTGATGTTTCCCTTGTGCCGTACTTGTGCCGAAACGTGCAACCAAGACCAGCCCTGCCATCACAGCCAGGAAGAACGTGCCTTGACGGGAACCTGGGTCAGCGTAGAATTGTTCAAAGCTCTGGACATGGGATACGAACTGTAGAAGTGTACGAGATTTGTCACTTTCCCAAGACACAACAATACCACAAGGGTGACCCCACGCAGAAAGGCATTTTCGCTGACTACGTGGATGCCTTTTTGAAACTGAAACAAGAAGCCAGCGGCTATCCTTCCTGGTGTCACACTCCCGAAGACCAAATGCAATTCAAAGAGAAATCCTACCAACAAGAAGGCATCTCTTTAGACCACATCGAGAAAAACGAAGGCAGGCGATCGTTTGCCAAAGTGATGTCAAATTGCTTGTGGGGTAAAATGGCACAACGACCGTGTTTACCCAAGACGGAATATTTGACAGAACCTTGCCGCTACTTCCAGATGATTCACGACAAAACCAAATACATGAAACACGTGGACGTCGTTCGAGAGGATTTGATCTTGGTCAATTACGAAGAAGATCTGGACTTTGTACAAGACGACCCCTTTGGAAATGTCATCATTGCGGCTTACGTGACAGCCCATGCTCGCTTAAAATTGTACGAAGCTTTAGAACTGTTAGGGGAACGCGTCCTGTACTTTGACACGGACAGTTGCATTTACATCCATCACCCGATTCAACATCACCCTGACATCGAAGGAGACCGTTTAGGAGCCTGGACAGACGAGCATCCCGACGACAAGATTATAAGTTTCGTATGTGGCGGTCCCAAAAATTACGGCTACGAATACCGTGACAAACAAGGAGAAGTGCACACGACGTGCAAAGTGAAAGGACTGACTCTGAATCATCGTACCAGTCGAGTGGTCAACTTTGGGGTATTGAAAGAAGCCTTGCAATCGGGAGAGGATGGAAACTTTAAAGTGACCACCTATCAACCGAACAAGATTGTACGTTTACCCACTCACCACACTGTCAGTCGGCCCTTGGAAAAAGTCTATCAAATCGTGTACCAGAAGCGAGTGCGACTTCCCAATCATTTCACCTTACCGTATGGACACGTCGGTATTGGTCTGTATATAAAAATGAACCCTAGGCAAGATCGATAGTTCATTGTTCATTGAAGTAACTTACCATGTCGTTGACGAAGAAGAAACCAGATTGGTTTGGCTTGGACCCAAGAGGTGGCCCAGTATGCACGAGAGTTATTCAAGGAAAAAAGTTACTTTTCAACCCGTGTTAGTGACGGTGCCAGAAGAACCCGTCACCCAGGACAGGACTGTCGTGGACAGGCCTGAAAGACCCTTTCGGGAGGACACTTGTGTGACCTTACCCCCTAATATAGAACTGGTTAGAACTTTACCCAAAACATGTGGTTGTTGTACAGACACTTGTTTTTATTCCACGTTCATGTTTATCATGTGCCTTTTATTCTTGTACTTAAGCCTTTGGCTTTTATGTATTTTTGTCTTTCGTATTCATGTTTGAAAAAAAAACATTCAATAAACGTGTTCTGAAAAAGTATATAAACTCTTGTCTTGTTTGTTTTTCGTGTCACAAGTGACATTTCTCACACAATGGCTACCTCTGCTGTCTCTGCTCCCTCTTCCTCTACTGTCAAAGTCATCGACGAACACTTAGATCGTGCCAGTTGGGAGGCTTTGTATCTTCGCCATCCCTTTAACATGCTCATTGCTGGACCTAGCGGTTCAGGCAAAACCGAATTCGTCAAACGTTTGATCGAACATAAACATCATTTGATCGATCGGCCACCTCAACGGATCGTGTGGTGTTACAAAGAGTGGCAATCGGCGTACAACCTCTTGCGAGAAAGTCAAGGCGATTCCATCGTGTTTGTGGAAGGCATTCCTAAAGAAGATGACGGCATCGTCTCTGACTCCCGTCAAACCCATTTGGTCATTTTCGACGACATGTTAGGAGAAGACGAAGAAGAAATTAAACTGTGGTTCACGCGCAAAGGGCATCACCGTAATGCCAGTGTCGTTTACATCACCCAAAATTTGTTTCAACAAAGTAAAGCCCATCGCACCATCAGTCTCAATGCGCATTACGTGGTCTTGTTTAAAAGCCCTCGAGATAAATCGCAAGTGCAAGTCTTAGCCAAACAGTTAGGAACGCCTTGGCTGACTCAGGCGTACGACGATGCCACTCGAACGCCACACGCCTATTTACTCGTCGATTTGAAACCTACGACTCCCGAGGATTTGCGATTTCGTACCCACTTGTTTCACCACTGGTGCCAAGACGGAGGGCCTGTCCTGTACACGTCTCCGTCCTCGACTTCATTTCACTCCCCATAAAAAAATCTATAAAAACCTCAGACCCTTTTTCGTCTGTCTCACACAGTGTGAACATGACGTCCCTTCAGTCGCATCTTCCCGTCAAATTGATTCGTGCCTTGTATGGCATCAGTCGAGAAAAAAATCCACAAACACGAGCCCGTGTCTTAGAAGCTAGTCTCAAAGAAGTCTTACGATGGTTCACGGTGACGGCACGTCAAATACTCCAAGGAATCATTCAGATTCCTCATCAAACCAAACGCTTTTTCGATCGAAACAAAGTCGCTTTGGTCCAACTGGCCGATCCCCGCATCGACACTCAAACCAAAAAACAAATCATTTTGAAACCTGGAGGGAGCGGTACTCTAGGAGGGGTCATCATTCGCTCTCTCTTAAGATGGGATCCTAATGCCCCCAAAGTTATCCCCAAGAAAAAAGTCCAACGAAGCCCCAAGAAGAAGAAAAAGACCAGGTCCCCAAGGAGAACTTCTCCAGTGGCAGGACCCTCCTCTGACCAGACACCACCACCACCCCGGAAAAAGAAAAGAAGCCCCCAGAAAAAGAAACAGAAAAAAAGTCCCCAGAAAAAGAAAAGTCCACAGAAGAAAACTAGTCGCAAGAAAGGTACTTCGGCCAGGACGCAACCTTACACTCGCAAACCACGACCTGCCACGGCGGTGACTGCGTTTCCGGCAGCCTCACGTTTGTCCACTTCTCCGTTAATGACACCCAGAACTGAAGAGTACTTGGAGACGTTGATCATACCAAGAATTTCTCCGTTGATGACCCCCAAAAGAACTTCCCCAGTGGCAGGACCCTCCCATTTAGCGGCAGTGGCTGCTGCTCACAAAGTACCTTCTCCCAAAATCAAAGTCCATGAAAGATCGGGCATATTACAAAGTTTATTGGATTTGTCCAAGCAAGAACTGGCTCGATTTAGTCCGTTGCGTACCCCTGCACGACGTGTCATGCCTGTCCTCAAACTAATACGACGTAAAGACAATCAGTGGCGACGCGTACCAGTATAAAAAAGACCTGTGACCAAGTAGGGGTATCAGTGAACTTGTAAAAGATGTCACCTCCAAGAAGCCAAAAAAGAAAGAGACAAAGGCAGACGCGTCATCCGACAAAGCGCTTAGCCAAGCATCGACATTACCCTAAGAAAAGACACAGTCGTTCCAAGAAAAAGAGGCGTCAACAAAGGGGAGGATTCCTTGGCGATTTTGGGAAAAACATTGTCACCTTTATGACAAAAGCGATAGTCCCAAAAAAGATAAAAGGGTGTGTGTTAAGTCATCGACGTTAGTGTCTGTTTGGTGAATGTCCTGGAACCCACAAGCAAAGATGTTACCCTCCAGAAAACCCCAAGGAAAGAAAAGGAAAGGATTGCCTCCACGTTTAGTCAAACATGGGGACATGTTATGTGTCCTGTCCAAAGCTTCTCCACCCCTACGAAAAAAACTCATTCAATCGGCCTCCAAAGAGGTCATCGATACCGTGTGCGAATGTTGTTTGAACGTCTTGAAAGGCACGATCCCTTTGTCCAAACACCAGAAACAATGCTTAGGCAAACATCGTCACGTTCTTCGCCAAATGGTTCAAAAGAAAATTCCCATTCGTCAAAAAAAGATGTTAGTGCAACGTGGAGGTATTTTACCTCTCTTGTTAGGCCCCATACTGAAAGGAGTCTTGGGAACCATGTTGGGAGGTCTGGTGGGAGCAAGATAAAAAGGCCCTCGGAAGTCCAAAGATCTCAGAATCGACCCCTGACAACCCCATGGAAGGACGAAAACTAGCTTTAGTGCCTTACAAACGATGGATGGAATACCATCGGTGGCAAGAACAACGTACCCCGCATTTACCTCCCAATCCCAGTTTGAGCGAGATGTCCCAGTTACAACACGAATTGCAATCCTTGATGGATCGCCAAGATTTGTCCGAAACAGAAAAATCGCAAAAGTACAGTCAACTCTTGCAACGACTGCAACTCTTTCACCAGAAAGCTTTAGACGAAGCAGCTCTACCCACTTTGAAAGATTTTAAGACCTTGATGAAAAGTCCAACACCATCACCAGTACCAGTACCAGTACCATCACTACCCGTGACCAAGACAGAAAAAGGAGAAGAAGAAGAAGAAGGGTTTCAAACTCCACCAGAAAAAGTACGCAAGTTAACAACACCACCTACCTCCAGAATTGGATGGATTAAAAAGATGATGGCCATCCCTTCTTCATCACAAGAGAAAAAGAAAGTGAAGACAGAAGTGAAGACAGAAGTGAAACAAGAACCGATATCCCCCGCTCAGACATCCTCCTCTTCGACACCTATTGCCGGTCGCACACGCAAAGCATTGCAATCCAAGAAAATACCCCAAGAGAAAAAGAGTAGCATCCTCCAAGAGTGGGTGCCTTATTAACACACCAACCAACACAAAAAAATGGAAAAAGTCTTAGCCAGCATTTACTACGATCCCTCGCATCCTGCAGGTTACGCAGGAGTTCAAAAATTGTATCGTGCTGCCAAAACTCGATTGAAAAGTCTCCGTTTACCTCAAGTGCAACGATTGTTACAAGAACAAGCTACCAACACTTTACACAAACCCATTCGACGCAAGTTTGCCAGAAGTCGCACCCGAGTGGAAGGCATCGATCATCAATGGCAAGCCGATTTAGCCGATGTCTCTCATTTGGCCAGCTACAATCGTGGCTACAAATATTTGTTTTGTGTCATCGACGTCTTTTCCAAATTTGCCTGGGTCGTGCCCTTGACTTCCAAATCGAGCAGCGAGTTAATGCGAGCCCTGCAACGGGTGTTGAAACAAACGATGGCAAACGGACAAAGGCACCGAATTTCTGAACCAACCTTTCCAAAAAGAATTAAAGAAACGTGACATTCATTTTTTTACCACCGAGAATCCCGAAACCAAAGCCAGCATCGTGGAACGTTTTCAACGCACTTTGAAAGAACGCATGTGGAAATATTTTACGCATCGGTTACCTGCTTCCCAATCCCTCCCTGAAATTCTCCTCGAACGGGAACCACGGAAACCTTGTGCCCAGTGCCAGTGTCAGTCACCACTCCAACCACAACCAGAACCCCATTTTGGGCGGAGACACGCCTCTGACGTCCACTAACCCCTCGGACAGCCACAGAACTCTGGAATTATGAGTCACCAAAACCAATTTTACTTAACCTTACCCAGTGACAGTTCCATGGAGGTGTTTCCCCACAACACGTTGTGCTGTTACACGGCCAAATTACCTCAGGCCATCCCCTTAGATCACGAAGCCCATTGGGAAGTGGCTTTAGTAGAAATCATTCACCCGACCCAAGTCCTCAATGTCCTTCCCAATCAAAATTTTTTTGATGTGGAAGTTCATGACGAGCAAATGCAACAGTGGATGGATAGCAATGTCAAATATGACAAGAAAACCCGTACACAAAATCAAAAGTACACCACCTATCACTTGTTCATTCCCCCAGGCTATTATTTTAGTGGTCAACATTTGGTCAGCACCATAGCGTCCAGGTTTAATGTCGTGTTTCTGAAAGCTTTGGAGCATGTCAACAAAAGTGTCACCCTGGAGTACCACAAAGCAGCTCGTCGCTTCTTGATGAAATTTGAACGGAGTAAAATCATGTCCATTTTATTTTGTCCTGAATTGTTTGACATGTTGGGCGGAGACATGGACATGAGAAAGGCCATGCTCAAGAAAAACGAATTACCCATCGTTTACGACAACGAGTCTTTTAGCAAGTTATTTCGTACCCCGGTAGAACTGAACCAAGGACTGAATTTGATGTTCGTGTATTCCGATGTGGTGGAATACAACGTGGTGGGACACACCTCCGTGCCGTTACTGCGTGTCATTCCTTTCAAAGTGGATTCTGCCACGGGCGCTGACGAGGAAGGTGGAAACACTTACCACGTTCACCGCGAATTTGTCCATCCTCACTATTTGCCTGTCAGTAAGTCGTATTTGGACACGGTCAACATTGCTATAAAAGGAGATCTGGGACAAAATATTCCATTCACCAAAGGAAAAATCACGGTGAAACTCCATTTTCGAAAACGGTTCTCTCACGACTCGTAAGTAAGTCATGTATCCAGTGTACCGAGGGGTTGCTCGACAGCGAGGACACGGTTTAGGAGATATGTTAAAATCGGCCTTTCGTTCGGTGGCCCCGGTGTTGAAACCGATGGTGACACGCGGATTGCACGCCTTGAAAGATGCGGCACTGACGCAAGGCAAAGAATTTCTCCAAAATGTCATCATCGACAAACAAAACCCTAAAGAAGCCTTCATGAGGGCAGGCAAAAATGTCTTGCTGCAAACGGGCAAAGACATTTTAGGCCGACAAGACACACCTATAAATGCCCTGCACGCTACCGAGTCAGGCATTCAGCAAGGACAAGGCAGAAAGAGACGACGCAGAAAACACCCTTTCACCAGACTTCAAGCTAGAAAGGCCAAGAAAAGAAGAACCGTTCGAGACTTAGACGTTTTCGATTATTGAGAAAGAACAAAAAAAAAATGATGCACCGAGAGTCTTGCGCTTGTTCCAAGACGGAACTGGATCTGTTTGCCATGCCCCCCAGCATGATGACCATGCAAGAATCCCAATGGGTGGAATTTCACCCCGTCTCCTCTTTGACGGATTCCGCTCCCATCGAGTTTGAAATCAAAGGACAGCCCGAAGATTACATCGATCTGAATAGCAGTTACTTGTACCTGAAAGTCAAAATTCTAGATAAGACTGGAGGTGCTATAGACGATGAAGCAGTAGCTCCCGTCAACAATTTCATGCATTCCTTGTTCAGTGGGGTGGACTTGTACTTGAATAACAAACTGGTCAGTAGCAGCATGGATACTTACCCTTATCGTGCCTACCTGGAAAATCTCTTGACGTACGGAATAGATGCCAAGAACACTCATCTCAATGCCTGTGTGGTATGGGAAGCTGACGAACCTACCAAGTTTGAAATATTGAAAACTGATGAAAAGAAAGACAACAATGATGGATTTGTAGAACGAAGAAAGAGAATCACGGGAGTCGACACAAGTTTAGAACTGATGGATCGTTTGCATTTGGACATGTGGTTGCAAGAAAAGTATTTGCTGAACGGGGTGGATGTCCGTCTGAGACTGAATCGTAGCAGTACCGCTTTCCATTTATTGGCTGATAGTGACGGTTACAAAACCAAAATCCAAGAAGCCAGACTCTACGTACGCCGTGTGGAAGTGTTACCTAAAGTGGGAAACGACATCAGTCAGACGTTGAGCAGAACGACCGCCAAGTATCCCATACGACGCGTGGAAGTGAAAACCTTCACCATTCCCAAGGGACAGCGATCCATGATCGAAGATCATCTGTTCCAAGGACAGTTACCCAAACGTTTGATCGTTGGTATCGTCGAGAATACAGCCTTCAACGGAGCTGCCGCAAAAAAATCCTTTCTACTTTCAACACTTTGGCGTGTCCAAAATCGAAGTCAGTCGCGATGGCAAAACCTTGTGTACCCGACCGTTTGAACCTGACTTTACCAAGAAGAATTACTTGAGATCGTACTTGTCCCTGTACGAAGCCACCGGACAGTTAGGAACCAATACCAGTCACGGTATTACGTACGAGGATTATGCAGGAGGCTACGCTTTGTGGGCTTTTGATTTCACTCCAGACCAAGGCAGCGACGAGGGACATTTCCACCCTATAAAATCTGGCCAGATTCATGTGGAAATTCAGTTTACTACAAATCTAACAGAGACGGTGAACGTCATCCTGTATGCAGAATTCGATAATACGATAGAAATCAACAGTTTGAGAGAAGTCATCCTAGATTACTAGAAACCATGGAAGACTGTTGTCCCTCTTTACCTAGTGGAGAAACTTTGGACATGAAATGTGAGGAGACCGTGGAAAAAGAAGAAGTGATCATGATGAAGTCAAGATGGCCAGAACAAGAAGCCCATTTAGTCTCCTGTTTTGCCAAACACTTGGTCGAAAAAATGACGGAATTGATCAAGAAAAATTGTTATGGATGTCAAAACGATCATCCCAGTCAAATTCAACACGATAAATGCCTGATGTTAAGTCAAGAAGAAAAATTGGACGAGTATCTGGACGAAGCTTGGAGTCTCATCTCGAACAAAGACGTGTTGCACCAGTGGTATAAAGACTTGCGTGAACATTCTTGTCCACCATTAACCACTCAAGAGATCCATCGTATCGAAGCTCTCCTGAATCAGAGTGAGGAAACAGAACGAATAACCGTTTATTCGTCAGACATTTTCAAGCAAAAAGTCAGGATCGAATTGACGACTTATTATTACCTGTGAAGAAAAAAAACACACACACAAAACATGGATACCTGGGAACTTTATTACCTTTTGAACCACAGTTCGTATACGGCTTCTTGGAATCCTGTCGTCTGTGCTAAAGATTAACTCCCTCATCGCAAACCTAAAGACCATCAAGCTTACGTGATCAACACGGACGAAAGTCATCTCCCAGGAACCCACTGGGTAGCCGTCTACTTTCCTCAAGAAGGATGTGTGGAATATTTCGATTCGTACGGATTACCCCCTTTGGAAGACGATATCATCGACTTTATGAGAAGAAATGCTCAGACCACCCGATTCAATAATGTGAAATTACAAGGCACAGATTCCTTGGTGTGTGGACAGTACTGTGTGTATTTTCTGCATCATCGCAGCCTGGGCTATTCCTTGGAACATTTAGTGACTCATTTTGATCCTCGTTCTTCTGCTAGAAACGATGTGAAAGTAGATCGATGGTTTTGTGACCATTATGCTTATCTTTTGTCTCAAGCTAGGAAACGTAGTGTCCATCAATGGCCTAATGACTTCCAACAGTGGAAATCACAATTTCATTCACAACGTTGTCAGCCCTGTTTAAAGTAGATTGTAAAATTGAGAAAAAAATGTTTGTGATTTGAAAAAATGTTTGATGTTATAGTGTTGGATTATTGTTAAAAATGTTAGAGTTGTTGTTTAGTGTTAAGTGATTTTTGAATAAAAAATGTTGTGTTTTGAAAAAAAATGCCTTTGTGGTTTGTTTAGCTATAAGAATGTTGGATTGATGCTCTTTCATTTCTTACTATCCCTCTCATGACACTCACTGTACGTTGCGGCTCGAAAACCGTGTGGGGGATGTTTTCCTTCACGTCCGCGCTTTGACTTTAAGAACCGGGGTTGTTTCCAGTCTAACCCTGGAAGTATCATCATCCAGCGGCGATGAAGCTGATGAACCTGCACCACCTAAACAGAGTGGAAAAAAGGAAGGCTCTGTCTACCGGAATATGGGATTGGGAAAGGCAATTGATGATATCAAAAAAGCGGGCCACTTCGTCAATGCCACAAGACCGGGTGTCCTAATGTGACGTCATCGCTGCCGACCAATCGTGGCGGGAGTCACATACTGCTTGGTTTGACACCTGGGGCATTTCAATCCAACTAAGAAACACGAGTGTGTGGTGTGACTATTCCCACTCATGTCTATTAGCCTTTCAGTCAGGTTGCTAAGGACTAGTTAGCCCTACACCTGAGTGGCTAAATTAAAAAGTACTCTTTGAGTACATAAAAGCCTGGGGGATGAGGCTCCTTTTCCTTCCCCCAGGAGTAATTAAAAATCACGCAGTGCGTGAATAAAAAAGTGGTACATGTTCAAAAGAACGAAAACCACTATAATCCAACTAACGAACGAACCAGTCTAACCATCCATTGTCGACTCATCCTCCTACGAAGATGTGCTCCAAACTAGCTAAGCTCAACGAAGCCTACGTGAATTTGCATAGGGTCAGACACAGTCTGATACCGAAGCCAGAAGAAATAGAGAATGTGAGAATGTTAAAAGTCACTGAAGACCTGATAGAAGAGCTCTTCAGAGAAGAAATGAACAGGGAGAAAGAAGAATGGACAGAGAAGTGCAGACTTCAGAGACAGCAGCAACAGCAGCAACAGCAGCAGCAGCAGCAGCAGCAGCAACCTGAAGCTGACAGAGGCTTTGTCGATTGTCGTATCGACACCAAAGAGTTCTTCTTCTCTTTCCGAAGAAGCAGACCTATCGCCAGAAAGTCTATCCTCAGAGGACATCGCATTCTTAGAAACTAAAAAAAGAATACCATAGCAAACAAAAAACAGCCCTTTTCAGGGCTACCCAATACTCTAGAAAAGAAATAACTATTAATTTGCCAATGTGTGTAGGTAGAGTAGTGTGAATATAAACACTAACTCTTTTATAAAAAATGTGAGGGTATGTGTTTGTGTGTTTGTGTGTTTGTGTTTGTAAGTGCTCACGTAAGTTGGTGTGGATAATAGATTAAAATCATGTTTTTTGGTGTTTGAGGTGTATATTTGGGGTTAGATTGGATTGCTTTGCGTATGTGGATAGTCTATTGAAGTAGTTAATAAAAAATTTTAAAATAGTGATGGGTAGCATAAAAAGTGAGTGAGTGTTTCTTTTAGGTCCGCGCGTTGTTGTTTTGGGTCATGATCTAGGTAAGATCAATTTTATGTTTTTAGGGGGATGTTTTCCATCACGCATAATAAGCAAAATCGAATCAAATTTGAAGTTAACATAATAACCCTCAACACAAAAGAATCAATAAATGACCACCCCAATAATGGATTATACAACAAACCGGAACATTATAATATGGCAATGGAATGCTAGAGGCTTAATAAGTAATATCAGTGAACTCAAAGCCAAATTACAAAGCTTAGAACACAAACCAGATATTATATGCATTCAAGAAACAAAAATAACAAGTAGAACCAAACAAATACCCAAACTCCCAGGATATGCCCCAGGTCACTTCAAAAATCGAACCACGGGACAAGGAGGTGGGGGTTTAGCCATCTATATAGCAGATAACATCCCGAATGTAACAACAATAACCATAACACCAACCCCAGGTAGCAACGAAGCATTCGAAATTCAGTCCCTCATAATTCATACAGGCAAGGGTCAAATACAAATATTCAATATTTATGACCCAGGGGGAACATCAGGCACAGCTAACTTAATTACTTACAAACAAATAAATGATCACAAACGAGTAAATCAGATCGTCATCTGTGGAGATTTCAATGCCCATAACGAGCTATGGGGGGGGGGGCGGTGTGACGGACAAAGGAGGCAAATTGATTGAAGAATGGACCGCAGAATCTAACTTAGCCATTTTAAATGACGGTACAAAAACACGCCTTAACCCAGAAAACGGTCTCATGTCCGCCATCGACCTCACCATTTGCTCGCCATCAATAACCCAGGTGGCGGACTGGAGAGTGGATCAAACTGACCCCTTGGGCAGTGACCACTTTCCAGTAATAGTCACCCTGCAGATGACGGTCCAATACAACTCGCTAAAAAGAACCCCTAGATGGATATATTCAAAAGCAGATTGGACCTCATTTAATGAAACACTAAGCAAAATAGACACCAAAAACATAGAAAATGATAATATTAATAAATATTACGAAGATCTGATTGATACCATACTAAAGGCAGCCACCACTAACATACCCAAAACCAGTGGTAACCCACATAAACAAGGAGTCCCATGGTGGAATGATGAATGCAAACAAGCCATCACTGATAAGAAAAAAGCCCTCAATAAATTCAAACGCACTAAAAACTCTATTGATTTCACTATATATAAACAAAAGGAGAAAAACCTTAAAAACATAATTAAACAGGCAAAGGAATCAACTTGGCATAATTACTGCACGAATATCAATATCACAACTAGTACCAAACAAGTCTGGGATAAGATTAGATCAATTAGAGGAAAGACAACTAACACCACTCCAAAAATAGCTGGAGCCATTACTAATAAAGAAAAGGCTGACCGACTAGCTCAGCATTTCTCAGATATGAGTAGCAACACCAACCACACCCCAGCATTTCAATTACATAGGGACAAAGTAGAAAGAACCCATAGTAATCTCTTTAAAGACCTCGGTCCCAAAGTCTCGAACCTAAATAAAGACATTACAACTTACGAATGGGACCTAGCATTGAAAACCAAAAACGAAACTAGCCCAGGGGAAGATCAAATAGGATACACAATATACAAAAATATCCCAAATAACATTAAACAAACAATTATTAAATTACTAAACCAAATATGGACCTCAGGCAAACTACCCGATAAATGGAAACACGCAATAGTAATTCCAATACCCAAGCAAGGAAAAGACCCTAACGATATTAGCTCCTACAGACCCATTTCCCTAACAAACAACATTTGTAAGATCATGGAAACCATAGTCACCAACCGACTCAAACACCACCTAGAGAGCAATAATTTAATCTCCGATAATCAATGCGGATTTAGAAACAAAAGATCCACCACGGATCAACTAATACGATTAGAAACCGCAATTAAATTGGCGTTCAACTCCAAACGCAAAGCTGATAGGAATTTAATTGCAGTATTTATTGACCTCGAAAAGGCATTCGACCTTGTATGGACCAAAGGCTTATTAGCCAAACTCAACCACTACGCCATCACAGGTCGAATGTTTAAATTCATTGAAAACTTCCTCGCTGACCGTAAAATATCAACCAGAGTCGGCGACACCTACTCTGAACCACACACACTTGAAAACGGTACACCACAAGGGAGCGTACTCAGCCCAACCCTTTTCAACATCATGATTAATGACTTGGACACCAACTTAACATCAAAACTAATTGAACTCTCACAATTTGCTGATGATAGTGGATTATGGAGAGCAGGAAACCCTTCCAACCACAAAGTAATCAGCGATATTCAAACAAGTTTAAACAAAATAGGGAAATGGGCTGATAAATGGGGTTTCAAAATATCCCATGAAAAAACCATAGCAGTATTATTCACCACCAAACGTAAATTACAAAATCAGTTTCCCAAACTCACCATCCAAAATCAAGAAATTAAATTCGTAAATGTAGCACGATTTTTAGGAATGCATTATGACTCCAAGCTAAACTGGGGACACCACATAAACGAACTAGTCAAAAGGTGTAATAAAGACCTTAACCTCCTTACAACCCTTAAAGGAACCACCTGGGGATCCAATCAAGAAACCTTACTAGCTTTATATAAATCGTTAATTAGATCTAAACTAGATTACGGATGCCAAATTTACAACTCGGCACCGCAAAATAACCTCAAAAAACTAGATAGCATACAAAGAAAGGCCCTAATTATTTGCACTGGTGCACTACCATCCACATCACTAGTGGAACTTCAGATCTTAACTGGAGAACTGCCGCTCCACCTTAGAAGACAAGAACTCACCCTCAGATATGCAGCCAGGCTAACAACACACCCCGACACACACCCCACCCGGCTAGCTATAAATAAATGCAACATACCTTTTAGAACTAAATTATCACAAAACATACCAGCAGGGAAATTAGTCCATCAATTAGTTGAACAACTTCCTATAGACAAACTCCAAGCAGAAATTGCAAATCACTATGACAAAGAACCATGGATAAATATCAACCCCACAGTTAACACCCTCATTACGAAATATGGCAATAAAAACGAACAGGAACTCAAACTAAACACAATCTGTACAGAAGAAATCAACTCAAAATATTGCAACTACATTAAGATTTACACTGATGGATCCAAAATTACAGAACCACCCAGAACAGCAGCAGCTTACGTAATCCCCGAACTTAACATTAAAGTAGGAAGAAGACTACCTAACCTCTGCTCTATATACACAGCTGAATTCTGGGCCATACTTGAAGCACTCAAATGGATCAAAGAGAACAAAATACCCCAAGCGGTAATAATAAGTGACTCGCTAAGCGTCATAAACTCAATATTTAAAAACAACACCAAATCAAGAGAAAACTATCTTAGGCAAACCAATTTATTGTTAAAAATACTGAACAATAATAACTTACAAGTAGAATTTATGTGGATACCATCCCATATTAACATACCAGGTAACGATATGGCAGATATAACAGCTAAACAAAAACTAAACGAAACCACTCACATCAACCTAGATTATAGCATATGCGAACTCAATAGCATATCTAAAACCCTCATTGATAATAAATGGCAGGAATTATGGAACACAAGCACTCAAGGCAGGAAACTAAAAACCATCATTAAAGAAGTATGTAGAAATAGGAAACCACCCAAAACAAAAGGCAGTGAACAAAAATTCATAAATAGAATACTCACGGGCAAAACCAAGCTGGCTAACAGCTTCGGACAGTACATAGGACCACAACCACATAACCCTAACTGCTACCACTGCAGGGTCCCAGAAGACATAGAGCATATTTTTAACAACTGCCATACACTTGAAAAAGAAAGGGCTAAGTTTAAAGTTAAACAGCATAAAATTGGATCCCCTACAACATACCCAGAATTCTTGATGAACACAAACCCCAATATTAATCTAACATTCAAAAATATCATAAGTTTTATACACGAATCCAATCTACTCAAAAAAATCTAAGAAAGAAAATCAAAGACCAGTTAAAAATATAACAAATCACTGTTTGGGAATTATGACGGCCGGCTCGGTCTCGTGGGTTCACAGACTGACACAGCCGTTCATAGCCCGAATAATAAAAACCAGTTAAGGACGAATATTACAAAATCACTGTTTGGGAATTATGACGTCCTGCTAGGTCTCGTAGGTTCACAAACTGACACAGCCGTTCATACCCCGAATAATAAAAACCAATTAAGGCCACAAAAAATTAAAATAGGAAAATAGGAATTAATTAAAACAGGACTCCATAATAACATACAAACAACCATAAAAACAAGTTTTCATTCCAAACCAATAAGATAGGGAATCAAAATAAATAAGGAATTGATGAATAAAAAAAAAAAAAAAAGAAAACAAAAAAAAAAAAAAAAAAAAAAAATACTCCTAACCGTCTCCTTGTCTCTTAAACAACATCTGGCTGAACTTTTAAATCAAGCTTCCACAGCTATTTCTACTAACATACTCAGCCAAATCCAGGCAATGTTGGCAGACGACACTGAAGAATTTGAAACTTCCACGCTGGCAGCGGCCCTGGAAGTATCATCATCCAGCGGCGATGAAGCTGATGAACCTGCACCACCTAAACAGAGTGGAAAAAAGGAAGGCTCTGTCTACCGGAATATCGGACTGGGAAAGGCAATTGATGATATCAAAAAAGCGGGCAACTTCGTCAATGCCACAAGACCGGGTGTCCTAATGTGACCTCATCGCTGCCGACCAATCGTGGCGGGAGTCACATACTGCTTGGTTTGACACCTGGGGCATTTCAATCCAACTAAGAAACACGAGTGTGGTGTGACTATTCCCACTCATGTCTATTAGCCTTTCAGTCAGGTTGTTAAGGACTAGTTAGTCCTACACCTGAGTGGCTAAATTAAAAAGTACTCTTTGAGTACATAAAAGCCTGGGGGATGAGGCTCCTTTTCCTTCCCCCAGGAGTAATTAAAAATCACGCAGTGCGTGAATAAAAAAGTGGTACATGTTCAAAAGAACGAAAACCACTATAATCCAACTAACTAACTAACTATCTAGGTAAGATCAATTTTATGTTTTAGGGGATGTTTTCCTTCACGTCCGCGCTTTCACTATAAGAACCCACAGTATTCGTCGTTCAAACCATTCTACAAAGAAGATGGCTTCTAACCAAATGGACAAAATACAAACATTGCAAGACGTTTTAGACAACTTAGGAATAATGGAGCAGATGTTAATAAGACTCGTTGAAGACCATTATTCCTATAGTCCCCATCGTGTAAAGATGGAAATTAATAACTTAAAAAAGGTAAAGGACAAGATTAGTGGTGTCATGAAAGAGATAAAGGAGGAGAAGGAGGATGAAGAGGAAAGAATAAGAATAAGCAAATGGAACGAAAAAATTGAAAAAGAAGAAGAAAATGAGAAGAGGAAGAAAGAAGAGGAGGAAGAGAAGAAGAAGAAAGAAGAGCAGAAGAAAAAAAAGAAAGAGAAGAAGAGAAAGAGTGTAGGAGATAAAAAAAGAACTTGGTGGAGAAAAAGAAGGAATTAGAAGCAGAAGAAGAAGAAGAAGAAAACCCAAAGGCCCTTTTCAGGGCCAGCCATATTTCTCAAAAAGAGATAGCCTTTCCATTGCCTACCCCTTTTTTTTAATTTAAATTTAAATTTAAATTTAAATTTTTTAAAAAAAATCCCATATTCAATTCCCTTTGTCCCTAGACAAACCCAAACTCTATTCCCCCATGTTAAATTCCCCCTTGTACGTAGAGTGACCCACGATTTTTCACCATGTTCAATTCCCCTTGTACGTAGAGTGGCCCACGATTTTTCGCCATGTTAAATTTCCATTGTACGTAAAGTGGCCCAGGGGTCCCTGTAATGCTAATTCCCATTGTACGTAGGGTGGCCCCATTTACTACTAACGGACAACGGGATCAATATAAAAATAATACGTGCATTTTAGAACCGAAACCTTTTGATGGAAGTGCATCAAATAATAATTTTCTTAGCTGTTTGTTTAAAGAGCGTGACACAGAGCGCTTTTCATTGTCCATAAGGTATTAGATAGATCTAGCAAACTTTTCGTTTCAATAGAAATACAACTGAATTAAATAAAAGTGAGATATCTTCAAAACTCAGCATTATAGCCAATGGACAGTATCCATATATTACTAAACACGTTTAAAATGCTGTGCTATGTACGAATTTATGAATATTTAATATTTTGTTCAATGTTTTCTTACGAAACCTTCGACTTCTGTTATTATATGAAAAATGCCACTTTATCTGTAATAAACATGTTTATTCCTTCTCATTTACAAATATATTTGTCTTAAAATGAATGTCAGGTTAGATGTATTGAACTGAAAATTCAAGAGAAAAAAGCGTGTTAAGTATTGTTTAAGAAAAGTTAAGTAATTGTTTTAAAACAATTTAAACCGCATATGTGATGTCATCAAATCACAACAAATATATTAAGTTTGTGACATAAATTTTTCCATATAGCGAAATTTAAAAGTAATACCTTTTTTCAAATTACATGATATTTTGTGGTAATATTGTCATCGTTATTTGTGTTATGATGTCCTATTTGTTGTATAATGTTTTTTTGTAACCTTCAGTTACATTTTATGTCAAAAACTTGTATACCCGAATTAACTATATACTTATCGAAGTATGTCATTTTAAGATTTTATTTGACTCTAACTCACATAGTTTTAATTTATTCATTTAAACTTTATAATATAAATTATCCGAAAAGAGGATGTAGAATTTAAGACACATTTTGTAAACTTAAGAACCGATGTTTCTTTCAGAGTGAAACTATTTAGCACAGTCGTATTTTCAACATGACATTGAATTTTCACTGTAAAGAGGACATGTAATAACGCTGAAATAAGTCTTAATCAAGAGCTAGCGCTGTGTACAGTAACACTTTATTCCAAGTGGAGCACTTGTGGAAAGGCGGTGTTCGAAACTATATTGCAAAAAAAAAAAGCATATCGATAGCTGGGTAATGTCCCAGTTCAGGTGTATCCTAAATATTACATGCTTGCTTTCGTACATCAACTAGACATTTAACAGCCTTCATCGATGGCAGAAATACACGTATTTGTATTTCTAATGATCAACAGATTAGGACATTTATATTAAGCTTGTAGATCTCTATTTTTCATATCCGTACAGGAGTATGGGTTTGGATACAAGATATACTTAAAAAATTCCGAATATTTTTTTTTCTTTGAACCTGTCAATAAACTTAGTGGCGATCGATAGACAAAAGAACCTTATAAAAAAATTATATGCAGATGCAAAGCAGTACTCAGAACACCTGCATATATATATGTGATACTACATAGGTAAAATGACAGTGACGTAAAAATGTCGGAGAAGGACAACAATACTGATATAGAGTAAAGAGCACACAGTTAAATTTTAACGCTCTTAGTGTACTCCGGTAATATCAAGGCCTCTTGGATAAAGTTTATGGATGTAATTCTATGTCAAATTCTATCATTTTTAGGTGGTTTCGTCGCCTTAAAGATGATCCCAACTCTATACAAGATAACACACGTTCTAGAAGCCCGTTGTCTGCGACTGGTTAGCATGAAGTGGCTGCTGTGAAGGGACACTTGATCAAGATGCTGATACACCGTGGAAGATATTTATATTATCACAGACATTAATTCGCCAGCTGTTTTATATATAATGAAGAACCATTTGAGCCTCTCAAAAGTTTATTGCAAGACGAGTCCCGCTGAGGGAATATACAAAAATACAAAAAATGAAAAAAATTATTATAAAATACACAAAATATAAGATTTGTTTTGGAAGTGCCCGAGTTACTCCTCATATGTGAAAAGTGACCAGATACAGTTTAATTAGATTGTCACATGTGATGAAAGATGACGATACTTCTTTTTTTTGGGGGGGGGGGCAGACTTGAAACAAAAATGAATGATTTGAGTAAACGAGCAGAGACCACACCTCATTTGACGTAGACTGTCAAGAGAGTCTTACAAATATTACTTTCGATACACCCCCCCAAAAAAGACACAACAACTACAACAACTCACTATTCACCAAAACCCCCAATAAACAAACACTCCCCCACCCCACAAGACTGTCCGGTTGCCTGTGCCTGAATCTGCTAGTGTCTTTGGACATTGGCATGTATGCAAAGAGTTTCCGAAGGTTGTGCAACACTACTGAAACACTTGGAATGGGATTACCGCCACAATTATATGCAATAATGCAGAAGGAAAGTAGCACTTGCAAACTGCCACGAACAGTTTGCATTAATTAAGAATACAATATGCATAGACAGAATTATTAAAGTGGCACTTGCAAGCAGCCATTTACAATAATGCATCAAGGGAGAATAGAAAATACATGCATAAAATTTAAAGTCTGGTCCTCCATAGAAATACCCGTCTGCGCACCCGTATCCGAGGTATCCAGTTGCTCCATGACAACACACCGATGCACAAATCCACCATTTTGTCAGACTTACTGAACGAGTCCGGCATATTTTACTGCATGATCCACACTGCTTACGCCTCTTTCTATCTTCTCTTAAAGATGCTTCTCAAGTCTTACTTTCGTCCTCAATAAAGAGTTCTCATAAACTAACATCTTTTTGCCGCATCTCTGACAACATTGATCCTACAAAAAATATACCCTAAATTGTACGGCCATAAACATATGTTTTGAATTCCACTAATATATCATTTCCTGAGCACACTAGAATATTGTCTCCTAAATATTAGCACGATACGAGGATGTTCATTATTAGTCATAGCTTTTGTGTCACGCGTGCCATGAATCGTAATAAAAGACAATGATCCCTATATATTATTTCGTGTGTAATCTCATTGACAATAAGACAGTATTATATCACATAAAAATACCCGAAAGTGGTAAAATGTAACACTTAAATAGGACCAAATTAGCAGGACTTGCATATTATGACTTTTGCAATACACAGTCATAAGAGAGTTTTCTTGCCTGTAAAAAGGCGAAATTACAAGCATGTTATTGCTGTCTTGACGCCAATTTTTGGCACATGATAGGGTATACAAAGCGGCCACTACTACTGGTGGAGAAAGAACCCAGGAATGATCCACTGACCAAGGGGAAGTTGCTGGCTAGTTATCTCACATATACACATAGGCCGAGCCCGAGACTCGAACCCACGCGAACAGAGGTGAGGCAATGGTCAGTAAAGGTGAGCGCCTTAAACCACTCCCCCTCCTGGCCCCTACTAGCAAGTAATCGAGAGCAATACATACATACTAATAACTACATTTTTTTCTCTTCATGACATTGCTTATACTCTTTATAATGGGAATATACTTTATCTTCATTTAACAAAGAATGTAAGTTGTGAATGAATCTTACAGTACCTGTCATATAAAAAAGACTCCAAACCCCAAAGAAATATTAAATGGATTAACATATAAATTCATGTCAATAAATTAATTTTAATACTCTCATAGCTTCTTTTTTTTTTACATGATGGACCGTATTGAGTATGCATGCTATTCGGACTGATGGTGGCGTTTGTCACTGCCGTATTGAGGCAAAGCAACACTTTCGCTCATCAGCGACAGTACGTTCGCATGCTTTTGTCTATGTCCTAAATTAGCTCAAAAATTATCAAGCTGTCTTAGAATCCCCACCAGCTGCAAGAAAGGTCTGTGCTATTTTTCCGTTCGCTTCAATCAACGTACTAAAAAGCATACATATTATCTTCCAATATAGCGATTTCTTAGCATGAGCAGTCTTAGTACATTTACCACATGGACTCTTCAGCGTGGGTTTCGAAGATTGCGCTCTATCTAAAACAAGTCACATTCAACATTTGTTTGGCAATGATTGCATAGATTGGTCAGTTTTGAGTTTGGAAGAGGTAATTCTTGCTAAGCATAATAAAAACAACAGAAATATACAAAATATACGTCTTTATGACGGTCACATGGCGCTTTTCGACAACAGATGAAGTAACCATGAGCGATAAGGCAACATACTGGACTCTGCACTACGTTCTGGTCCCCAAAGACATCTGAGTGGATTGCTGAGTTGGGCTGTGTTAGAATAATCAGACATGGTAAATTGTTTTTACGTTGGTGTTTCACTTAATTTTTCTTATACAGGCCTCATACAACAAATCCGAGCATAATATGTACTGCATCTGAAGTCAAGTAATAAACTGTTTAATAATAATAATAATAATAACAATAAACTATCTTTAACGAGGATAACACATTTGGTCATGGTTGACCCATCTGCCATGTGGTCCTCAGTTTTTGTAATAAAAAAATAAAAATAGAAGATCATGCACATAACCATGTATCGTCGCACACTCATTCGTACATATTTGACATGAATGACTATGTGTGACTATACCTGGAAACATACAAATATATATCAATTGGATATGATTTTAAAGTTTTCTATTCAGAGCTTTTAATATGTCATTCCAGCTGGTCTAGAAGGAATTTCTTGAATGATATTTTAAAAGAAGCAAGGGAAGTTGAATTACGTATCCTCATTGGTAAGGAATTCCATACAGTAGGTGCTGATACAGAAAATGAGCTTTTGTAATGATTGGTTTTCGACCAAGGAATCTGGAGATCGTTGTTAGTCGTCGATCTGAGATTACGCTCAGTATTAGTTCAGTTATGTTAGAGGTATAATCTGGAGAAAGACCGTTTAAAGACTTGTATGTCATGATTCCTTTAAAATAAAGAATACGTTTTTGTATAGGTAGCCATTTCAGACGTGAAAACAAAACATTTGAGAGAGTCATAACAGAAGTTTCAGTATTATTCGGGCTGCCCTTTTCTGGAGTCTATCAATTCTGGACAGATTATAATTTGATGTGTTTCCCCATATGGTACAGCCGTAATCAGTCAGTGGTAGTACATAACCCGAAAAATAAATTTCAAGTGATTGTGGAGGTAGAAATTTTGAAAGCAATTTTAATAGAGTTATTCTTTTGGCTACCATTACACATAAGTGATCGATATGCGCATTCCATCTGAGGTGTTGATCAATGTAGATGCCAAGAAGTTTTTGATTTTTGACAATAGATACGTCTAAGCCATTTTGAGTTAGAAGTAAATCCATGTTAGCAGATAGACGCTGCCTTGTTCCAATTGTCATACATTTCGTTTTAGAGATGTTAATATGCATTTTGTTTTGATGACACCAAACTGATATATTGTTGAGGTCGATTTGAAGTTTATTTTTAATGGAGTCTAAAGATTTATCAGATAAATGCAATGTCGAATCGTCAGCGAAAAGATCTGTGTTAGCGTGCGCTGGATACAAGGCTAAGTCATTGATAAATAGTAGAAAAAGAAGAGTCCCTAATATAGATCCTTGAGGAACACCACTTAAGCTATGATTTGGTTCGAATATATGTTCACCCGTGCAAACAACCTGGTGTCTGTTTGTGAGATACGACGTGAACCAGGCAACTGAGTTTGGAGAATACTTGTAGGCTGAAAGTTTTTTAATGAGCACCGAATGGTCAACCAAATCGAATGCTTTTTTAAAATCAATGAAGATTGCACCAGTAGTTTCGATAGGTTGATTGATTATTGCCTCAAACTTCACTTGAAGGATACAATTTAGCATTGGTTACAAATTCCTAAAGTCAAGAAAAAGCAATTAACCTTGTCTTTGCACTCCTTAGGGAACAAAGTTGTACAGTCTTTTCAGTTCTTTTATTTGTAATCTCTAATTAGTCATGTGGGACCAACTTGGATTAGTAAAATAATAATAATAATAATAATAATAATAATAATAATAATAATAATAATAATAATATTTTCGGATTAGATTTAATATTTAAATAATCTTTGTAGCTGAGGAACTATTATAATATACTTCTGCAAATTTCATTAAAAAAGCACTCTGATGTAAGAAAGGCTAGAAAAAAGTTGAACGAAATTATGTTAGTAATACAGGGTAAAAATAGATATAAAAAATAAATAAGCTGGACTTTTTCCTAAATTCCGGATATGTTTTCGAAAGTCAAAAATATTTAGTGAACTAAAACTGTGTTTGCAATTTCTTGTTTGTAATCAGGTTATGAAATAATGTTGTAACTCCTGGTTTACATTAGCCGCATGAAGTCATTTAACTTGAACGACTTTAACCAGGAGTTACTTCCCATCTTAAATATTTTGCACTAAAGGTGAGAAAAGTATATCTATCAAAACTAACCAATCATATTTGTTGGGTTGCATCCATTGTAAACATTCCGCACTATAACGCTGTCAGAACTTATGACAAGATTTTCTATGCAACAGCTTAACTAATTAAAATTGATAGTTAGCCAATTTATTTGAAAGTCGGTTTAAAACTGCAAACATTTTGAAAAACAAGAAGGTAGGTTCACTTGTACATGAAAATCGGTCTGAAATTTGTGGCTGCGAAAGACTCGTAGGGCAAGTCTGGACAAAATCGATTTTGCAATGTCCTTTTTATTTCTAAAGATTTGAAATACCGTGCTCCAGTTGAATATAATACAAAGTAAAACTGTTTATCTCAGTTTATTAGGATTAAAAGTTTAAATCCGAGAAATGCTTGCATACGCAAACGAAAAGCATTAACAAAATAACACATAATGACCAACTTGCTCCGACAGGAATCGTATTTACCGCCCTTGTTCTGACTGAGCCCTAATATCGATGTTTAGGACTAATTCACTTATTTAATTATATATCAAAGTATATGTGTGAAACAATCCAATAATATTCTTGCAAACCTTGAAATTTTAAGAAAGAAAAGTAATATGTTACCAAAGGCTGGCTACACTAAAGTTAACAGCTGGTGCATGTTAACATTATAAATTATGTATGCCTACCAGCTGTTGTGTACTGATAGTAAATGACTATATGCTACACGTGGAGGAGACTGCATAATTTTACGACCTGTGTTGTCCTCCACTTCAAAATAGTATTAGAGGAGGATAGAAATTAAAAAGCCTGCAGCTGGACCCTGTATATATTCAATGTTCATAAATAATGCTGAAAACAAGATCGTGTTTGTTGATCTTTCTCATTACCGTGAGATTTGAAGGTTGTGGGGATGAATGGCAAGTACCCTTTGGGGACTGTGTAGCAAGTTTGTACTTGCTAGCAATATTTTACATTATTACAGTTTATTTTGTATTCAGTAAATAGAATATGAATATTATTACTTCAGACTGAAACATTTATTCACCTGGAGCTGCAATAAAACAAAAAGTTACACTATAAAATGCATCTTATTTTCTAATAAATATTCTGATTCTAATAATGGTTTTCCATACAAATGGAAAATCTGTCTTATACATAATATTAAATGTTTTGAGGCTTTTGAACTTTAATTTTTGTTTCTCAACATTTTGAAATAAAAAGCATTTTGAATTAAAAAATAGATAAAATCTTTTTTGGGAACAAAATTCATTAGAAAAATAAACTTTTGATCTTTCACCCATTTTTTTTTACATATCAAATTGTGCACATGCCATATTGCAACAAATCTCTAAAGTTTCAAAGTGTCAATGAGTACACTGTATGCTCATGATGTCACACAATGTCTGTCAACTGTGCTGTGCTTAATTTATCTCTTCTGTTATATTTTTGTTTCTTCAGATTAATTTGAATGAATCATATGTGTGTGTGTTAGCTTTTATGTGATATTTCTAAACAATACTCAAACAGTACGTGGCGAGACCAAACAAAAAAAACATTTCCAGTCGTCAAGTCCTCATGCTTTTTCCCCCATGTTAAAAAATATAAGAATAATAAATATTTTTAAAGAATCATTTTAAATACATATGATGTTTTAAAAAAATGACCTGCCAACCCTAATTGTAAAACTTGAAATCAGAAACCTTTTTTATCTTTGTCCTGTTATGTATGTTATGCAAGTTGTAAAATTTTATTGAGATAAAAAGGAATAATTTTTGTCCATTTCTGATAGAATGAGCAGTGGTTGAAAACTGAATTTTTAATTTTCATATTATAAAGAGTATATTAGATGAATTCACCATGATCTTGATCCTCATCCTATTAGTTATCAGGCATGACACTGACAAAAATCATTAAATTAGACAAAATTAGGAGCTACTGGCAGGTACTGTACTCAGTTAACACAAAAAGCAGATTACGTAGCCATAAAAGGACATGTCACATCATTTTTATGAGATATATATCCAGTTGTTAATGGTATAATAGTTTACTGATGCAAATGATTTGTGAGGGATGGTACTTTATTGATCTGACTGCAGATTTGTGGATCTTGGATTAGTGGATTAGCATTAATTTTGAGCCCTTTTACAAAGTCTTGTAATGTAAAGTGACTCCTGAGCAAGCGGACAAAGAGTATCCCTTCTACTTTTGTGATGGGAATGAGTCCTTTTATTTGTCATAGATGTAAGAAGTCCGTATGCTCAGAGCATTGACATGAGAAATATGTAGACATGTTGAGAAAAGAAATAAGGATTCTTATATTCTGTTTACTTATATTGCAGATGACGGTTGAGAAGGGCTTAAGGGCCACTTCTCCCGTCCATGTTCATGTAGAAGATGATGTCCCTGTCCATGTGCATGTTAAGCAGCCAAAGAAGAAGTCTGCTAAAGTTGTCACAGTATGTATCACTTGACTTGCTGAATCAGAATTCTCCAATTTGAGGAGTATTTTCATGTACATCTTTGACAGTTCAAGAGTTTTCAGTATGCTTTTGTTTACAGAGTATATTCTAGGATGCATAATTGTCTAATTGATGCTAATTTTGTTTTCAAAATCATGCAGGAAAATTAATGAAATATGCTAGATGAGATCCATGCATCATATCTGCAATTCCTGCTTTTATTTGCTTGTATAAATCCCACTGTATTTAGAAAATATAACCCTTTCATACTAAAGGGAGGTGAATTTTCTCCCAAAATGTTTAGTTTTGATATATTGCCCATTGAACTTAGACACAAAGACACAGTGATCATGTTCAAGAGGGCTCTCAAAACTCACTTATTTCGACTGCAGGAACAAACTTAAAGACCTAATAATGTTTCCTACCTGAAATATTCTTAGCATGTTTTTTTTATTGTTTAATGCTTGTCTAATTTCATGTTGTTTGGTTTTGTAATATTATTATGTTTCTTATCTTATAGGTGTTGTCTAATGTTGTAAAGCACTTAGAGCTTCTAAAGATTAGGCGCTATACAAAGTCCTCATTATTATTATTATTATTATATCTCCTTGGGTTTACACTACTAATCTCCATGCTCACTGATGGCAGTTGACTGGTATAGGTGGGTATTATTTTGATCAGAAAACGCCTTCTTTTTAGCAACTAGAATATTTTTTAAAATACTTTTATCTTGTAACACCCTAAATTCAGAAAGACACAGAAGACCTGAATTCTTTCATAGTCATAAAATAAGTTACTAAATTATTGATTTTACTCTGTGCCTTTACAGCATTGACTCCCAAATGTGTGATTGCATACATAACTGAACTAAATTTGATACCCCTCCACCAAGAAGGTTCCTTTGAAAAGGAAGCGGTTGTGAAGTTTGAATGAAATAATTTTTTTCCATTAAGAATTGGTAAATGATACAAATGCGAAAATAAGGAAAAAGAAACATTAAAAAGTTTTCACTCCAAAAATCATCACAGTTGAAAAATGAAGTATCATACACATTAAGTATGCACATTGCATTTTATTAATTTAAAAATAGATCTATTCATTGTTATAGATTTTGGTTTGATCTTTGCATCTGTAAACTTCATGCATGTATATTTCTAGGACACAAACAAATTTTTCTTTCATAAAGTACAAAGATAACATAAAAAGATTTTATTTGACAATGTTTTTAACTTTTCCACTACATCCACAAACATTAGAGAAAGCTAACCTGAAGATTTTGTCCTCATGCTAAGGACTTCATCCGCAGACTGATTTAATCCCTTCTGACTGTTAACATCACTTGATGGAATGGTGAGTGATGTTAACAGAAATATTCCAGATATGTGGCAGGTTGCAACAGCCTCTGTCCCTATTAAGCGTCAGTTTGTGTGCACGGATGTAGATCAATTCCTTAACCCCCTGCTTGAGCCAGGCCTGTTCCCGAGCTCGGATTTTTACTGAGTTATAGTATGGCAAGGGCAAACAATGTGGATGTGCAGTGATACTTCAGATGAATTTGAACTTGGTCTTTGATGTCCATTAAATATCGCTTTTTATGAACCCATAGCAGCTCTATGTATTTGAAGGCAGAAACTTCCATCATACATGAAGTATGTGCACTTCAAGCACAACTCCAGCAGTCTTTTTACTTGTTGTGGTGACAGTGGTGTCCAGTGTGCAAGGGTACTGTGTGAAGATAATCTATCATTAATAACTGACAAGGCATTATCAACAAGTACACTAGTAAATAAGGCACTTGCATCATATGAGACCAATACTTCAACCTCGGACCTTACAACCAGCGGCTTATCTGGGACAATGTGTTAACATTGCTCACCATTCCATCGATGTAGTTGAAAGGTTTCAAACATTGTCAAATATAAATATTACTACACAGTTAAACTTTCACCAAAGTGTACAAGTTTACTATCATTTTGGGGAAGAGATCGCATATGAATTCTACTACAAGATGATTGTGATATGGCTCCTGAAATTTGATATACATGTATTTTTCTTGTACATGAAAGAATAATTTTTCTTTTCTACAGAGCGTAAAATAACATGTAAAAAATTATTCAGGGATAACACTGGGCTTCACCAATATCACAAATTGTGATTTGTTTTTCATTTGCAACACAATATACCAGCTGGTGATTTTTTTGGCAACATTGTTGTCTGTTTAAACTTGTATATATACAATTAGGGCATAACCGACTTTTGATCCGGAAATTGGATTCCACCGGATAGTATGAACTTCCGATTAATCGGAGTCGGACAAGGCAGGAACGACCGATTCGGATAATAAAAATAATAAAGTTGAATTTCTATAGCACCGTGTCTAACACTGTGTATCATTCGATAGTGCGTTAATAAAGTTAAATAAGAAGTCAGAAAAGTCCAATATGGTCAACGCAACGGGGTGAAACGATAATACTTGAGTTAGACCGAAAGATTTAAATTTATTAAAATATATAATACAGTCCTACCCGTTTATGTCAACATCCTCAATAATGAAGGCATAATATTGAATACATTGACACATGCTAATGAGGTATTAAAAGAAAATGATTCCGCAAGAGGCCAACTTTATAGGACCAAACAAAAGCCTGTTTTATTTTTATTTGACCGCGACATTAAAGCATGGCGGCAAGATCAGCTAATTGTTGAATAAAGTACAGGATGGAACTGGCCGCTTGCCGACATAAATGATTAAGGCGGGAAAATAAAAGCCTGGCGGCAAGATCAACTAATTGTTGAACAAAGAATGGGTCGGAACTGGCAAAAAAATAAAAAATTTCATGGATTCTTTGTGGCTTTGAACTTCGTTGCATTTTGCTATAGTCCTGCCATATCCTTCCCCTTGTGACATTGGTGTGATATGCAAAACGTGTGTAACACGGTTTAAAAAGTTGATTTGAAAAACCTTTTAATTTAGCATTTCCGATTAATTGAATCGTATCCGGAATCGGAAAAATTTCATGCCCAAAATCCGGAATCGGAAATCAGTAGAAAAATGCTAATCGGTTATGCCCTATATACAATCTTAGGTTTTGAATAGAGAAATTCAGAGACACAATGAAAGGAAGTCTCAAACTTGATATATAATGCGCTGGAATCTATTGTTACATAGACAAATTCTTGTTCATATTGACAAACCATCGTAACAATGCATTGTTATATAATAATCCACTTATACTGACAGCTGGCTTGAGTTCTGTGTTGCTATGATACACACCATTAGTCATGCTATCAGGACTAGCTACAATTGACTAACCTTTGAAGGCAGGAACTAACTGCTACAGTCGACCAAACAATGGTTAATTCTTTTTTTAAAAATGTATGTAGAAAAAAATAGTTTTGCTGAAACTTCAAAGAAAACTGAATATCTTTGAAGTACTGTAAATACTAAGCAAGTAAAAGAGAATTCAGTCTCAGTGTTATAGTTATTTGATGTTGCCACTGCAACATGAAACAGGCATTTGTTAAGGTTCTCCAAAACTGTCTTTTAGTGGTACCTTCAAGAACACATGCACCCTTCATCAAAGAAGCTGACTACAATCTTCAGTAAATGCAAAGAACCTTTCTTCAAAGAAAATAAAACTGAAATAAAAGCAGTAACATCTGGAGGAGTGTTGCATTTTCCAAAGTGACTGGAACATGTTTATTATGTCCTGAAAGTTTCCTTTTTGCTGGAAAAAAGTTTATGCTTGTGATTGCTACCAACTGTGGCATACAGTGCAAATAAAGTTTTCATTCTTTTGAAACTATAGATATCTGGCCATTGAGTTAATTGAAGATGGGGTATCTCGCAAAGATGTTTGGTAAAGTTTTTAATTTGTAAAAATTTTATAGTTTTCCTATAAATAGCTTCATGTCTTGGGTAGCCTCAGCAAGATGATAGCTTCCTCCGGCTGTCCAGAATCCAGTTTTAGTACACCTGTTGTATGTATTAAAAAAAACTGTAGCCACATACTACTGGTGACAGTATCATAGTGAATTGTTTAGTAACAATCAGATATAAATCAGGTTAGGAATAACATTTTTTAATTTGCTATATTTGTGTTTTCTAATGGGGTGTGACTGATATATGAATAACATAGTATGTGATTTATACTTTTTCATGTACATGTACAGTACTTCACAGATTATGGAATGTTCTACACAAATATAAGTTGTTAGAATACAAGTGTACCGTATTTCAGACTAGTTTATCTTCATTAATTCAAAAGCTTGTATTTCTGCATCTCCTTTTATTACCCACCCACCCCCAGCCATTTTTTGGGTACATGATTATTTTCTTCAGAACAGGCTCTGTGTTACATGTTTAGGCTCAAATAAACGGTAACACAGAAAGAGTGAAAACAACAAGCTTTTTAAAATTTAACAAATAATTTATTTTCCTGTAAAATTCTGTAAAAATGAAAAAAGAAGAAGAACTTACAGTTTCAAGAATCAGATCCAAAAATAATCTAAGAATACTCCACGAATTGCAAAAGTCCTAGTAATTAATGTTCTAATAATTTAAAGTCTGAATCCTGATGGAAAATCCAAGATGGATGACGATGATGTATGCTGTAGTCAGTACTGTGCTTATCTACAGTTCCTTGTAGAAATACAAATAATGGCACTCCGGTGTTGGAAATCCAAATTAAATTTGTAAGCAGTGTCTTTCCAAAATTTCTGTATGAGCACTCCTAAAAATATTTCCAGAGAATAAAGAATTGATCCTTTTAAAATCCAACTGATCTGAAGAATTATTATAGCTCAAATCTGGCTACAACAAATTAACTTTACATCAGTATGAAAAGCCCAAAACTGAGAAATCTCTCTCCAAACAAAGATTATATTGTATCATAAGACGCAGTTTCGAAATTCCCACAAGTTGCAAAATCGGGGTGGGGTGGGTCACATGATCATGTTTATATCACATACACAGAATATGGCCTTGATTAGACCAGTGGTTTTATTCCCAGAATAAAAATATAAAAAAAGTGTTTACTTCTTAACCCACGTAGTTCCATCATGACCTTGACAACAACCAATCATTTTAAAATAAAATAGAACTTTGTTTACTAATTCTGAATCCAGGTCAGAATTTAAATCAACACTTGTTGTTTATAAACTAACAGTCAAGGTCAAACAATTTTCTGAAAAAGTATCATCTAGTGAATAAATTTACATTAGCATGTAAGAAAAATAAAAATTTAAAACTGGCAAACAAACAATTAAATTCAAATATATATATTAAATCAGATATGTGTAAATCTCTTAGTGTAGAGATATTAGTGTGTATTTTAGAATCTTGATATAACATTGGGTATATTTTAAATTGTTTATACATGTAGTTTTGGTGACTGCCCATTTAAAGTATTAAAATCTATAAAGTGTGTGATTGAAATAGGACTTTTCCTTGAACTCTAATTTCTAACAAATGCTTCACTTCAAGTCAAATGAGACTAAAATAATTCTCTTGCAATGACAGTTGTGTGTATATTTCAAATGCCTGAACCCAGTTTGGGAGTAAACCTTTTGATAGTGAGTGAGTTCTTTAAAGTCATTTTCTAAAGAACAGAGGAAGAAAAAAAATGAAATAAACTCAGTATTCATTGAAACATTTGTTTGATAACTAAGACTTTGCTTCACTGCATAGCAGAAAGCAGGGAGTAGAATGATTGATTGTTTTAGCCAATCTCTCCTCCCCTACAGCTTTGTTCCAGTCAGTGTTAACACTGGAAGAACAGTTTCCTGTGTATATGTGAATGATCTGAAGGTAAAAAATAGAATGGGTTAAGATGAAGGGTGGTGTGGGGCTTGTTTTACATGTATGTGGCATCACAAAAGCTAAAAATAGAAAGGGTTAAGATGAAGGGTGGTGTGGGGTTTGTTTTACATGTATGTGGCAACACAAAATCTTCCGACAATTCGGTCCATAAACTTGTTTCAGCACAAATGTATGATGACTGATTTAGTAGGCATTGATAATCTATTGCTTTTGCTTAAAATGATAGGGCAAATTAATCAGTTTATAAATTCTGGTAAGAATTTAATTTTTTTCAGACTGCCACATCATTGCTTGACGTCTGAACACTAAATCTTGAAGCTAATTCTATTTATTTAACTCTGGACTTAATCCTGGCAGGGGTTTCTAGTTTTCCTTAAACAGAAAAAGCTCTACATTTCTTTATCTTACCGTTGTAAATACCTACTGATCAACACTTTGATTGACCCCTATTTTATTTGAATGACTTCAGCAAGAATAATTGTTAAGGAACAACAGGGTCATTTTTATAGGACATGCAAGACTATTTACTTGTCAACTGACTGTGATAATTGATAATACCACAAAGTTATGTGTCTGTATTGCTGGATTTCTCTTTTTTTTTCTATGAAAAAATCATTATCCATAATTTGAAGAACCTTTTAGTGGTGAGATTAATTTTGATGATTAGCAATTACTGAAATTAATTGATTTATAAATTCAGATGAGAATCTTGTTTTCCTTGAGCGAAAATTGTACACAGAATGCATTGAAGAAAAATGGAGAAGACTTAGTGGCTTTATTGTTCATAGTTCAGTAACAATAAGATTTACAAAAATCAGCTTTTTAAAGAGCTGACTTCTTTCATAATTAGGCAAAGAATTTAAGATGAAAGGGCAGTGATTGACTACTGACACATTTG
Organism: Sinohyriopsis cumingii; assembly: GCA_028554795.2. NCBI lineage: Eukaryota > Metazoa > Mollusca > Bivalvia > Unionida > Unionidae > Sinohyriopsis > Sinohyriopsis cumingii. The sequence continues at coordinate 18,956,477 of CM068839.1, read as the reverse complement.
AAATGAATATTCGCAAATCATAGAAACTTTGAACATCTTTATTTATATCAACAAAGATGCAGTCAAATTGATGATTTTTGTTCAAGAATGTCACATCTTGCCAAATTATTAAAACAAACTCTTGTTTCTTTTGGCTCAAAACTTTGTACTTCTTCAAGATATAAGTTAAATTATCATATATCTTGGAAACCATACTATGATTGCATTATTTGAATTTTTGCAGGATCTCTTCCTCAGAGTGATAAATAACATTGTACGTGTTAGTTTTGGTACTTTGAAATACTTTTCATATTATTTCATGAACAAATATACAAATATTCCAGAGCCACACAGTTGTGTTATATCTGAATTCATGCTATAATAATAATAGTAACTATTTTGGGATTATTGTATTGAAAGTGAATATTGAATGTAAAAATAGCTTCTGGTGCATAAACAATGGCTCGTTCAGAGTCACTGCACAAAAAGACAAAAGGTAGCTAATATAAATTTTGTTTAAAGGGAACCTAGATACATGTATGTCTGTTAGCTGTCAGGAAGCAAAGACATATCTGTGATACTTTCAGTCTTTTTAGAGTACCAAAAAGGAGAAATAATAAAATATTCTGTGAAATTTGAGTAAGTACATTAGATTGTTTCCATAGTTGTCTAGTCAGCGTCGCACATAGGGTTCCAGATACAAATGACACCGTGGCCCTCTGTCTCACAGTTCTAGAGAGCACACAGAATTTGAAAGGGACAAATAATGTCTGTGTGTGGGGGTGGATGATCTGGATTTTACCAGCAAATCATAGGAAATTACTGATGATGAAATCAATTTTTGTTGCCAAGAATGCTTTCATTACTTTGGCGACGTAATGTATCATCGCAGCCACAAATGAGTCTCAGATGAACATTGCTGTCAGTTTGTTTGATTTTTAAGTAACAACATGAAGTGTTAAGTTTTTAAAAAAATTCAAACCTACTGAGTGTCGATGAGAAGACAAAACATAAAAATAAAATAAATTTTAAACAATTACGAACAGAAACCTCTAAAACAGCAAACTCGTCTTGAAGGGAAGGGAAGAAAATTGCTTATTCTAAAGTTTTGACATAAATATTTATAAATATAAATATAAATATATTCTCTTTAACCTTGATTGGTAGAGCTAATTGTTTAGCTGGGGGGTACGTTCCTTTGATATTTAAAAAAAGATTTAACTCCAAACGATACCACTTTCTATTAATTATTTAACTCCTGATCATAGTTTTCTTCATTATAGTAAATTATACGAACCTTTTCCCATATTTGTGTTCATGAACGAAACATATCTCTCATTTTATGTCCGTCGAGAAAGAATTCTTTTTTTTGTTGTTGGTTAAACTGGTTAATTATAACTCTTGCTTTTAAAATCTAATGTAACAAACAAAATGTAACCGTACCAATATTTCTAAAGTGACCATTCGAATACCATCATGTGAATTAACATATATGCATGTTTGTTCCAGCTGTATTGATGTGTGTGCGTTTGTGTATTTTGAATTGCTAACGTAGCTTTAATGCTTTTTCAGTCATATTTCAACAATGTCTATAGTGTGGCAGTTTATTGTGATGCTGGGTACTGGGGCATCATGTTGCAGACAATAGCATCATGTCCCACCCAGTAACATTATTCTGACACCAGGCCAACCAGTCCTAACACTAACCTCTTAATGCTGAGTGCCAAGTGTAGCAGCTGGTATAACTCAGGCGGGTTTTGAACCTGTGACCTCGTGCATCCGAGGTGGATGCTCAAACCACTTATGCTACATGATCAGTAGGACAAATAATCATGGATAGAAGCACACCCAAGGGGCACACAAGAAATTGGGGGACATGGAGTTCGCAAATTGCAGCAATTCATTGCTCTAATTTCAACATCGTCAATGTACATTCATACAATATGAAAACAAATTTGTCATTTGGGTTCACTTCTGCCATATGTTAAAATCAGTAGCAGATTGTGTGCCATATTCCAATATACCATCATAGGATTTTGATGCTGATCTACCATTAAATATGTGGCCATTACTAAAAGTTAAAAAACAAACATTTACACAATTTTGTTTAAAAGAGGTCTTTCAGTATTTGACAAATGATGTTGATGTAACATCAGATATGGATAAAAATATAAAAACTGGAGGAACCTTGAAACTGCTTTTATATAACACATGCAGTCAGCAGGTTTTGGAAGAGGATTCTTGAAAAAAAAATGCATCCTATTGATCAAAATAATTGTGTCAGTTGCTTTTGCATTTGGCTATTAGCCAAATGTCAGCCAGGTTTAGTCACCTGAGGCATTCTTGAGTCTCTTGTTCAAATTTATAATGGCTTATTTAGCAAAGGGCTAATAAACAATAAGTTGTGATTACCCTACCTCCGACAAGTTTCTGGCAATGAAAGTGAAAATACAAAGCTCCGAGCCCCCAGTCAGCGATGCCGACAGTTAAATTACTAACTACACAAAAGGTGAAATTCAAGTAAACAACAGATTTAATGCCATTCAATTATAGATAATCCTTCCTCAAATGAAATTCAATGTTCAAAACCCTATCACTCATCTTTCACTTGACCAAGTGATGACCTATTTCATCATCTGACTTAGTGTCCTGTGTTTCTACTCATCTGTAGTATTTCTTGACTGGTACCCAGTACCTCTTCAGTCCAACAACCACATCCTTCACCCTTCCACTAACTCCACTTCTGGTCTCTCCTTTTCTTGTCTTCCAGAGACTCGGGACCAACTGTACCAGGGTAATTCCCAGAATAACAATGTTTCCCGCCAATTTTGAATGACGTCGAGTAGCTTATAACTTCCTTATGTAATTACCGCAGGATGGTTTAGCACTATTGACGTTTAGTTTCAAGACACTAGATTTAAACTTGTGATTCCAATGGTGGCCATGTCTTGCTCAATTCCGAGTGGATGTCGATTCACCCATGGTCTACATAATTAGCAGACATAGCCCCCTCCCTGGCAGTCTGTCAAGGGTGGATTTATGAGCCCCCACTTGATGTTCCTTTGAGCCCAACGCCGGCAATTCATGCCACTTACCTGTGAATCGCTTGCAGCCAAATAAGGCGCCAGTAACAAGTTCCTATGGTCATGTTATATACAACTGGTTTCCCACCCGTCTTTTTGATGTCGGCTTACACTTGCATCATTTATAAAGCAAATAATTAGCCTCAGGGTCTAGCATATACATGTTGCAATCTGGCTATTGTTCCTTGCTTATAACATGACAGTTTGTCATGTGGAAACTTGTTATGAGATCAGTCCTTGGGGTAGGAAAAAATACCTGATTACTTTGTTATGACCTTAAAATTATTTTATTTTTATTACAATTTTCCTTTACTCAGAACATAAATATCTTAGACTTTGAAATTTTCTGTAATATCACACAGCCTTCCTCAGCAATTACTCTTGATCATGTGACTTATCCTCATATCATGTGACAATTATGAATCATGTGATCAACAGTACTCATTGATGAAGGCAGTGTGATATTTTTGAAAATTTTAAACTTTGAAGATATTTATGGTCTGACGAAAGGGAAAATTCTAATATTCATGAACTATCCAGGGCAAGGAAACAACCTTTTCAGTTAATTTTACTTTGTCCTGAAGTTGCTTATCATTTCAGTGTCCTCATGAAAATCAAATAAAAATAATGTGCATTGAGATAGGTGAGGTCATTGGTATGGTAAATTTTGTATGTTTGCTAACTAGACATGTAACAAATAACATTTTTTTATTATTTAAAAGTTAGGGCTGTACTACTTATGGTATTTGATTGCGCATAGCAAGAGTTCCATGGAATGTAGTCTAAATTTTTTTTGAAGCTATGGACTTGTACAAAACCTTTAATACATATATTGAAGTGACACTGCCATTGGATGACATGAGGTTTTGCTTGCAGTGTTTCACCATCATTTTTATAGAAAAAGGCGACCAAAAAATGGTTGCATTTAAAAGTAGTTTTTTGTTTGTGTTTAACTACGACTCTGTCTCTATTGATTGATAGTGGGTAGTCATATTTAGTCTGATGTTTCTCAAAGATGAATAGATGAGAGTGAACATTTTGGATATTGGTGTAGCATCATAGGGTTTGGGGTTGGGTGGTAATGGTCAAATGATTTTGTAAAAAGTGTCTGAAAATTTGTTATCTATCACTAGTTTAGTGTTTGTTAATATTTTGTATATATTTTGTTTTGTTAAATCCTTCTGCATATCATTAGGCCAGCAAAAATGTTTGATATTACAATATTTTAATTTCTTTTTTTATTGTCTTGCAGGGCAAATTAGCCTCCCATGATAACATTAGGTCAGGTCGTTCAAAGTCAGCACGTAGGGCTGCCTCCGCCAGGGCAAGAAGTAAAAGCCCTAGTGAGCCTTGGGTACCACCGCCAGGAAGGGCTACTAAAGGAGCAAAGGTATCTTGGCAGGTGTGTGGTGCTGTTCCTTTTGATTAACTTTCACAGCCATGTGTAGTGTGTGCATTATCTGAATCAAATATCACCTTATGTTCTGTCCATATTTACTTTGAAAGAAAACATTTTTTTATGATAGTCATGGCCTTTGCTGCAGTCTAAAATATTTAGCAAAAATTGGAGCAAAATAGTTGTGATTTTTTAAAATTTAATTCTTTGTGGCCATTTTTTTTCTTCTTAGTTTTTATTGTGTTCTTTTTTACTACATGTATCAAATGTGCCTCATCCTTTTCCATCCTTTCTTCCCCATCATGTACTTTTCCTTAGTGTTATATACTCATAACTTATATATCCATCTACCAAATGATATTGAACTTCTTTAAAATAAATATTCCAAATTTTGATGTACTTTCTATTTAAAAATGAGATCTCATGACAGGTGAAAGAACTTGCATGTAAGAAATAGTGACAGGTACAATATTTAATTTGCCTGTATATTCCTCCACTGTACTAAGCTGCCAGATCAACACATATTCCAGTGTATAGTAAGAGACACAAGAGCCATTCTTTCCATGGCCCTGCTAATATTTACAATAAATATTAAGAGATCAATGCAAGGTTGTAGGAAATCTCCAGGTGATGCATTATGTTGTATTTGCTTTTGCGCACTTTTGTCAAGTTTTGAATGTCTATGTTAACAATAGTGATCACCAAAACAACCTACAACAATTAGTTGTCATATGGGGGTGGGGTGATTGTAAGAAAAACAGCATATTTGGCATTTTAAAATTTAGGGACATGTATGTTGTGCAGATATTTGCTTTAAGTCATTGGTGTCAGCTACAATGTTACAATAGTATATTTTTGATGTTGCATAAATGATGTAACCAGCTAAACGTTTTGGAAGAATATAAATATGCAGAGATGTATAATTTAGCAATAAATCTAACTTTTATTACCTTATAAAGAAACTTTTACAGAAAAGGGGGATTAGTATAGAAAATACTTGCTGAAAAGAGGTCAGAAGAAAAGTTGATTAGGGCTAAATCAAACCAGTTTGTATATTTTCAGACAAGATTTGGTGACTACTATATGAATTCTAGCACCAGTATAGAATGTGCACCAGTTTGTCACTCATTAACTAATGGTAAAGGGCTATTGGGATCAGCAGTATTATTGATTGAACTACTTTGTCAGATAAATTTTGTTTCAGCCAAGTAAAATATGATGGAAGAGAACACATCATTTATAAAGTTGTTTTAGTTCATTTTACAGGCAAATTACCAGTTGTATTCATAAGATGGATCCAAAAGCAAATTGCACAGATCCAAATCTTTTGTCACATAATGTGCTGGCAGATCTGGGTCTATTCAGTTTTGTTAGGAGGAATCAGTAGAGCAAAGGTCATAAATCCTGATCTGATGGCACATTATGGAAAGGACAGTCAGATTCTGTGTTGTTTGCAGTTGGATCTAGCTTACATATCTGTTATGTACATAATAGTCATAAGAATCAACTGAAAGTACTTATGACCTGTAGCATATTTTATTTCTACATTTGCAGTGTAACGTTTCAGTTATTTAAAAGTGGGAACACGAAGATGATATACAGTTCAGTTTACAGTGAAACTATCCTATATTGATAGGTTTTATTTGCGAAAAGACCTTACTTGAATTAACTTATTTTCTTGTTTTGGATTACTGAAGTTTGAAGTTCGATTTTTGTTATTTAATTTAATCATATATACTCATGTCTAAGTCCTGTTGCAAGCAACACAGACCCTGATTTATTGTCACATGTTGCACCTGCAGATTAGGGTCTTTGTTTGTTCTACTGATTACTTCTAGCAAACTGCATAGACCCAGATCTGCTGGTGCATTATGCAATGTCAGGTCTGTGCAGCTTGCAGTTTGACTTGACTTATAAGTAAGTGTATGCATTATCCGTAAACTTTAGTAATGGGACATTGTTTCTTTTCATCTGTCATTCCATCCATCTGTCCATTATCACATATTCAAAACTGCTGGGTGGAAAATCACCAAACTTGGTGTATAGGTGTTCCATTAGGTATGTAGTTTGCCCATTTGTGACCATCTGCTAATGGGGTATGATTATAGGCCTCTGCCTTGAGCTCCATGAGATGTGGTCTTAGGCCAAAAAATTAAAAAATATTGCTATGAGTGACATTTAAATATTTTTGGACCAAATTTTGTACATGAATTTATAGGAAGAAGACACATAACTTATGCAGTTGATTTGGGTATGCATTATAAGAATAAGTTGGAGTGGGAGGGAAAGGTGTAATTAAAAAAAACATACAGGTAGTTCTAGTTTCTTGTTTCTTTGCATTATGATGTACTCACAGTTGTAAGAAATATATGACTTTCTTTTATAGTATTATAATAAAACTTAAAAGCCACCTAATGGTGTTGCTTATAGCAATTTTGTACCCTTTTACTCATCTAATATTTTTTCTCTCAATCTCGAATGTGCAAGTGGATATCACTGCTTGGGAGAAAAGCCAGTAAGAATGATAAAAGTAGTTCTAGGAGTAGAAAACAAAAAGTGTGGACCAACTCTTGGGTATGATTTTTCAGGTTTCTGCATGGCTCATGTTATGTTCATTTATGTTTGCATGTGGAAAAAATACATTATTGTTATTAATTATCACTGTTAAATTCACTAAAGTTGCCCTTGGAGACAAGATGGAGTATGCAGTCTGGTTGAATCACATTTTCTTTTGCATGCTGTCTGCTTTCTTGGGTGCAGTAGCAATGCAGGTAGACAGTTTATAGAAAAAGTGAACAGGTCCTCTTTATACGTCAATCTAGGCTTTTGAATGAACAGTATGCAAAAGATTTAATGACTGCATGTAGCTATAGTCTGGTTCCCATCTCTCATTAAGAGTGTCAACTTGCAGAAACCGTAGGAATGGGAACCTGTCTGTGTATAATGTGGAAAAATACATCCTGAACAATTGTCACTTATAAAGTTAACTTGCTTATTAACATAAACAGATGTATAAATTATTATATAATGTGCTTATCATAACAGATAACAGCCAAGACTGTCAATCTAATCACAATGATTTGCATTCAGTTGTATAATTAGACACTTACCTAATGTAAAAAAACCCACTTTACAACCATTATGGACTGTTCATTTAATGAAGGGGTGGTGGTACATTTTTGTGGATGAATAAATATTTGGTTCCCATCTAGTTTTAAAAAGAATAAACTTGCTCTGATAAAAAGATGAACCTGATCTATACATTATTTTATTTGCAACAAAAACACTATTGAGAGAAAAGAAAAAAATATCCTTGTTGGAAAAGAAAATAAACGTCCCAAATGAAAATGGTTGATACCATATTTTTGTCCTAAATTCCAGAAATCCAAATGAAATCAATCATTGACTGAAAACACCAGATAAGGAAACAATGTTGCAGTTGAGCTTGCAGGAATGCAAAGATTGATGTAGTATTTGTTTTTTTTTAAATTACATGATTAATGTGGAAATGAGGTGTCTAAAGCCATATCATATTTGGCCATATATATACAATATACATAAAATCACCCCAGAATATTACAAATGATGTCATAATAGTCACTGGCATAGTGTTTGAAGCATCCAGATGTACCTTATAGTCATTTTACAGACTTAAATATAAGTATGTTTTTGTCACGGAACTGATGCTTTTGGATGTAACCATTTAAAATAGAATTCATGAAGCCTGTAAAAAATGGAAATGTTTTGTCAAGGCTTACAAATTAATGAAAATTATATTACTCAATTTATTAATTGGATTTGAAAACAGCACTCGTGTAGGGTTGTCTGTTTAGGTACTTCTTTCAGGAGTGGAAAAGCTTATGCATGGGCCTGTTGTCTATGTATTATCACAATTTTGTAACCATTACTCTTCCTAAACTACTTGGAGGACTGCCGTGAAACTTTACACAGAGATTCTTCCCAGGGTCTAATGATTCTAAATGAAAATTGTGCCACTTTTACTTCCAGTATGACAACACTATGGCCAATTTTAAAATCTTGTTTTTTTTTATACTTCTGAGTAGACAATCCTATTGACAGGGTGTTTTACTAAAAGATTTCTTATAGTGTGTAGTTTGTACTAAATAAACATGGTGTTGATCTGACATCCAGTACAGACACTAGTGGTCATTTTGACAATTATGATGTTACCAGTCCTCCTAAACATGTGTTCATATCAACATGGGTTTTTCACTAAAAGACTTCTTATGATGTCTAATTGGTCTAAATGAAATTATGCTGATATGACATCCAAATAAGGTCACCACAGCAGCCAGTTTGAAAACCTCTGCAGAAAATCTTTGCTTATCACTGTCTCCTAAATGGATGGTTGTATCAACATGGGATTTTCAATAAAAGACTTCTTATGATTTCATGTTTTTAATCAAATTGGTGCTGGTCTGGACTCCTATTGCCATCATGTTGACCATCTTGAAAATCTTTTACGGTAAATCAGTTTTTTGAGACTTGATTCTCAGTGCCCTTATTTATTAATTATATAGTGTTATGACCTGTCATGAGAGACCACTTGTCATGAAAGACTGTTATTTTTGGGCAGGCAGGTTGCTCCTTCAGTCAGTCCTTCAGCTAAATGGATTCCTATAGCAACATGGTGTTCTGACCTGTTAGGTGCAGTCTATCTGTTTGACCTATTGGGTCTTTCTGTTGACTTCGGGGAGAGGCAGGGACCAAGGGTATACTAACTAAATCACTAAGCCATAATGTAATCAACTGTTTATCTTCAAAATACATGCTAGTTCTGTCCACCTTTTTAAATTCTACACTAATGTTTTTCTACATTGTTTCTCACTATATTTGTCCACTCAGAATATATATCTATCACTCTATTATGTCTATTAGGTATTCCTTCTCTTAACTTGCCATCTCATATATATCTGTCTGATTCTTATTTCCAAGTACATTTTATCATCTGCTGTTCCTTTTTCTTTTTCAGCCCTCTTTCTGCTTTGTGTCCTTCTGCTTTCTACCCCACAGTATATCTTGTATCTATCTATATACAGATATTGTAATCAGACAGCCTTTCCCCACATACAGATTATGATTGGCTAACCATTACTAGATGAATGACAGCTCCCTTTTCCCAGATCATACCATAACTAAATGGTGCTGAAACAGTGGGAATATGAGCCAGCTATCCAATGTCATGATGATGACCTCCTGTTTATCCAGATTTGTCAAAGCCTTCATGAAACCCAAAAAACTTGACTTGCTATTGATCTGTTCTCACACCCAACTTATATTAGTTTCTGTGATGCTGACATGTTTACCCAGATTTTGTCAAAGCCTTCATGAAACCCCAAAACCTTCACTTGCTATTGATATGTTCTCACACCCAACTTACATTAGTTTCTATGACGCTGATCTAGTTACCCAGATTTATCATTGCTTCCCTCACATCTGTCTCTGAAATTCCCATATTCACACACCCCACATATTACTAGTTAGAAAACCGATATTGGTACTGCTATATATTTTACTTTTTCCCACACTAAATTCTCTTTTGTCATATGTACTAAGAATCCCTTTGGTCATAGTGTTGTCACTTAAAAGCTTCTAATGATTGGTTTTAAATAAAAATGCTGCCAATCTGAAAACCATTATGGCTGCTGTGGTGGTCATCTTAAAAAATCTTATCACTACTTATCTTAAGCAGTCATAGTTATGGCATTTTTACTGAAAGAACTCCTTATAATGACTTGTTGGTCCTAATGAAAATGGCACCAATCAAACCTTCAATATGGCCATCATGGTAGCCATCATAAAAGTCCGTTTATGCCTACTTCTCATGAACAGAAGATTTTTTCTAAGATTTTGTATGATACCTGGTTGGTCTTATATAAAAATGGCACTGTTAGGCCTCCAACATGATGACCATTACAGCCATCTTGAAATTATTATCACTTCTCCTATTGAACGATAGTCATTACGACATGGGATTTATCCTAAAGCACATTTTTTATATGCAATTGGTCCTAAATGAAAAATGATGTCTGTGTGATTTCCCAAAATATGAAACATATTACTACAGGTACTTCTGATGAATGGATGACCATACTAATATTTGAAAAAATAATGAACACTTTTTTCTTGCTGTACATAATTATTCCATAGTATATTAAAATGATGCTGATTCAGTCATCAAAATGGCCACCTTAATGGCTATCCTAATAAAAAATTCTAGGGTCACTTATCCTGATTCACTGCTTGTATTGAAAAGAGATATTTCTTTTCACTAAAACACTATACCAATATGTAGATGTTTACAAATGAAAATGCTGCTCATCTGACCTCAAAGATGGCTCTCAAATTCAAACCACCCCGAGGGCTGCATGAGGGCATTTTTGATTGTCCCAGGGCAGCACTATCTTTGTTATCTCTCATGACACCTTGTGATGCCAATCATTTTGTGGGCCATAGGATATGGCTTGGTGGGCCACATGCAGCCTGTGGGCCATGTGTTTGAGACCCCTGCTCAATAGTAACTGAAATAAAATCTTGTTGCCACTACATTTTCATGAATTGTAACATTGACATAGTGTTTTCTACTGCAACACTTCTTGCAATCTTTAAATAGTTTTGAATGACATTGAGACAACTCCACTGATCTTCTGGATTCGGCCAATGTGGATATGTGAGAAAGCTTGCCAGTAGCTTCTCGAGGGTTGGTGGTTCTTTCCGGGGTTTTCCTGGGTTCTTCCTCCACCATTAATACTGGCCGCCATGTATAGCCTATCGTGTGCTGAAAAATGGCATTAAACCCAACAACAACAACAACAACATCATTGATCTTCTGTCAGTGAAATTAGGGTCATGACACAGAAATATGTGTCTTATTAACATGTTAACTCAAACATCTAACAAATATTTTTTAAAAACAAATTAGGTACATTTTGTTGAATTTCTTGAGAATAAAAATGTTTTTAGTACTCAGCAGTTTAAAGAATTAAAAGAAAGTGGCTTATCTTAGAATTTTTTTTTGTTCAGCATAGTATCAGCCCCTTGGGGTCTTTTGATATAATTATGTAATGTTGTAATAATGGTATGGTTTGCATGTAATTGCCTTGTTGAACCAATCAATTATATGTACAGTAGTCCCCTCATTATGCTAGTGTCTAGCTGATAACACATATAAGGTCATGGAGCCCATTGAATTCTTTAAAATTTGTTTTGTAATTTCTAAAGGCATTATTTCATTACATTTTAGTTTTTGCATAGTGAAAACCAACTGTAATGTCATTTCACATCATTATTTTCTTATGTTGTGTTTTTATGCTGTATTTATTTATGACACTCACTTTGCTTGAACATCCCTCTGTTTAAGGCCCTCTCACTCATAATGCAAGTCACTTTTAATGCTCCCAATATTAGTATTGTCTAGTCTGGCAAAATTCATTTTCCCTGTTTTAATAGCTACTATGGATAGTGTACTTTAGACTAATTCAGGCTGATTTTTTTTAGCACAAGGGAGCAGTCTTTTTAGCTAGCAGTGTGCTTAGATCATGTACAATTTCCAAAAGTACAATATCCATTGAAATGTCAGCCACATTACATTAAAGTAGGATAGAGGTATGCCAACATTCTCTCCAATGTGCATGTTTTGAATGTAAACAACTTCACCTTACATACATTACTCTCTCAAAAGTACATTATAACTGGTGAGCCCCCCCCCAAAAAAAAGAACATAGGTATTATTATTGTACGATTTAATTTTGATTGTATGGCTGAAACATTTAAATCGCAAGCATCAAAGTCCTTTTGAATAATTCTAATGTATTTTCCCCCACAGAACAGTATTTATTAGTGTCAGAGTCTCTAAAAAGTCCAGCCCCTCCCCCATGATAAAAAAGTGAGCTATTTTAAAAATGCACATTACATTTTGTCAACATAGCAACCAATGTTATGTTGAAAGACAGGAACATGAAACTTACCAGAATTATTCCTGAGATGTCAGCAATAAATTTTAGTTTGAAAAGGGATGAAACAGATGAGGTTCATAAAGGTCAAAGGTCAAAGTGTAAAATATTTGCCAATTGTTTAGTATGGAAAAAGTGAATTTGCTTTGTCACTATTTATTTTTTTAATTTCATTGCAAATAAATGAAAACATTTTCACTATATTTCTTTTACTTATTGCAACAGTTTTAAATATAAGTTGACTCTATTCCTATATTCTAAGACTTCTAATTTCCCCATAATTAAGGTCACTACTCACACAAACATGCCTCATGACAAATTATGTATGCAAGAGCAAAATGAGTATAATTAGCTTATTTTCATGCTTAACATCAATTTTTTTTAATGTACCATTTTATTCAGAACATCATACATAATGATATGAAGATGAGAAAACTAATTGCATACATTTTTATAATTGTAGCGCTCTACAGTTTTTTGTATTTTGCATAGGGTTAAAATTTTAAAGATAAAGAATTTCTCCGGCTTAACTTACTGGTTATACTGGCTATTTATAAAAGACCTTGTATATCTCAGGTATAGTTCAAAGAACCTTTAATTCCCTTTATTTTGGTGTATGATTGATAGAAGTAATATTGGTTAAAGAATATACAGCTTGGCCTTACTCCAGATGTGCACCTTTCAAAAAGGTGCTATGTCCTTTTGGTCATTTTCACTTCCTGAACTTCAGAGGTAAATCATATAAAAAGAGCCGATAACTCTTTTACATTTTATGTATTTGTTAATTCATTCATTGCACTTTCAGAAGCTGGTATTGTCTAGTCTTGCAAAATTCATTTTCCCTGTTTTAATAGCTGCTATGGATAGTGTACTTTAGACTAATTCAGGCTGACTTTTTGAGCACAAGGGAGCAGTCATTTTAGTTAGCAGTGTGCTTAGATCATTTACAGTTTCCAAAAGTACAATATCCATAGAAATGTCAGCCACATTACATTGAAGTAGCATAGAGGCATGCCAACATTCTCTCCACTGTGCATGTTTTAACTGTAAACAACTCCACCTTACATACATCACACTCTAAAAAGTACATAATAACTGGTGAGCGCCCCCAAAGATGCCCAATGAAAGAGTCTGTGTTGTTGAAAGGCTTGATTGGGAAAGATGCCCATGTCATTACACAGTAGGTCCAATAAAGGTTTTTCAACACAACATTGACAAGTATAATATTAATTGCTGATGTACGTTTATTGGCACAGTAATCTTTTTATTATATGTTTATTCTTATATGGGAAAAGTGTATGTGGTCCCAGCAGATTTTCATACTGTTCTCTATCTGAGCTATGAACTGATACGTAGAATGATCAAATATAACTGTTCTTAGGTGATGAAATGTATAACAACAGCTTTTGCACCTCATCTGGGACAGGTTCAACTAACCATTCTTCAAATAGCACTACTTCAGTTTGGACTTTTGCTTTAGCTGATAGTCACATCTGACAGTACGCCATAATCAGCATCAGATTATGCAAGTTAAGTTTGATTTTCTGGTATGACCATACAGTACTGGTTTACCACATGTGAAATATTGTTTTGTGTTTCTTACTGTTTCTTCTTTCAGCCATACATCATTATTTTCTTGTACATGTATTATCATGCGGTATCTATTCTGTATATAATCTATTGAACAGTAAGAATGATGATACAATGAATTTACAGTTAATACCAAGTGAATTTTCATATTGGTGTCTAATGATTCGAATATGTAAATTATTATATAAATATTTTTAGTTACCTTTATGTAGTTTGATACTGATGCTGTATGGGATTTTATGGGGTAAGGTGTACCTTGCCTGATAGGAATTATACTCACCCTGTAAAATCCAGTATTGGCTCAGTCAGAAACCACATAATAAATTTATTCTACCAGAGACCTTACTTTAGAAACTTAAAGGTCACTGGCCATACTCCAACATTTTTTCTTTTTACATCAGATTTGCACTACATGATTAAAAGTAGTTATACTCACACAAAACAAATAAAGAAATTATCAAGTGTAGAGAAGAAATAATAATTTAATTACTTGAAATAGAAGTATACAATGCTGTTACTTCCCGTTAACTATGATTTCCCACCTATAGAGGATGCCAACCAGAAATGACGTACATTTGTCCCCAGAAGACGAAGTACATGCTTCTTGTTGTCAAAAAATAAAACACTATAAATTATGGATAGGGAATATTTAGAAGAAACTATTGAAAACTAATTTACTGTTCAGCCGTATATTGATGTGCGTGTACAATGCACTAGATTGTGTTGCTTTCAAAACTGTTTCATTGTTTCAATTTATTTTCAAAATTCCTGTTAATACAGGTAAAAAGAAATCAATGCTGGCTTCCCTGTTCAGCCAACTTTGTGGACAAAAAAAGAAGTTGGCTTCCTTATGTTGGCTGACTTCATAAAACAAATTCGGCACACTTAAAAAATCCAAAGTCAGTTTCCAGGGTTGGCTTGCTTTGTAATAAAATAACATTTGTATTTGATATCCTGTCAGTAAGTTTAAGCAAGGAGTTTATTGCTCGCTGCCAGTTGTATTTATTCATCACCCAGGCTTCTGTTTGTTTGCCATATGTAACCATAATTGACGTTTGCAGGGTATACAGTATATACAACAATAACTTGCTTTAATAATCCTTTTGTAACTCATGCTAGTGAAAAGATTATCATTTCCACTCACAGTAAATGTATTTTAAAATAATGATTTTTTTTTTGCGAGATACCGTCGTATAGTTAATCTGGACACAATACAATCATGGTCATTTTGCACCTTATAACTTATCATGCATGAATGGCAGGTGCCTTCAAGCAGTGGGGTGATATTCTTGTCTCTTTTGTGATTTTGTTATCTGATAAAAGTGATACACACTACAGTAAGGATGCATCCGCCAGCTGGCATCCATTACATATACAGAGTTTGTGAATGTATTTTTTTCTTTAATAAGTTTGGCATTGTGAAAAAAGAAGGAAGAAATGACAACAGTGCAAGGTTACTTTCTTTCATTTTTTTCTTCAGATAAATTTTTGTTTATCTATTTTATTTTACTTTGGTGGGGGGTCACAAATTCAACACAAAATTATCTCCTTTCTTATTTGCATAGAATAATGGAACAAATATGATTGACAATATTGACTAGTAATGACAAGCTTTCAGTTTATGCGCACACACACTAAGACATCAGCTTGAAAAATTAAAACAAACAATAAAAATTAACTGATAGGAGCTTCATATTGCAGCAAGTAAACACTGACAAAATGCTCAGCATTATTCTCTCTCTCTTGTGTAATTGAGTGTGTATTATATGCAGCAGTGTTAAAATTAAATATATTTGTTAGTATAATATCTCATGTATGCTACTCTTATAAAAATGTATAAGTATTCTGTAGAATATTATCTGTTAAGTATTATTGTTTTATAAATCAATATTGATAATTTGACCGAAGACTTAAATTGAGAATGTCGTTGTGCAGATGCATAATTTTTTAGCATAAAAATAAATGTATATAAATATATATACATAAAGATATGTCAGTTTGTGTTTTCTCATATATATGTAAGTTATGATTATTTTCTTTTAAAGAATATCAAGATACTTTAGTTTGTTTAAATTTGTTCAATTTTTTCCTAAAACCTATTCTATTTTTTCAACCTATAGAAATTATCAAAAACATTTTGTCCTCTCTCTCTCTCTCTCTCTCTCTATATATATATATATATATATATATATATATATATTAACAATTACATGGCATTTAAAGTGTTGGTATAAAGCAAATTGATATACCAATACTATTGGTATATCAATTGTGATCCATCCATGGTGCAATAATATGAATATATAAACTTTCTTTCGACTGAAGGTTTATAGATCAATGATAAATTTCTACTCATTCAATAATCATAAATGACATATGAAAATAACGATAAAAAGTATTAATAGTGCCTGTTTTGTAAGTGATATTAAAATGGTACACAGTTTCATCGGAATCCTTTCTTTTTTATAATTCCCCTCTCCCCTCAAGTGCGTAAGGGACAAAAATGCAAAAATCTGGAGTAAGAGAGAAAGACTTATGGCACTGGATGAAAACATTAAAACTAAACTTGTACCAAGTAACCTACAGTAATCTGGTTCGTCGTAATGGTATGTTTGTGCTTTCCTTGGGATCTATCTACAGTGTTCATACTATCAATGATACATAGTTGCAGTCGCCAGTTGACACCAGGCCTATATGTTAAATTTGTCGGTTATGAGGCACACATACTGTAGTGTATTTAATGCTTTGTTTTCTTTGTTTCTTAAACATATTATAATGTTCTAAAATTTGATTATTAATTATTAAATATAAAAATGTCCGAATGGTCGCCCCCATTCCCCCCCTCTGGATTTTCCTAGCTAGATAGGGGTTAAAATTCATGACAATACGAGCGTTGGGGATTTTAGCTTGTATCATACGATGATGTCTGTGGACCTATGAATGATGATAAAGTTTAGTCAAACCGTCCAAGGGGGGGGAGAGAGAGAGCAGTAGCGTCATTAAGAGGGTGTGGACCGCACCGGGTGACACCATCAGAGGGTGACACCAAAATGACTCTATACAATTTTTCAAATCTTGTGCGGGAAGGAGGTCCATGGGGGGGGGTGACACCATGAGTTAGAGAGAGAGAAAGAAGAGAAAGAGAGAGAATTTTATAATCTTTTGATATGTTAATTAAAGCAGACTAAGGACTTAGATGAACTGTCAGTATATTAAAATATTTAAATTACCTCTTGTTGGTTCGTCATTTCGCCTAGTTTCTATTCCATGCTAATTTCTTCATAAAAACCATATTTCGTGTTTAAATCATGAGTGTGTCTTATATTGATTTAATAAATCTGAATGAAAATAGAAACTCAAAAAGAAAACAATCAACTTATCAATTTGCATATGTGATTGTGAACAACAAGAAAAATCATACAACTACATTTTGTAGTGGGCACACTTGCAGGGATGTGAGGAGTTCATTCACTTGTCAGTACACAGTTACCCAGAGCATATCATAACTCCATTCAAGGTGCAAATATGTGAGAAATGTATACATCTCATGGTATATCATTGATTCAGCGTACATACTATACATATACTCTCTCTTTCTCTTTCTCTCTCTATCTCTCTCTCTCTCTCTCTCTATATATATATATACATGTATATCAAAGTATCTGCTTGTTGTTTGAAGAGAAAGAACTTGTTCAAACTATTGTTAAGTTGGGCCAAATTGTCTTTCAAGTTGGGACAAATTCTTAATTACTGCCCAGTTTGGGCCAAATTGACCGTAAGCCGGCATAAATGGTATAACTTTCCCATCCCTCACCCTATTCAATCCATGGCTTCAATCCACTTTATTTTCCTGGTAAAAAGGGTCTTTCAGAAAAAGAAAGAATCCTTTTGTCTCATCATCACTCTTTTGGTTACATCCATATGCAACACAGAGCACCATATTGGCTGCACAAAAGCATAATTGTAAGATATATTTATTACATAGCCATTTACATGGGGAAATTAAATACTTGAATTGCTAGGTTGAATAGAAGGGATAAATATATGTCATATCCATTTTTGGTATGCAGAAACTACCAATGGTTTACAAAGATTGCCAAATAATTTTTTTCATTTAAAAAAGCGGATTTTTAAGTTTAATTAAACATTTTTATGGTGTGCATACATAACAAATGTGTTCATTTTATGATTATAATAATATCACATGTTTGAACAATATAGGTGGCCTAGTGACCTCTAATAGACAGAGTCATTCTTTTTATCACATCAGTTTTGCTTTCAAGTTCAGTGTCTGATATTGTAAGATATTAGATTTTGTCTTATTAATGACAGATAACAGTTTTAATTTTATTTTGAATTTTTTGCAACAGAAAAGAATTGCAACATATCTGATTGGTTAACATGTCAGAATGCAAGATTTTCTCTCAGAAATGTTGATGTCCTTGTGATGTCATGGTACTTTTTGTGACATAAAGTTTATGCTTAGTGACAGTCATCAAAGATATATAGTATTTGTCTCTGGTATTATATAGCTAATTATGGATTTTTAAAAAATTAACACTGGGTCCAGAGAGTTTAGTTATAAGTATTTGGCACTGTATTTTCATCCACATATACCAGCAATTATTAGTAGTGGTCAGTCACTGTTCACTTATCATGTTTTAATTTTTGGTCAACAGCAGCCAAACAAGCCTAGCTATGCATCAGATGTTAGTTGAATGCATATTCATAAACAATTACTCAAAAATTAGCATGTTATTTATGTCATCTTGTACTTGGTACACCAGGTGTTTTTTTCACCATGGGAAATTTTGTTAGCTGGTGATATTGGCTGCACAAGCCAAAGTTGATCATTTCTGAGTTTAGTTTATTTGATTTGTGGTGAATGTTATTTGTTAAAAATATCTATTTTATAAGATAGGGCCAGCTGGAGTGACACTGTACACCTTTGGGACATCAGATGTATATGCTGTTTGACACTATTTTAATTTTCCATGTTTACAAATTCTGTTATCAAGGTATTATATTGGTGTACAGTGTAACTGATCATGTCATGAAACAAAGAGTACTGTGTTCACATGTCTCTCAGAGAGCTCAAACATCCCACACCCAGCTTCATAGGTTTAGACTTTTGTTTATGCTATTGCAAATTTTGCATACAGCAAACCATTTATATTGATCCCATCTTTTAGATTAATGTATTTTCTACATCAGTGACCTCACATATAGGGCAGTACAGTTTTATTAATTCACTGAATAGCATTATAATAAGGTGACCATTGTACTAGCCCTATACATTAAACAATTAGATGCCAACTCGGTTAAGAATATCACATTAAACTGAGTGACGAATAAGCTTATACATTTAGTCAAAAATTGTTCTGTTCCTGACATTATTAAGTTTAGGAATCAGTGGTCCTCACTGTAAGGAATCTTGCATTCCAAGGGTTGAAAAATCTGTAACAATCCACTCACTCAGTCATGCAAATTCTCAGCAATTTTACTCGCCATTATAATTCTTATTCAGCCAGCAGTTATAGAAATATAAAAGTTTATGATGTTAACGACCCACTTCATTTGTGTGGAAGGTTGTTTTCAAGAATTTATTCTGTGACCCAGTTGTAAATTTATGCAACTTGAGACCAGTCTGCACTCCCTTTGACATGTGTCCATTAGCATTGAAGAGTGAGAACAAAGCAGTTGTATGAACTTGATCACAACATGTGGAAAACAATCTTTCCGCAGATAGTAAGGACTTTCAATGAATAATTCAGCATTATTCTCAAAAGAACATCCCTTCATTAACCCTTTACCTCATAGAGCATCTGGGTTTTTAGGCCTTTGATACACATGGAGAAACAGTGGTCATTCCTGAATCAGCTTTTGCCATGTCAGGCAAGTCATTGGAAAGTTCACTTGGCCATGGGAAATTTCACTGAGTTTGAGTTGGGTGAGTGAATTTTCAAACCCTGGGTTCCTTTTATAAAATGGATGTGGTTATATATCCAAATACATTATTTATTAGTAATACTATGTATAATGTACCCCAGACATTTTTTTGTATAATATGGCACAGGTTTATTGCTCCCAGAAACTGCTATAAAGAGGGACTACTGCACATGTTACAGTGGATATACATATCCATATTGCCTGGTTGTATTATCAGAAGTAAAATCCACAATAAAATGTTATAAACCTTGACAACATTGTGACAGCATGACATCTTTTATGACAGTGCTATAATCAATTCCATTTTGTACAATTTTCTTCATTAAATTTTATATTTAACAATTTGAGGATACTGTTAGCAGTTATAATATCACATAACTCAGTGGTAACTGGTGACACAAAAAAACAACTGTTTGTGACCATAAGGCTATGGTAACCAATGATCTCTTCAGTTCCTGATAGACTGTGATTCACTGTTTACGGTTATGTTGATTATCCATAACCAGTGGGAGGCAATAATTTTGCCCAGAAAACAAGTTGTAAAGATGATTGATTCCAATAAGTTTGGTATTTAAGTATTTTTTTAGAACATAGTCGGAATCTGTAGGAACCAACCTGGACAATTTTAATCTAGATAATATATGCTTTACTCTAATAAGAAACATTATGCACTGGACCAGTTTTATTACTTATATACACATAGTAAGGGATCAGTATACAGTACTCCCTCACTCTAAGACCCTTTATTATAACACTTATTTTTTATCGCTTGGGTATGGTTATGGCTGCCATGGATAGCGATATAATGAGAGTATGCTATATGTGAGTGTATGAAAGTCATTTATTGATGGGATAATATAGTCATGTTGGTTTATTGCAGATGCAAAAAGTGAACAGAAGTCTAATTAACAATAGATTTGCCAATCCCATACCTGAAATTGTTGTATTAATTATGATATTTTTGTATCAGTTTCATAACAAATTATTGGAAAGTAAATTGACTATATTCCAACATGCTATATTTAGCTAACAACAGTTATCAAAAGGTTTGTGTCATTTTTTTAATTTTGCATAGCATATATGCTCAGCTATAATATAGCTTGATTATAAATCAACAACCCCCTCTTTTTTTAGGTCTGCAAAAGCTAATTTCTGTTTGATCCCCTGTAAATATGGGTGTACTTTTCAAGTCAGATCCATCTGTAAGGAGTGACATGTCAACAGTGAGTCAGAGTTGCATTTTGGAGAGAAAAAACAAGCCAAACTTAATGGATAAATAGGAAAAAATAGACAAAATAGTTATATTACTGAGTGGAATACATCAAAAATAGATTGAGAACTTTTTTTTCCTTCTCCCTGTAATGACATCCTTATAAATCCATAATGTTTGGCATTTTAAATCCATTTTTATATCATAAATAAATTCTTTAAAAGATCACATACGGATATAAAAGATCACATATGGATATAAAAGATCACATACGGATAAAAAAACAGTTATTCCGATTGATCAGATTTGCAGTATTCTGAAATATGTTAAATCAATACATCATACAAATGATGAAAGAAATGGCTACACTTTTGTGATTCACAGTATGTTATAAATGTCAACTGATTCAAACCCCAAGAATTCATCCCATTATCTCAGACTTGAAATAAAGTTCTAAAATCCTCCATATTTGTCTGATCATCATTCAGGTAAGCACCCTCTGATAAGTGAATAAAGGAATATGGGAAACTTAATTGGTACTTCCTTTACCAGCTGTCAGCCCACTGGTAGATGACTTAGGAAATATCACTTGGGAATTAGATCTGAGTTGTGAAACAAACTAATGTAAATCAAATCAAAACTTTTATTGCTTGATATAATGTTGATATAGAAAACAAAAAATATAATACAAATATGGTTTGTTCAGACTTACATGCAGTATAATTGCTAGTAAACACACACAGTAAATGACATCAGTGGAGATATATATTTGATTTAATACTTTTAAATTATTAAAATCAAGATCATTGTAGATAAAGTAGTAGAACCTGCCTTGAAAGACCACCTCTTTTGTCAAAAAAGTATGGTCCCTCAAGATGGGTGGTCTCTCATAACAGGTCACAATGCTACATAATATATTTGTACATTGAGAATGTGGTCTCTTAGGATAGGTGGTCTCACATAGCAGTGGTCTTTCAAGACAGGTTTTGCTGTACTACTGTTGTGTAACAAATACAGTAATAAACAGCGCATACCAATATCATCCCAAGATTTATCAAATTTTTTCTGTGTTTTGCTTATAAGATGAATCCTACTCAGCAAGAATAAAATTTTCAGTAAAAAGGCATTGATTTGTAAGGAAGTATATATGGCAAATCTTTTAAAAAGATGATATAATTGCCTTATTTATCTACTTGTTTGTTGCCCAGTGCTGTTTTAAATATAACTAAGAGCCATATTTAATGTGATTCATTTATTTTGAACGTAGGGACCTACCCATAGACTGGAAATTCATGGACCCCATGACCCATTACGAATAAGCGACCTCGACACAGAAGAGGAAGATGTAGTACACAGTCAAATGAGGAACTATGAACACAAGATAGACAGTCTCCTTAATGAAGTTGGGACACTGAAAAATGAGGTATGATCCTGTGGCATTTATCAACCGATTTCTGAATCCTAAGAAAAGGAGACATATGGAACTTGCACAGTTTTTTCTCATCTGGTCATTTATCCTTTCATTCAGTTAGAGCAAGTTCATGGAGAGCAGGTGGCTGCTTCAAATGAAATTTAACTTGAAATCCGCCCCCCCCCCCTTCACACCACAATGAAAGGGGACATAGAAATAGTATGTGTCTGTCTATTTGACATGCAAGAAACCTTGCAGATTGTTATGTTGAGTGCACAAGTTCTGAAAAACTATTTCAGTTTAGCTTTCTAGCCATTGTAGATGTTAGTGGGGCAGTCTTTGATTTGGAGGATCCAGGAAACTCTTCATTATTATTTGATTTCAACCAAATTTTATTAGTAGTGTGATATTGATGAGGCCACTAAAATGCATTTGATGTCAATTTATATAATCTGTTTGGTGGATTTCTGACAATTTGGCTGTATGTTGAAAAGACTGGAATAAGTTTGATTTCCAGCATGCCAAGGTATCATTTACAGAGTTATGCCCTCAGATCATCAGTCTTTGGTTTCTGAAGCATTACTTTACCAAGGATTGTTGGATTGGACATGCAGTTTTATATTGATCTGACCTTGAAGGAGTTCAATTTCAGGCATTCCATTATCTACATGAGTTATGTCCCCTACCGAATTTGCCCATCTTTCTAACTTGGATTTTCACAACATGAATTTACTACCGGATGTTGGACTATATCCAGATTAATGATACATCCATTATGTTGGTGAGATCTTGAATGACTTGCCACAATGACTAATTATTATTGGATTTCAACCAAATTTGATATGCAGCTGAATATTGATGAGGTTTTGGCTGAGTTTGATTGTCAGCATTTGAGTTATGGCATGTGAGCACCTGTTCTTCTCACTGTAGTGTCCCAGTACAAGTTCCTCTGTTTAAAACACTGCCTAGCAAGTTGTTGTTAGTAGGGTCCTTTATTAGTTCTGTTTTTTTTATATAACTCTAGGTTGAACTTCAGAGAACAATACGAGACATGGAGCAGAAAGAGGATCTTTTAAATGCGTCTCAGCGAGCTTTGGCGGAGCAGGAGCGAGAAATCTTGGAGTACAAGGATGAACTTAGTGCCACAGAGCGAGAAAATCATTTGCTGAGAAAGAGTGTGGATTATATCAAGGAAGAGGTGGACATCTCCAGGTACTGATAATTTCTGACCTTATGCCTCACAGTCACAACACCAGTGTTTCACTAAGGACATGCGCTTGTAGGATTTATTCAAAATAGTCACCAAGTCCTACAAAAAAAATAGATCTAATACACCATTCGTGGTGCAAAAAAATTAAAAAGAACAAGATGTATTTTGCAAATTATAATAGTCTCGATGAAAGAATGTGAAACTAATTCAGATCATGTATTGTGGTAACTTCCACTCATGTTTTAAATGGAAAAATGGATAACTGATTTATTTACCTCTTTGTCACATTCAAATTGTGAAAGTAATAAAATTGCTAGATATGGTAACTCTAGTGATTAAGCTGGTAGAACCACAAAAACTGAAATGAAAGTCAAACAGAGAGTAAAACTTCTGATAATGATGCTACAAAAGAGGAACACAAGAAGAAAACATTCAATTACCCTCAAATAATGGCTTGCGAAGCATCTTGGAAATATTGGTGATTATTTGAGTTTCAGGATGGATTAAAGTGAGCTGGATTTAGTAATCTTGTATTTAACATAAGTTTGGGAGAGAGCAACATATATATGCATTTTATGATTTGTTGAATAGTGCACTGAAGTAATGCTATTGATACTAGTATTTGGTGCATGGTATTCAAAAACCAAATTTGAAGGCTGAACCTGCATACAGAGGTCATCTGTCTACAAAGGCCACTTTTGATCTTTCTTATGGGTGGCTGTTATTGACAGGTTTTACTATATTTGAGAAACTTTATTTCTAATCAACTCAAAACTATAAATGACCAGTATTTGATGTTTTAGGTTTCATGGTGATTCCTTGGCCCAGGAGAGAGAAAAGCTGATGAAGAAGTTGATAGAGGCAGAGATGGATGGACAGGAAGCTGGTAAACAAGTGTCTGAGCTGCGCAATACCATTAGAGCACTTAGACAGGTATTTTTCACTTAACATTACCCCTTGTTAGTTCTGCTCCAGAATTTCAGGTTTTGCACTAAAGAAGAGGTATTCCTCAGATTTGTAGGGACTGCATTGAGATGCAATAGGTCTAAATTGATGACCTTATCGATTCATCCTTAGTCCCTCAGTCTCTTTGTCCTTCCATTTATGCTTCTTGTAGCCACATATTAATGGATGCCATCTGGTTGGTGCCTATTATATGTATATATATATTTAAAGGTTTTCATCTCTTCAGATCCCAGTTTGTTATTACCTTTTTCCCCAGTCGGTTTTAAATCTCCACCAAATCTTATGACCAGCATTGTTCAGGCTCTATTCAACATATTCTGATGCATTTTGGTGTATGAATTGTTTCATGAGACAGCCTAGGTATTCCATTTATGGGTTTTGTCTCATTCGTGCCACAATGGATAGAGTTATGTATCTTGACATTTATCTTCCTATCTTCACATATGATTTTGTTTATAACTGGTATAATGAATGAACAGTAAAATGTATCCTGATGAAGTTTGGTTCAAACATTGTCTCATAGACCTACATTTTGTTTTTTTTTCTAGGTTTTTTTTCTGTTGCTTGCAGTAAGCATTGCTAAAGAACCATTCAATATTTTATGATAGAATTTGGTAAGAGCATTTTCTTCCTGACCTAATTGTGCCATTTATAGGTTTTGTGTTGTCTACATTATTTTTGGACAGTTTTGGCATTTATCAAGCAATGTCATAACTTTACATGGAAAGTTGCTGTTACAGGTGAGATCTTAAAAAAGTTTGATTGCAAGCATTCCATGTCTTCATTGTAGGAGTTATCAACCCTGAATGCACGTCTTCTCCAAAAAGCTTAGTTTCTGATCACAGGTCCTGATTTGAAAGCTAAACTGAGCCAGTTGAATTGAGAGGAACTCTTTGTGATGCAACCCTAGTTCCCACTGTACACCATTTTCTGTGGATTGCATTATGGTAGTAATGGCTGCAGACCTAAGAAATGAACTCCAGTCATACAATTTTTGACCTCTACAGAATAGTTCAAAAACTGTGACAGTGGCTGGAAAATGTATAGGCTCTTTGGCTGGCAGTTTTCATCAGAATTGATTAATGTGCCATGTAAAATATAAATAATGTTTGTGTATTCAAGCTAACTAAGAAAGCAGGACTGTTCTGTGAAATGTAATGTGTATATTGATACACGAATGTCCAGAAAAGGAGGGCTGCTATAAAATAAAATAAAAACAGTTATCATAACTTAGTTAAATTTATTAGTTTTTGCCCACAGAGATCAATATTAAAGTGGTTCAAAGCTCATCCAGTTGAATATTCATGGAAGCTGTAACCAGTATAGCAGGTGTGAAACAGTATTTCTGCTATTCAGTTGTTGTAGTTGTTTTTGTACAGTTTAACGCCATTTTTCAACACAAGATAGGCTTTACATGGCAGCCAGTAGAAAGAGTGAAGGAAGAACCCAAGAAATCCCTGGAAAGAACCATTGACCCACAAGAAGCTACTAGCAAGCTAGCAAGCTTTCTCACATACCCACAGTGGTCACACCCAAGACTTGAACCCGTGCAGACACTGAGATGGCATTGATCCGTAATGGTGAGCGCTTTAGACCACTCGGCCACTCGGGGCCCTCTGCCATTCAGTAACACAGCTGCCACTCAAAATACATTGCATGTGATGGAATGGAATAAATATATAAATATTTTTCATTAAGAATGTTTTTTTTTTAGCTTCGGATAAGACTAATTATGAATTCTTGAGCTATTTCAAATCTAGTTTTCTTCAAGGATCTAAAAAGGGCATTGCAATTGTTTTCCCCAAAAGGGCCATTTTGAAAATAAATAAAGGCAAAGTAATGCATATTTCATGATTATATTAGCAACTTATTTGATTGTGATTGTTTTGCTGTTGTTGTTATTATTATTATTATTATTATTATTATTATTATTATTATTTTGGGAAAATTTGGAAAAATTATGGGAGTAGTTAGCTAGTCAGGTTCTAAAAATCCAGTGTTGCTTTTATATCCCATGCTCAGGATAGTAGGAATAAATATATGGTCTTTCATAGTATGTTCTTTTTTATCTTTCCTCAGCAAAAGGAACATATGGCAGTAATGCTTTGAAAAGAAATCAAGTGCATTATTAGTTACATGCACAAATTTATGATCATATCAGCAGTAAGAGGACGTTCATAAAATCGGTTTGTGGACTGATCAGTGGTGCAGCACATTCTACATGTGTTAGAAATTTGAAGGAGACAAAATTGGAAAGACTCAAATAAAGATGCTACAGATAAAAAAGTTTAAAAAGCATTATCACGTGTCATTGATTTAATAACTGACAACTATCAAAGCTGGTCCAAAACTGTTTGAGAAAAACAGTCTTTCTAATTGGTTTATATTGAATGCATTGTTATCTCACATTGTAACTTCTCAGATGAGTAGAAACCGTTCAGCATGTTGATTAGAATGAACAAAATTGACCATACCCAGCCATCTGTTGCAAATTGTGTTGAAAAAGATAATCCTTTTAATCACAACTACATAATGGCACATCAAAATGTTGTCTCCATTGAGCACATACATACTGTACAGCTCAGTTTCACTGAATAAAGACCTTCATTTATTTATCACTGCATGGCATTAATCAGCAGTTACTTGATACATAATAAAAATGATAAACTTCAGGCACATGCATACATGCCAACCATTACACTTTTGGCGTAATCATTACGTATATTGCCTTTTAAGATCATATAAAAGTATTGAAATTAAGTTGTGAGAAATGAAATGGGAACTTCTCCAATTGTAGAAATGACAAGCTGTTGGGAAAAAATGTCTGGCACTTTGTAAAGACAAATATTGCCTGGCATGAGGAAAGAACAGCTGGTACAGCACCATTGTAAAATGACATGAAGAAAACACTGCTGCTTTGAATTTGCAAATTTAAAATCTTTTTGCAAACTGTTTTTGTGGCCATATGCATTAAGCTTTGCTTATAAAAGGTTAAAAATGGTGAACTTGCTGATTCTGTTAACCATTACGCTTTTGGCATAATCATTATGACACTATTTTCACCTCATTACATCTTACACTCACCAGCACATGGATTGCACTTTTTTGGTACATTAAAAAAGAAAAAAGCAATAGAAAGTTGTGCTTTTTGTTTTTACTGTAATCTCTTTAATGCCAGATATAAATTTGAGAATATTCTAGAAAAGAAAACTGTTGCATAGGAATAGGTTGAGTACTTTTGTCAATTGTAGACTTGCATTTACTTCCCTACACTTGTCTGTCCATCCACACCACAAATTATAATCAATATTCAAGCTTTTATTCCAAAAACTTAATGTTTTCTAGCTAATTAACAAGTTGGGAATGAATGGATTTGTTGTATTGATATACCCTTCCATGCTTTAATTATATGTTGTCAACAGTTGCTTGTTACCACTCCGGAGGCCGTATTTCTTATCTAGTATGTATCTAATATGGTCAAGAGGTCTTGGACATGTGATAATGACAGAGGGCAACATTTTCAGTACTCATTTACTAGCCTGGCAAGATGGTGCATGGAAAATGGCCTTATAATGTGAATTGTTTTATTCATTCTTTCTGTGTAAAACTGGAATAATTATATGAAGTTATACTTGCTGAACAATGCTTGTTAGTTGTCTGGAATGGATGGATTATGGATTATCATTCCCTGAATGAGTAAGATTTGTGAACATTACTGAGGTGATCAGGTATTTGATTGGCTGGACTTGTTACTGCCCTTGAAGCCATATTTATTATCTGATTTTGATCATACATGTAGTCAAACCTGTCCAAATGATCACCTTTTTATAGCAGTCATCTCTTCTCGATGACCATTCTAATTTCCCCAGGCAAATTTCCAGTAAAATAAAAGGTGTGTACATGCTTTCTGTGGACATTGGCCAGATTTTCCTAACCCAATAATGGTTTCTCACTGTTTTAAGCAGTCATTGGAGCATATCAACAGTGACCTTCAGTATATGAAAACTTAACTTTTTCATTACAAAGAAAGCATCGCTCAGATAAAGGACATGTGAATTGATGCACAGACATTTATATTTTCACTTGACTCATCATATTCCAGGCACATCGTCAGTTTAGCTCAAATATGGTGTCAGCATGCCAAATTCAAAAGCAAGGCATTTTTTTAATTAGTAGGGGATATGTGTTTATATCATGAAGATTTGGACAAATTCAGTATTGTGTGAAGTCCATGCCTATTAATGAGGTGATCTTACGTCTGATTGGTTCACCTTATTATCACTCTGGAAAAAATAAATCCAGTTTTGATCACATTTGGAATTTGGGCTTATATGTTCAAAATCTCAAACAAGGTCAATAATCAGTGAGATCGATGTGGTAAAATGAGATGATCTTGCATCTGATTAGTCTAGTTTGTGCCTTTTGGTGTTATGTATATTTATTTTGTGTGCTTGATCTTTGTCCATGATTGAGGGTAGAATAGATATGGTACATCTGACTTTAATCATATTTTTAAGTTTGTTTACTGATATTTGAGTTCAAGGTCTAGCTTTGTTTATAAACTTAGAATTTTCTTGAAGAGAACATTTGACCCACATCCTGGTCATTTTATTATGTCTTGGGCTTTTATATTAGGTTGAGATTAACAAAATATTTCATTCTTCCTTTAAGTTCAGCCTGTGGAGTTATTTAATATTGTTTTCAGTTATAATTTGAGAGAAATGATTTACTGAAATTATTCATTGGAACTACAAAGTATTCATTTACATTTTTGGCAAAAGCACTATTTTGGGATTATTGAGAATTCATTCAAAGACATTCTGGATTATATCATTGTGATACATAAAAGACTTGATACATCAGCTCATTCAGTATTGGAATTCATTTGGATTTGAAATATAACATTTACAATTATCAGGGATTAAATTAATAATACTCTAAGTTACTTTTAAATTTTTACTTTGTTACTTAAATAAATTTATTGTTGACTTTAATAAATTTATATGTTTTGCTTCTGTCACATGGTTTAAAACTGTAGTGGTAACACTGTAATCTTAATTTCTATCAAATATCAGCTGATATCTTACATATTTGGATCATTTTGATAATGAATGATTTTGAGAATGCATGAGAACAATGCATGTTAATGAAGTGATCATGAAATTTATTTATTGTGCATTATTTCACTCTGGAGACCATATTTCTGACCCAGCTTTGATCAGACATGACATATAGCTTTATATGCTCATGAGGTTCCATGGATTTGATGGAGAATATATATATATATATATATATATATATATATATATATATATATATATATATATATATATATATATATATATATATATATATATATATTAGTGATTAGTATAAAAACCTACATATGATAGGGTTTGTTTAGGATTGGACACTACTTCTGATATGGATCTCTTGGAACATTGATGGCTCTTCATTACCATTTTAACTTGATAAACTTCAAATGTAAATCTTAAAAATATTAATCCAAAAACATTTATTTTCAATTTGAACATTTCATTAATGTAGATTAAAAAACAAAGGAATGCCTACACTTCAAATTTGATTCTGTATTTTAAGAAGATACAAAGCTGGAGTAATTTGTTTTTTTCTTCAAGTTAGTTTTATTAGTTGTCTGTTGGTAAAGCTTTGGACATGGAATCCATGGATTGCTGGTTTCATACACACCTATGCCAGGCTACATTGGCTGCCCTTGGTACATTTGTGGGGACGATATGTAGTTTTCATTTATACAGCCAATAAAGAACTCGGTAGAAAATAACCAGCAACAACTGATGTTACATGGTTTCCTCAATAATAATCAAAATGAATACCTGCCAACCTTCCAGAAACTGTTGGAGGGGTCATAGCAGTACTTACTGCTTTCCATGAAGCATTGTATACACTTTTAAACCAAAAAATAGTTTGTAGGCTTTGCATTGTCATATATCATTGCCATATACACACATATGTGCAAACAGACATTAAAATACACCAGACAGTGGAATGTAATTTTAACTAGATGCAGACATTGATTCTCACAATATTTCGTTATTGGTTTCAAAAAATATTTAAGCATTGAGCATGGCAGCTGATTGAAAGTTTTGACAGATACTTCTCAGCAGATTGTCTACTAACCAAACGCAGAAATACACACATAGTGAGCCTCTGATAAATAAAACATCACATTAGTTTTTGAAACCATTGCAGATATTGATTGGAAACACAACATCTAGAGAGGCATCAGGTGCAAATTTGGCTTCCACAAAAATGAAATTTTTAATTGTATTATTCAGTCAATGATAAAAAGTGAAAAGAGGTTAACATTTAGGAAGAAAGATGCTGATGAAAATTCTTTGAAAACTTTCTATGGTCATAAACATATTTTGTTCATTTCACTTCTCTTTCCAAGATCACCAATGTGCATTTGAACATTAAGTATTTTTACCTCTTCTCCCACATGGCTTTAAGAAATAGATAGAACTGACAACTATTCTTCCACATGGCTTTTAGCAATAGATAGAACTTGACAACTATTCTTCCACATGTTTTTTAGCAATAGATAGATCTAACAACTATTCTCCCACATGGCTTTTAGCAATAGATCTGACAAATACTCTTCTACATGGCTTTTAGCACTACTGGTAGATAGATCTGACAAATACTATTTCACATGGCTTTGAGAAATAGATAGAACTGACAACTGTTCTCCCACATGGCTTTTAGCAATAGATCAGACAAATACTCTTCCACATGGCTTTTAGCACTACTGGTAGATAGATCTGACAAGTACTATTTCACATGGCTTTGAGAAATAGATAGAACTGACAACTGTTCTCCCACATGGCTTTTAGCAATAGATCTGACAAATACTCTTCCACCTGGCTTTTAGCACTACCGGTAGATAGACCTGACATACTATTTCACATGGCTTTGAGAAATAGATAGAACTGACAACTGTTCTCCCACATGGCTTTTAGCAATAGATCTGACAAATACTCTTCCACATGGCTTTTAGCACTACCGGTAGATAGACCTGACATACTATTTCACATGGCTTTGAGAAATAGATAGAACTGACAACTGTTCTCCCACATGGCTTTTAGCAATAGATCTGACAAATACTCTTCCACATGGCTTTTAGCACTACCAGTAGATAGATCTGACATACTATTTCACATGGCTTTGAGAAATAGATAGAACTGACAACTGTTCTCCCACATGGCTTTTAGCAATAGATCTGACAAATACTCTTCCACCTGGCTTTTAGCACTACCAGTAGATAGATCTGACATACTATTTCACATGGCTTTGAGAAATAGATAGAACTGACAACTGTTCTCCCACATGGCTTTTAGCAATAGATCTGACAAATACTCTTCCACCTGGCTTTTAGCACTACCGGTAGATAGATCTGACATACTGTTTCACACGGCTTTGAGAAATAGATAGAACTGACAACTGTTCTCCCACATGGCTTTTAGCAATAGATCTGACAAATACTCTTCCACCTGGCTTTTAGCACTACCGGTAGATAGATCTGACATACTGTTTCACACGGCTTTGAGAAATAGATAGAACTGACAACTGTTCTCCCACATGGCTTTTAGCAATAGATCTGACAAATACTCTTCCACCTGGCTTTTAGCACTACCGGTAGATAGATCTGACATACTGTTTCACACGGCTTTGAGAAATAGATAGAACTGACAACTGTTCTCCCACATGGCTTTTAGCAATAGATCTGACAAATACTCTTCCACCTGGCTTTTAGCACTACCGGTAGATAGATCTGACATACTGTTTCACACGGCTTTGAGAAATAGATAGAACTGACAACTGTTCTCCCACATGGCTTTTAGCAATAGATCTGACAAATACTCTTCCACCTGGCTTTTAGCACTACCGGTAGATAGATCTGACATACTGTTTCACACGGCTTTGAGAAATAGATAGAACTGACAACTGTTCTCCCACATGGCTTTTAGCAATAGATCTGACAAATACTCTTCCACCTGGCTTTTAGCACTACCGGTAGATAGATCTGACATACTGTTTCACACGGCTTTGAGAAATAGATAGAACTGACAACTGTTCTCCCACATGGCTTTTAGCAATAGATCTGACAAATACTCTTCCACCTGGCTTTTAGCACTACCGGTAGATAGATCTGACATACTGTTTCACACGGCTTTGAGAAATAGATAGAACTGACAACTGTTCTCCCACATGGCTTTTAGCAATAGATCTGACAAATACTCTTCCACCTGGCTTTTAGCACTACCGGTAGATAGATCTGACATACTGTTTCACACGGCTTTGAGAAATAGATAGAACTGACAACTGTTCTCCCACATGGCTTTTAGCAATAGATCTGACAAATACTCTTCCACCTGGCTTTTAGCACTACCGGTAGATAGATCTGACATACTGTTTCACACGGCTTTGAGAAATAGATAGAACTGACAACTGTTCTCCCACATGGCTTTTAGCAATAGATCAGACAAATACTCTTCCACCTGGCTTTTAGCACTACCGGTAGATAGATCTGACATACTGTTTCACACGGCTTTGAGAAATAGATAGAACTGACAACTGTTCTCCCACATGGCTTTTAGCAATAGATCTGACAAATACTCTTCCACCTGGCTTTTAGCACTACCGGTAGATAGATCTGACATACTGTTTCACATGGCTTTGAGAAATAGATAGAACTGACAACTGTTCTCCCACATGGCTTTTAGCAATAGATCTGACAAATACTCTTCCACATGGCTTTTAGCACTACCGGTAGATAGATCTGACATACTGTTTCACACGGCTTTGAGAAATAGATAGAACTGACAACTGTTCTCCCACATGGCTTTTAGCAATAGATCTGACAAATACTCTTCCACCTGGCTTTTAGCACTACCGGTAGATAGATCTGACATACTGTTTCACACGGCTTTGAGAAATAGATAGAACTGACAACTGTTCTCCCACATGGCTTTTAGCAATAGATCTGACAAATACTCTTCCACCTGGCTTTTAGCACTACCGGTAGATAGATCTGACATACTGTTTCACACGGCTTTGAGAAATAGATAGAACTGACAACTGTTCTCCCACATGGCTTTTAGCAATAGATCTGACAAATACTCTTCCACCTGGCTTTTAGCACTACCGGTAGATAGATCTGACATACTGTTTCACACGGCTTTGAGAAATAGATAGAACTGACAACTGTTCTCCCACATGGCTTTTAGCAATAGATCTGACAAATACTCTTCCACCTGGCTTTTAGCACTACCGGTAGATAGATCTGACATACTGTTTCACATGGCTTTGAGAAATAGATAGAACTGACAACTGTTCTCCCACATGGCTTTTAGCAATAGATCTGACAAATACTCTTCCACCTGGCTTTTAGCACTACCGGTAGATAGATCTGACATACTGTTTCACATGGCTTTGAGAAATAGATAGAACTGACAACTGTTCTCCCACATGGCTTTTAGCAATAGATCTGACAAATACTCTTCCACATGGCTTTTAGCACTACCGGTAGATAGATCTGACATACTGTTTCACATGGCTTTGAGAAATAGATAGAACTGACAACTGTTCTCCCACATGGCTTTTAGCAATAGATCTGACAAATACTCTTCCACATGGCTTTTAGCACTACCAGTAGATAGATCTGACATACTGTTTCACATGGCTTTGAGAAATAGATAGAACTGACAACTGTTCTCCCACATGGCTTTTAGCAATAGATCTGACAAATACTCTTCCACATGGCTTTTAGCACTACCGGTAGATAGATCTGACATACTGTTTCACATGGCTTTGAGAAATAGATAGAACTGACAACTGTTCTCCCACATGGCTTTTAGCAATAGATCTGACAAATACTCTTCCACATGGCTTTTAGCACTACCAGTAGATAGATCTGACATACTGTTTCACATGGCTTTGAGAAATAGATAGAACTGACAACTGTTCTCCCACATGGCTTTTAGCAATAGATCAGACAAATACTCTTCCACATGGCTTTTAGCACTACCGGTAGATAGATCTGACATACTGTTTCACATGGCTTTGAGAAATAGATAGAACTGACAACTGTTCTCCCACATGGCTTTTAGCAATAGATCAGACAAATACTCTTCCACATGGCTTTTAGCACTACCGGTAGATAGATCTGACATACTGTTTCACATGGCTTTGAGAAATAGATAGAACTGACAACTGTTCTCCCACATGGCTTTTAGCAATAGATCTGACAAATACTCTTCCACCTGGCTTTTAGCACTACCGGTAGATAGATCTGACATACTGTTTCACATGGCTTTGAGAAATAGATAGAACTGACAACTGTTCTCCCACATGGCTTTTAGCAATAGATCTGACAAATACTCTTCCACATGGCTTTTAGCACTACCGGTAGATAGATCTGACATACTGTTTCACATGGCTTTGAGAAATAGATAGAACTGACAACTGTTCTCCCACATGGCTTTTAGCAATAGATCTGACAAATACTCTTCCACATGGCTTTTAGCACTACCAGTAGATAGATCTGACATACTGTTTCACATGGCTTTGAGAAATAGATAGAACTGACAACTGTTCTCCCACATGGCTTTTAGCAATAGATCTGACAAATACTCTTCCACCTGGCTTTTAGCACTACCGGTAGATAGATCTGACATACTGTTTCACACGGCTTTGAGAAATAGATAGAACTGACAACTGTTCTCCCACATGGCTTTTAGCAATAGATCTGACAAATACTCTTCCACCTGGCTTTTAGCACTACCGGTAGATAGATCTGACATACTGTTTCACACGGCTTTGAGAAATAGATAGAACTGACAACTGTTCTCCCACATGGCTTTTAGCAATAGATCTGACAAATACTCTTCCACCTGGCTTTTAGCACTACCGGTAGATAGATCTGACATACTGTTTCACACGGCTTTGAGAAATAGATAGAACTGACAACTGTTCTCCCACATGGCTTTTAGCAATAGATCTGACAAATACTCTTCCACCTGGCTTTTAGCACTACCGGTAGATAGATCTGACATACTGTTTCACACGGCTTTGAGAAATAGATAGAACTGACAACTGTTCTCCCACATGGCTTTTAGCAATAGATCTGACAAATACTCTTCCACCTGGCTTTTAGCACTACCGGTAGATAGATCTGACATACTGTTTCACACGGCTTTGAGAAATAGATAGAACTGACAACTGTTCTCCCACATGGCTTTTAGCAATAGATCTGACAAATACTCTTCCACATGGCTTTTAGCACTACCGGTAGATAGATCTGACATACTATTTCACATGGCTTTGAGAAATAGATAGAACTGACAACTGTTCTCCCACATGGCTTTTAGCAATAGATCTGACAAATACTCTTCCACCTGGCTTTTAGCACTACCGGTAGATAGATCTGACATACTGTTTCACACGGCTTTGAGAAATAGATAGAACTGACAACTGTTCTCCCACATGGCTTTTAGCAATAGATCAGACAAATACTCTTCCACCTGGCTTTTAGCACTACCGGTAGATAGATCTGACATACTGTTTCACATGGCTTTGAGAAATAGATAGAACTGACAACTGTTCTCCCACATGGCTTTTAGCAATAGATCTGACAAATACTCTTCCACCTGGCTTTTAGCACTACCGGTAGATAGATCTGACATACTGTTTCACACGGCTTTGAGAAATAGATAGAACTGACAACTGTTCTCCCACATGGCTTTTAGCAATAGATCTGACAAATACTCTTCCACATGGCTTTTAGCACTACCGGTAGATAGATCTGACATACTATTTCACATGGCTTTGAGAAATAGATAGAACTGACAACTGTTCTCCCACATGGCTTTTAGCAATAGATCTGACAAATACTCTTCCACCTGGCTTTTAGCACTACCGGTAGATAGATCTGACATACTGTTTCACACGGCTTTGAGAAATAGATAGAACTGACAACTGTTCTCCCACATGGCTTTTAGCAATAGATCAGACAAATACTCTTCCACCTGGCTTTTAGCACTACCGGTAGATAGATCTGACATACTGTTTCACATGGCTTTGAGAAATAGATAGAACTGACAACTGTTCTCCCACATGGCTTTTAGCAATAGATCAGACAAATACTCTTCCACCTGGCTTTTAGCACTACCGGTAGATAGACCTGACATACTGTTTCACATGGCTTTGAGAAATAGATAGAACTGACAACTGTTCTCCCACATGGCTTTTAGCAATAGATCAGACAAATACTCTTCCACCTGGCTTTTAGCACTACCGGTAGATAGACCTGACATACTGTTTCACATGGCTTTGAGAAATAGATAGAACTGACAACTGTTCTCCCACATGGCTTTTAGCAATAGATCAGACAAATACTCTTCCACCTGGCTTTTAGCACTACCGGTAGATAGACCTGACATACTGTTTCACATGGCTTTGAGAAATAGATAGAACTGACAACTGTTCTCCCACATGGCTTTTAGCAATAGGTCTGACAACAGTCATTGCTCAGGAGAAAGGAAAAATAAGAACAGGACAAAAAAATTAGGAAAGTTTAGAATACATTTGAGCCATAATCTAGGATTTCTAGAAGACTGGAGTCAAACATAACAAATGAACACAACTTGTTAGTGTTTGATTTTTTGCTTAACCACATGCTATTGTGAGTATGTAAAATGATAATAGCAATTATAGTTACAAAAATGATAAAAACATTAGATATTACTTGGGTATTAAACACACATGTACTCAGTAATTCGGATTTCTGTTAACAGTTTTGTTCACCAGTTCATCTCTGTCAGGTGAAATACATGTACTGTAATTATTTTTTCAATGTGGTATATTAGATTGACCTTTAAAATCTGTATGTTTTGACCGTTTATTAGTACCTGGGTTAATTGATAAATACATATATACTAATGGTGTGATTAATTGCTTTTGTGGCAAGATAATCCTTCAGAATATTGTGTGTATGATGCATGGATTGCAGTCACTTATTCTAGATTGGACTATTCCCATTAGGAATTTGAGCTGAAGATCAAACCAATTGATCATTGTAGTTGACCATTCTAATTTTACTTCAGTAACATTGCTAACACAAATTGCTTAAAAAAAGACACAAAAATCATCTCTTCTGTTTTTCCACTTTTATGTAAATAATGACACAAAAAAATCATCTTTTGTTTTTACGTAGTCAAAATTTATTATATATGTTGAAGTCACTCAGCCTAAATAATTTCAGATTATAAAACAGAGCTAATTCTAGTATTAAATTTATATTGTAAAGGTATCTCTACTCAGTGTTATAATTTATAATTGTACTTTGAATTGTAAAAGAAGTTGAGAAGAACTGCAGAATACTTATACAAAAGTCACAATTAGTTATTCTTTGCTCGTTGATGAAAATATATGTAGTTAATTTTATACATTACATAGCTGATTATCATTACCTTACAATTGGTTTCAAATCACTGTATCCATTAAATTCAGTATAACCTCATGAGAGGGTGCATGTATCCCCAAACTATGGCCATGCTGATTCTCTATTACACTTTACAAGGATATATAGCAACACTACTCATCACTGCAGAATGTCAGTAGCAACACTACTCATTACTGAGTAATGTCAGTAGCAACACTACTCATTACTGAGCAATGTCAGTAGCAACACTACTGATTACTGAGTAATGTCAGTAGCAACACTAATGATCACTGAGCAATGTCAGTAGCAACACTACTCATTACTGAGCAATGTCAGTAGCAACACTACTGATTACTGAGTAATGTCAGTAGCAACACTAATGATCACTGAGTAATGTCAGTAGCAACATTAATGATCACTGAGCAATGTCAGTAGCAACACTAATGATCACTGAGCAATGTCAGTAGCAACACTTCTGATCACTGAGTAATGTCAGTAGCAACACTACTCATTACTGAGCAATGTCAGTAGCAACACTACTGATTACTGAGTAATGTCAGTAGCAACACTAATGATCACTGAGTAATGTCAGTAGCAACACTAATGATCACTGAGCAATGTCAGTAGCAACACTAATGATCACTGAGCAATGTCAGTAGCAACACTTCTGATCACTGAGTAATGTCAGTAGCAACACTAATGATCACTGGGTAATGTCAGTAGCAACACTACTCATCACTGAGCAGTGTCAGTAGCAACACAACTCATCACTGAGCAATGTCAGTAGCAACACTAATGATCACTGAGTAATGTCAGTAGCAACACTAATGATCACTGAGTAGTGTCAGTAGCAACACTACTCACCACTTAGTAATGTCAGTAGATTTTGATACTAATGTTCATCAGACATGAAACTAGTGTTCATTAGGCCACAAGAAATCATTATTTATCAGGCATAGTGTACAATAGACATGAGACGTGTATTGATTAGAATATAACTAGTATACATCAGACATGAAACCAGTGTATGGCAGGCAGGTAACTAGTGTATATATAACTAGTGTATGTCAGACATGAAACCAGTGTATAGCAGGCATGTAACTAGTGTGCATCAGACATGAAACCAGTGTATAGCAGGCATGTAACTAGTATATATCAGACATGAAACAAGCATGTAGCAGGCATGTAACTAGTGTGTATGTAACTGGTGTACATCAGACATGAAACCAATGTTTAGCAAACATGAAACTAGTGTATATGTAACTAGTGTGCATCAGATATGAAACCCATGTATAGCAAACATGAAATTTGTGTATATGTAACAAGTGTGCATCAGATATGAAACCAGTGTATAGCAGACATGAAACTAGTGTACATCAAACATGATACCACTGTATAGCAGGCATATAGCTAGTGTATATGTAACTAGTGTACATCAGACATGAAACCAATGTATAGCAGGCATGTAGCTAGTGTATATGCAACTAGTGTACATCAGACATGAAACCAATGTATAGCAGACATGAAACTAGTGTTCATCAGACATGAAACTACTATTCATCAGAAATGAAGCCAGTGTTGATTGGACATGAAACCTGTATTTATTAGAAATGAAGCTAGTGTATATAGAATAATGTTCTTTGTGCATGAAACTAGTGATCATCAGACATAAAAGAAGTGTACATTAGACATGAAAATAGTGTCCATCAGACATGAAGCTAGTACTCATAAGACATGAAACTAGTGTTCATCAGGCATTAAAATGTATTCACCAGACATGACTAGTATTTCATCAGGCATGAAACTTGTATTTCATCAGGCATGAAACTAGTATTTTACCAGACATGAAACTAGTATTTCACCAGACATGAGACTAGTATTTCACCAGGCATGAAACTAGTATTTCATCAGGCATAAAACTAGTATTTCACCAGGCTTGAAACTAGTATTTCATCAGGCATAAAACTAGTATTTCATCAGGCATGAAACTTGTGTTCATCAAGGATGAAACTTGTGTTTATCATGTTTATAACTTGTGCTTATCAAACATGACACTAGTATTCATCAGACATGAAACATATAATTGTATTTGAGTAATAAAACTTCAGACAGCTTATGGAATACAATAGTTTATGTAACTCATTTTTTAAGTTTCACATCAGATGAACACTGATATAAGATTCTCTGTTTTTTCCTCTCTTCCAAATAGAAATAAGCTTAACTAAGCTTTGACATGACTCATGACCTTTTCTTGTCATAGAGAACAAAGTGGAAATGTAATAAAATTGATTCCATTTGTGGCTCCGCTTTCAGATAAATATTATGCTTTTCAGGCAGGGTGAATGTTGCTCATTAGTTTGGTCACTTGAGTTTGTTGGCAAGAATGCCCATTTTTATATTTGAAAGGGTCCTAATGACACTGACTTTCATAATGCTAGCAGTATTAAATCTGCGAACTTTTTAAACAAAGTCTCTGCCTTGATTTTTGCAATGATATTTGATTTATTTCTTTAGGAAAAAATAATAATAAGTATATCACACCATATAAAGAAGAAAGTAATACTTTACCAGCAAACTATAATACACCTTGTGCCACTGTTCAGTAGGATAAAGTCCAATAATACTGCTGTATTACATCACCATGTCACTATGATGACATTACTGAACACATAACGTCATGACATCATAACACATGACGTCATGACATCATGACGTCATGGCATCATAACAAAACAGAACAATAAAATGGATGAGGATGATGAAGATGAAGATGTCACAAGATTGAGAAACACATGGGATGAGTATACTTCATTGGTCCCTTGTGAACATAATAAGGTAAACTTCTGGGATAATTTTGGTATATAATGCTAAAGATTTACATGTCATTATTTTGTCTTTGAGCTGCTCCACCCAAAACACATACACAGATACACACACAGACACACAGACACACACACACACACACAGACACACACACACATGCCATGATCAAAAGTTATATAATCAGACTATGAGGATTTGGAAATTACAGTCCTGTCAGTGATGTGGTTGTTTTCTTCCCTTGTTTAAAAGAAGTAGATATATCTCCATTTTGAATTGTAAAGTCTTAGTAGTCAGCAGTTTGGTAAAATTATAACAAATTACTTATTGTATATCTTAAGGTTACAAATTTAGGATGAATAATCAATTTATGCCTGCATCTCATAACATCTTTTTTCCTACTGGAAAAGCAGAATTGTGTGATGAGTGCAGTTACTTTTAATATAATTAGCCAAGAGTTTTCAAG
This sequence comes from Sinohyriopsis cumingii, assembly GCA_028554795.2. Taxonomy (NCBI): domain Eukaryota; kingdom Metazoa; phylum Mollusca; class Bivalvia; order Unionida; family Unionidae; genus Sinohyriopsis; species Sinohyriopsis cumingii. The sequence continues at coordinate 18,914,944 of CM068839.1, read as the reverse complement.
GCATTAGTTTATACATATAACATGGGCTGATGCAGCACAGTAACCCATTTCTGGTCTTATCTGAAGGGCTCCAAAAATTTCAAAATAATATGGTGGACCAGCAAACTACCAAGAAATGAACATAGAGCCCAACTTCAATTAATTATCCAAGAGAAGTTAATGTGATATGAAAATGATGGCATTCTTATTCCATTATCTATCCTGTGCTAAATCCGTTTTTTATTTTTATAAGACTTGAAAAATGTAGAGTTAGTTTTAGGAATATCAGTCTCAAATTCAGTGATTCTAAAAATTTGGTAAAATCTAGGAGTTGTTCACCATTTTTAAAAAATCAGTCATGGAAATATCCATTACATTTGGAGTCATTGATAATTAAAACTTAATGCTGGTGAACCACTTTCCAATGTGAAAACCTGGTTGGGCAGGCAAGGGTATTTACATCATGGTGCCCATATAACTTTTAGTAGAACATCGGATGATTGTTATCAGTAAAAGGCCAGATGCTCATTATCTGATTAAGTTATTATAGTCAGGGCTACCCACCCTTCAGGGTGAATTCATAAAAAACATAACTCATGTATTTTTGTATTGTATTAGCACCATGACATGGTATCAGTTTCTTTCATCTTTGCAAAAAACTGATGATGAGATAAAATACCAAATATTTGGGAGTTACTATTGATAGCACCTTATCATGGAACAGCCACATTGACTCAGCTACAATGAAGGCAGACAACACCATAGTATTCCTTCACAGAAATTTGTCTACATGCCCCGAACAAGTAAAGGCTATGTGCTATAAATCATTAGTACACCCACATCTGGAGTATACATTGACAATTTGGGACCCATCTAACAAAACAAACATTGCTAAACTTCAAGCGGTACAGTGACGGGCAGTAGGGTTTACTGTTGGTGATTATCAATGGACCAGTAATATCTCTACCATTCTCCAACATTTGGGATGGACAAAGTTAACCTCGATACCAACAAGCAAAAGCTGTTATGAGGTACCCAATTGTACACCAGCTAGTTGACATCCCAGCAGCACCATGCCTCCAACAGATAGGATCTTACACTAGAGGACCAGGGATGTTTTTAACCTGTTTTAGCTGCACTTGGACCTCTCACCACATGTGCATAGTTCACACCATGTGCGAGAATGTTCATGAAGAAACCTGGCACATTATTGGAAGAAGACAAAGGAGAAGAAAACACTGATTGTTAGTCTTTTGAAGAATTGGTCACTTTGCTGCAGATATATTTTTATTGGCTGACTTTTGCTACAGGAGTATGGCAGTTGTAAAGAACTGAACCAATCACAATATTGTGTTGGCTTGTGTGGTAATGGTTACTGCATAAACAGATTCCTATGCAGAAAATTTACACTGGATTACTAGCATTAGATTAATGATAATGTAATGGCATAAATTTCAATAAGCAAAGTATGGATATGTTTCTGATAAAGATATCCCAGCATTTGGAAAGCTGGTTACAAGATTCTGTGAAAGAAGATGGAAATTGTTTCGTTTAACCTTGATTCATCTCAAATAGATTAAGAAAATGTGAAGACTTATGTGATATTTTACACTTTTTATTTGCTGGACTGATGATGAGTTACAAGTATTGTGTACAATTATTACTAACTTTTGTTATTCCTGTTGATTATCATTACATCAAAGATCTCATATGTGTTGACTTGTAACACATTTTCCTCTGGAAGAAATAATGATCATTTGAATATATAGTATATTGGTATGTATAATTTAAACTTGTTTATCAAGAACTTGTATATCATTCCTGTGTTTTTTTTTCCTTACAGTTTAAGTTCTTATGTAATTAATGTGAAAATTCAAATTGAGCTTTTAATTACTAGGACCAAATACCAAGTTATACATTACTTTTTTGTTTCCTTGAAATTTCTAATAACAAATCACAATACAGTGGAAAAATAAATAAAACTTTTTTGTGGAGATTTGTAATTGAAGATTTTTTTCTTCTGACAGACATGAGCCACCATGCACACACATGTAGACAAACATACATATATGTATCAGCAAGAAAAAACAAAAGTGATTAATTTTCAATTGCAAAAAATATAAAAGATGAGTTCTTAAAGGATGCCTAGGATTTTACTTAATCATCAACCTGGCCGTCAATATATATTATGTATATGTAATTCTTATGGGCAACCATATTACATGTATTTAAGTGGGAAACCAGGTTTTTGAGTCAGTTTGCCCAGGGACAGCCATTGATTTTCAAAATCATTTTATCCGTATCAATGATTCTGTCTCTGATTATCTAATAAACGGTAAATTAATGTGAGGCAATATGTATGGAGGGCAGCTGAATATGAAAAAGATCTTCCACATGGAAGCAGTGGTTATGGAGGGCAGCTGAGCTCTTCAGTATGAATAAAATCTTCCATTTATAGTGGGGACTAGTATACTTAACATTTTAAGGTAGAACAGGTTATGTTGTAGCAAAATTGAAATCTTAGTACACTTCAACATAAATTCTGGCAGCCCCAGATAGGAGCCTGAAATAGTGGTGGCCTGAAGTATCTAACCTGGTAATTTATGATGTGGACATGCCATTTTTTTCAAGTCTCTAGTCTGTTGAATCAGTCATTTTGAGACAGTTTCTGGCATTACATCACCACCTGTATATCTAATCCAAAATATATGGCTTTTACTTAAGAGTTCTGATAAATTATCACTGTTTGACAGCATGTACACTGTGACATGTTGAATGAATGCAGGCTAGACTGGTTTCCAAACAGAGCATTTGAGCATATTTGTTAGTATTTTAATTTGAGCAAACAGTTTGCTCTAATTGTCTTATGCCACCCAATGTGTGTGTGATTTAGATTTTTAACATAGCTTTAATAATTTTTCAGTCATATTGCTACAATGTCTGCAGTGTAACAGTTTATAGTGATGTCTAGCACTGGGGCATCATGCCGCAGACATGTAGCATGATGTCCCACCCAGTCACATTATCCTGACATCAGGCCGACCAATCCTAACTCAATCCTCTTAATGCTGAGCGCCAAGCGAGGCAGCTGTTAGTACCATTTTAAAAAGTCTTTGTTATGACTTGGGGGGGGGTTCAAACCCGTGACCTCCCACATCCGAGGTGGACACTCAACCACTAGGCCACTGGAGCGATCTTATGCCACCCAATAGGCAGTGAGAGGTTATTGGAACTTGTAAAGGTCACCTCAGAATGATTCATCATGAGTGTTTAAGTTCTTTTTGTACACATCTTAAATGAGCCAGCTGCTTAGAGTAAGTAACTAAAGTGTTGACAAATGGAGATGTATTCAGAGGTTATGATATGTAGTAAAACTCACAAAATCCAAAGTTGATATACATTTGTTAAAAATTTATGTAATTGCTATTATTTGAAGAAATCACAATGTGTTATGAGATTTCGATATGTTTCACTCTATACATGTGTTAGAAAATAGATAATGGATCAATACACTTATGAGATTTACCAGACCCTAGCCTTGTGTAATAATGGATCAATACACTTATGAGATTTACCAGACCCTAGCCTTGTGTAATAATGGATCAGTACACTTATGAGATTTATCTGACCCTAGCCTTGTGTAATATCTTGTGTGCTTCTGAAACAGAATTTTCTGTCAATTCTTGCATTGGCTTAATTACAACTATTATTTCATTCCATTTCAGGAAAACAAAATGACTACATCAGATATGGCCCGACTGTCCAAACAGAAAGACATGCTTTTGGAGAAGCTGGCAGACTTTGATGCCACCAACCGCACATTGCGTCGACTTCTACGATCCCAACACAGGCAGGAAGCTGCAGCAATGCAGCTCAGTGAGCAGCGAGATATTCTTATGCATAAACTTGCTGACACTGATGGTGCTAATGAGGTAATGAAACAAATTTTATTGGATCCTCAAGTGTCAAATAAGGTCTATATCCCAGTACAAATTGTCCATAGTTGCGAAATAAAATGTTTTCAAATTATGCAGAATTCACATTCAAATTAATTTGATATTTACAGTTCTTTTTCTTTCCCAATTTATCAGTTTGGATTATTCACTGTTGAAAATAATAAAGGATTAGGCTTCCAGATTCCAGTCCAATCATTTTCACTGATTTCCAAAAAAATTCAGTGATATAGGTCTTATTACTATCAATTGGAAGTCACTAAAAGTAAATGACATAAAGAACATTCTGAAAAGTGTCTAATGATAATGTTGCAAAGTATGCCTGGAACAAACATATTTTTCCTGCTGGCAATTAGGTCAAGGTAATGTACAATTCTATTGTTGTTTTGTATTCTTAAGGGAAGTATTTTCCTATACACCACCAGACAACACAGTAGGAAACAGTTCCCAAGAGAGAAAGAAATACTAGATAAAATTATATGACATCATATGATGCCATGTGACATTAAATAACATTCACATCTGGAATAGTGCCCGCTTGTAGAGGTAAAATTCATGTAGTTAGGTACAGCATCCCATAACCAAGGGGAAATGCTTATGTCTTACTGTCCTCTACTAGATCTCTGTAGTCAGCCAATCATTGCACAGGAATATATCATGTGATATATAAATATTTAGTATTATCAAATGCCTGCTCTATACTACACTGGTGAAAACTGGATTTTCTATGATTTCTTATTGTCCATATAACATTTATGGGGGCAAAACATATATGATCAAAATCCTTCCATGTAGTGTGTCACTCACTGTCCCTTATGGATGGACATTATGGTTATTAAATATGATAAAAAGTGTTTATTTTTTGTTACGTTACAAAATTTACATGCTTTTGTACCTTGCTTTGAAAAACTAGCATGAAACTCTTTTACTCAGAAGAATCTCAGTTTCTCCATGTCCGTGGCATAATGTCCATTTTCTTTTACCAAATTTATTACTAATAGTCACAGATTGTATGGTCTTGTTAAAATCATTAAATTATAAGCATAGGTCCACTAGCCTTTTAGGTATATTTTAGTTTATATATGATAATCCATAAGATAAATTTGTTGTCCTGTATAAAAATTTTACAATAAGGTGTATAAAAAAATTGTAACACCAGAAGGGAATGTTGAAAATATTAGTGTTCACAATAGTACTTGTGCCATATTGCATGGAAAGATGGAAAATGATCAGTATTGTCAATCAGTAAAATTTCAAGTTTAGTTATCTTTTGCTGCCAACTTGTTTGTGAATGATTAATGAAATAGCATGAATGGTGCAGAACTAAATTTCAGTCAGAATCAATGACATAAAGTTGTGGCTAATGTTTTAATTTATAGTTTAACCAAATAAATTATATAGAACAGCAGTAAATGAAGTGATCACTATATGCACATGAGTAATATGTACTCATCTGTAGAAAGGATACCAGGGCAGCATTGCACCTTTAATTTAGGGCCTGCATTGTTTGTTTTATGGCATATTATACAACAGTTGTTCTGCATTGTTGCCGTAAGGCACATTATGTACAGCAGTTCAATGTATACACTGTTTTATGTCACATTATGTGAGAGCAGTTCAGTGCATACACTGTTTGTTTTCTGGTACATTATGTGATACAAGATTAGAGCATACACTGTTATTGTGCATTATGTGACACAAGATCAGAGTATACACTGTTGTCATGCATTATGTGACACAAGATCAGAGTATACACTGTTATTGTGCATTATGTGACACAAGATCAGAGTATACACTGTCATTGTGCATTATGTGACACAAGATCAGAGTATACACTGCTATTGTGCATTATGTGAAAGAAGATCAGAGTATACACTGTCATTGTGCATTATGTGACACAAGATCAGAGTATACACTGTTTTATGGCACATTGAGTAATAGCATTACTTGGTCTACAGTCATTTCCATTTGTTGGACAATTATTTGAGTTTGTTCAGTTGTAACCAGGAAACCTGGAGCAAAAATTAATTTCAGCCTTGGTTTTAGAATATGGTAGTACGAGGTCAGGAAATGACTCAATAATTTTCATACATTTGGGAGTTGACAGTACAATTCTGGTTCATTCCTTGGTAGAAATTTGATAGGTATATAATAATGTAATTTATTGTTCAGCCCACTGTGGCAGAAACTTGACATTAAGATCTCTATGGTGTGTGTGTGTATCAGTATGTCAGTGCATCCATCTGTATATCCTCATCCTAGATTAAGGTCAGAGTGAAATTTGTTTCATATTAAGCCTAATGTTAAAGTATTTTACTTTCTGGCTATATGAGATGCATGCTAGACAAAAAGAGTGTCACTTGTTTTATTTGATGACTGTGAAAAGCACATGACAGATAACTACAGTTTTGACTTGCAAGAGTTGGGTAAAATGCAATGAATATATTTGTCTTATATAAGACTTTAGTGTACAGCGTATGTACATTTCCTTCATCTTATACCCATATTCTCATGAGATATACTGAATTTACACCTCACTACATGGTTCTTCTTTTAAATATTTTTATCTTTTTTTACAACAGAAAATAAAGGTAAATAATACACTCATGTGTGAAAATTTGCACAAATGGTGATAAGACAGCACAGTTTAATTTATTGCATTAGTGGGAGCACACCATCTCTGTTTTTATTACATGTAGCTGTGTTTGTATTGTTATTTTTTGTCCCCCATTAAAAATATAGAATCAGAATAATGGTTGATATTTATCTCATAATCTGAATGTGTATTTTTAAAATAAATGAAGAGCATATATACCATACATATTTGCTGGTAAATCTGGTTAAACTACAAACAACATAGACCCTTATATGCTATTGCATATTGTGTCAGCAGATCAGGGTAGGGGCCCCAAGTGGCCGAGTGGTCTGAAGCGCTCTCCGTTACGGATCACTGCCATCTCACCTCTGTCTGCGTGGGTTCAAGTCTCGGATTCGGCCAATGTGGGTATGTGAGAAAGCTTGCCAGTAGCTTCTCGAGGGTCGGTGGTTCTTTCTGGGGATTTCCCAGGTTCTTCCTCCACCATTAATACTGGCCGCCATGTATAGCCTATCGTGTGCTGAAAAATGGCGTTAAACAACAACAACAACAACAACAACAAAAAAAAGCAGATCAGGGTACATGTTTTCTGTTCTTATTACTGCAAACAAACTGCATAGATGCAGGCCTGCTTGCATGTTTTGGAATGGTAGATGTGGGTCTATGCATAGATGCAGGTCTGCTTGCATGTTTTGCAATGGTAGATGTGGGTTTATGCAGTTTGATCAATACCATTTTCAGGGTTAATAAGGTCATTGTGATATTTATTGATGTTCTAGTGATCCATTCCATATGAAGATTAGATTATCAATTCAAATTGACAGATTATAAACTTTTATTTTAATACCTACTACTATAAATGTTACCTTGTTGGTATGTACTTGTTAAAAATTTGCATCATTATAGTATTTGAAAATTTGAAAATGTGGATTCAGTTATAAGTGTGTGTGTGTGTGTGTGTTTATGTGTGAGATAACTGATGAAGTCCATCTCTATGTCCATAGAAAAATAATTTAATTCAAAAGGAAATCCATAATATATTTATACTTGATACTTTATTGGGGATGCCAGGTTGCAGATTGATATAAAGCACTCATCTTTACAGATCTCTGTTTGCCTGGATTTGAGTCTCGGCTTGACCAACATAGGTGTGTGTAAAAGCTTGCCACTTCCCATGAATCAGGGGCTCTTCCTGGGGTCTTCCTCTATGAAATGTCCTGGCTGCCATGCATACACTCTTATCTGCTGAAAAACGCTGTCAAATCCAGCAATGTTTTTACCATAAAATTAAAATGTTGGCCAGATATTTCTTAAATTTATTACATAAACATTAAATGTAGGTAAACAAATGTGAAATGAGAAAACATGGAATTCCTTAATTATTAAATTGTCTGTCATCATTTGTCTGTCCATCCGTTAGTACAAGTTTGTTATTGTTACTCCCTCTTGGAGGATTGCCTTGAAACTATACACACACATTCATTCCATGGTCTATTTGATCCTAAATAAAAATAGTGCTGCTTGGACATCAAAATGTGGCCACAACAGCTGCCTCTTATCACTACTCCTGAATGGATGGTCATAACAACATGGGGTTTTCACTAAAAGATGTTTTATGATGTCTAGTTGGTTCAGAATGAAAATGGTACCATTTGTCTTCCAACATGACCACCACTACAGCCATCTTTAAAATCTTATTGCTGCTTCTTCTGAATTGATGGTCATATCAGCTTTGGGTTTTCATTAAAATATGTCTACTTTTTGCTTAATAAAAATGGTGTTGATCTGATGTTCAATATGGCTGCCATGGCAACCATCTTGAAAATATTATGTATACACCTCCTAAATGGATGGTTATATCAACATTTGATTTTCATCATTAGACTTGAATTGTTGTCTAGCTGATCCAAATGAAAATGGTGCCAGAGTACATTGAATATGGCTGCTATGATGGCTGTCTTGAAATTCCTGCTGTATGTACTTCTCCTGAATAGATGGTCAGATTGACTTAAGTTTTTCGATTCAGATGATGTCTGCATGGTCCTAAATATAAATGGTACCAATCTGACATCCATGTAATAGCTTCTTGAAGGTGATGTGTAATAGCTTGTTGAAGGGGAAACTTTCTCCAGCTCAAAATGATGCCTAAAATTAGGTTTGAAACTGGAACATAATGTTAATAATAATTACCCATTTCAGTATCATGCTTATGTCAGGGTTCCTGCACCCTCCTGATTTTTAAGGAGGTCCTGGAGTCCAGCTGGAATTTGAATTCAGTGAAAATATCCTGGAAACCTCCTTGAAAATTACTTTTTGTTATTTATATTAAAATGCTAAACTAAAAATTTTGCTAGACAAAATATGTTATTTTTACACTGCAGCTACAGTATTGCATCTTTAATCAAAGTATCACACTTAAGAAATGACTTCTGAAATTTGTAATTTTCTCATTAAAATCTTCTGGAAAACTGGAAACTAAATTCTGGTGCAGGAACCCTGTAACATCAGATAACTTCATAAGAAAATATGGGGTTGTTCCCATTGCAGCAAGTTATAGACTGACAAGGAGGCAAAATAGGGAATGGTTGTTTATAATTTATACATGCTTAATGTTAAGGGAGGTCGTGGGTTTGATCCCCTGCTGAGTAATACCAAAGACTTACAAAAATAGTACAGACAGCTGCCTCACTTGGCGCTCAGCATTTAGAGGTTAGTGTTAGGACTGGTTGGTCTGGTGTCAGGATAATGTGACTGGGTGGGACATCATGCTACATGTCTGCAGCATGATGCCCCAGTGCTAGACATCACTGTAAATTGCCACACTGCAGACATCGTAGCGATATGACTGAAAAATTGTTAAAGCTACGTTAAAAGTCCAAATCACACACACACACACACACACACACACACACACATGTTAAGCGATGTTGCGCTTGTTACGGGTTAGAATAGACATTCATATTTATTCCCAACATGTGAATCTGCATCTGTTCAAGCCAGGGACGCATTATAGTCAAGTTTTACCCAGTCCGGCCATTTTCATCTGGTCAGGACAAGAGGACTGGTTTACTGGAGCCCAGTGCAGATAATTTTAAATCTTATTTTCCATGTATCAGTTCAAATGAGTTGAATGGGAATGATGTGTGTTGGATTATTTAGACTTGTTACACACATGTAAAATAACTTGAATGGGATTGTGTGTTTTGCACTTTTTAGACTTGTTATACACATGTAAAATTGGTTGATTGGGAATATTGTTTAAGAATATTTAGACTTTTGACACCCATATAATATGAATTGATGGGAATAGTATATTTTAGATTATTTAGACTTGTTACATACATGTAAAATGAAGTTTTTCCTAGACATAGAATCCTTAGAGTTCTGTATATATTAAATCATATTGAGATGCATGTAAGTTTAATTTTTATCTTAAATTTTGTGTGAAAAGGTTAAGAACAATTTTTATTTCAATTTTGCAAGTACTTGCAATCAAATTGGGTAAGAGGTGTCTTTTACTTATTTCAGTTAATTTTTATTTCATTATTTCTTTGTTAAGATTTTATTGATTTGTTTGTTTGTTTATTCTTTTGTTTATTTAATAGGGTTGAATGAACAACATGTTCCTAGATTATGACTAAAGTGTGTATAACATTTTTACTACTTTGAAGTCAATTGCCTAAATCATTAGCTAAAATCACACAGAGAGAGAAAAAAATCCACAGTATTTTCATTATAGGGATTAAACGTGGTTGGTTGTATGCAACATTTGCTGGAGCACCAGGAAGGAGTTAAAACCCTAAGGTTCTATTTCCTGATTGTTCCAGCGAATGTTTTCAGAAACATGTTGAAAGAGGAGTTATCATTCAGATCCCTTTCCATGAACCAGTATTCAAAATCATAAGTGTCATATGCCCCAGTTACATCCCATATCCCCAACCCAAATCCAAAAGGAAACCCTTTGAAAAGCATTAAAGAAAGCATTTAAATCATTTATAAACATGTTTTTGTTGATAGAATAGAGAATGTAAATATTGAGCGCAGTTAAACCTGCCATGAAGGTCACACATATTAAGCAATCATCTGTCTTAAACAGCCACTTTATGGAGGCCCTTTACACCAAATGTTGAAGTAAACTTGTATTAAACAGCCAACTGTCTTGGGAGGTCATTTTTATTACTTTGCAAGATGATTGCTGAAGACCTGTTTGACTGGTTAGACTATATTAAGATTGTCTCTATTATAGTGGATATACAGTACATTTGCACTGGTACAGCAGGAATCACATATTCTTTGTTACATACGATCCACAGAATTTAACTGATCACTTATGGTCAGTGTGGTTTGGTCATGTATAGTCAGTGTCACTTGCTCACTTATGGTCAGTGTCATTTAGTTACTTATAGTCAGTGTCATTTGGTCACTTACAGTCAGTGTCATTTGGTTACGTTCTGTTATTCAGAAGTTAATGCTGTTGCACAAAAGTGGATCCACCAGTGTTCACATTGTTGTGGGATACAAATGCGGATCCACCAGTGTTCACATTGTTGTGGGATACAAATGTGGATCCACCAGTGTTCACATTGTTGTGGGATACAAATGTGGATTCACCAGTGTTCACCTATTGTTGTAGTGGGATACAAAGAAACTTTAACAATTTTAATACGATTTTTTCCCCTTCATTTTAGGACATGAAAATAAATTGACAGGATTTTACAGAAGTGCCCATTTGTATTGAAATTTATAAAATCGGTTGAATTATTTCTAGCTTTGTGAGCTTTGGCACACAATCGATTGAAATTATTTGAAGAGTTTCATAAATTTTATTTGGGAATTGGGATAAAAAACAACACAAATGCTAATAATTCTGTGCAACTAGTTTTGCATTTAATGTATGCTTTTTCAGGCACAAAATGTTTTAAAAGAAATGGATGACGTCTTTTTATATTAAAATAACAATTACGTCATTATGTAACATCATAAATGATAAGTATCAACATAACAATTTTATATATATATATATATATATATATATATATATATATATATATATATATTCATTCATATGACAGGATCAAAAAGATACATGAATCTCTAATAAAATCTGAATCAGTAAAATAATAAAGATAAAATAGAGACAAACAGTCATACATATAATTATATTGTTATAAAGGATATACATTTTATCAATTTAAAATTTTTTTTTTTTATAGTGCATTGGTGTTAAGGCCATTAGGATACAAGTTTCTGTTATGAGTCTTTTCATATCTCCATGCTCAATATCTATTGGCATGAAAGAAAAAATTGAGTAGAGAGTGATTATTGGTGTTAAAGTGTGTTGAAATATTAGAGGAAAACTGAGGATCTCTATATTTTTTTTATATGAAAGTGCTGATTATTCATTCTCTTAGAAACTTGTTGAAATGTTTGTCCAACACATGTTACATTTTTTACAGGTTATCAAATAAATCACATCAGTTGATATGCATTTAGTTTTATTACATAGAGAAAATACTTCTTTTAGTACTACTGAAAGAAGTACTTTCTCTTATGTTTGCACATTGAGAGCACTGGTGTCTGTTACATTTAGATGATGAAAAATGTTTTTTTTAAATTTTATGTCTGTTTAGTTCTAACTATAAAATCTTGCAAAGTCTTGGGTCTTCTATAAGCAAGAATTATTTTATTTTTGTAAAGTGATTTTACACTGTTTTTATTTGATAAATTTAGGAGACTGCAATATTTATTATTTATAAGGCTTATATTAGGTAATGAAGGATTATATTGTATTGTAAAAGGAATTATATGTTTTCTCTGTTGGACATTTTGCTGTGTTTAAAGCCCCATTTTAAGTAAGATTACAGGCTTTGTTCAGCGCAGAATCAGTTATATGTGTAGGATAATTTCTATTTTGGACATATGTTTTTAATTCATTCAGTGAATTTTGTAATCGACAATCATCTGAAATAATATGTCTGTATCTTTTGGCCTGGCTATATGGTATACCAGTTTTAATATGACATAGGATTTTAGCACCTATTCCAGTAGATCAGCTGATGATTGTATTAATTGTGCCAGCCCTACCTAATATGTTGCAATAAATTTATAAAATTTTATTTTTTTTAAAAAAATATTATAAAATCATATAGAACAACACAAGCTAGCATGATCAAATGACCTGATGACTGATTTTGACATTGTTGAGAAGTTAGGTAGGGATACAAAGTATAACTTGATGTTTGAATTTGACATTATTGACAAGTTAGTTAGGCATACACTGTACATAACATCACCAAGAAATGTAATGCAGTTTCTGTGTACTACTCCAAGACACAAAATACTCATTTTTTCTTGCTGCTTGTATGATTCCTGATGGGATATATATTTATGTGTCTCATGGCATGGAGGGAGATCATGTATTTTCATGTTTGAGAATGTTAGGATATTTTTGTAAAATAAAGAATAAAATATATGAACAAAATATTTCATGAATAATTTTATATATTTCACTCATAAGTACATGTTAATCATCAATTTTTAGCTCAACTGGTCACTGTTGTTAGTTTACAAGATGGATTTAGACATGTACAGCATAAGTCTAACTTGAAAATATGATAAAATTACTAGCTACATGTATATTGATTGGGAATTATACTTTGGATCAGATGAAATGAAACAAATTCTTGATTTTGGCAGTTTTCAGATTATACCCAGGCAAGTAGATGATGTATGTGGGACAAAGTGAAATATTTTGAATATGTGGGACAAAGTGAAATATTTTGAATATGTGGGACAAAGTGAAATATTTTGAATATGTGGGACAAAATGAAATATTTTGAATATGTGGGACAAAGTGAAATATTTTGAATATGTGGGACAAAGTGAAATATTTTGAATATGTGGGACAAAGTGAAATATTTTGAATATGTGGGACAAAATGAAATATTTTGAAAACTATGGAGTGTTGTTGTTATTGTGAGGTTTAATGCCATTTTTCAGCACACGATAGGCTATGAATGGCGGCCAGTATTAATGGTTGAGGAAGAACCACCAACCCATGGGAAGCTGCTGGCAAGCTTTCTCACATGCCCACATTGGCCGAATCCTAGACTCAAACCCATGCAGACAGAGGTGAGATGGCAGTGATCTGTAATGGAGAGCGCTTTAGACCACTCTGCCACGTGGGGCCCCAAACTATGGAGTGTAACCTCATTTCTTTTGAAGTGATGGTTGTAGTGACATGGAGTATAACCTCAGTTCTCTCGAAGGGATGGTTGTATTGTCATGGAGTGTTCACTTCTCTTGAAGAGCTGGTTTTAGGGACATGGAGTGTAACCTCACTTCTCTTGAACGGATTGTTTTAGAGACATATAGTGTAACCTCACTTCTCTTGAAGGGATTGTTTTAGGGACATGGAGTGTAACCTCACTTCTCTTGAAGGGATTGTTTTAGGGACATGGAGTGTAACCTCACTTCTCTTGAAGTTATGGTTGTATTATCATGGAGTGTTCACTTCTTGTTGTTGTTGTGGGGTTTAACGCCATTTTTCAGCACGATAGGCTATACATGGCGGCCAGTATTAATGGTGGAGGAAGAACCCGGAAAACCCCGGAAAGAACCACCGACCCACGAGAAGCTACTGGCAAGCTTTCTCACATGCCCACATTGGCTGAATCTTAGACTCGAACCGCCGCAGACAGAGGTGAGATGGCAGTGATCCATAACGAAGAGCGCTTTAGACCACTCGGCCACTCGGGGCCCCGTTCACTTCTCTTGAAGAGCTAGTTTTAGGGACATGGAGTGTAACCTCACTTCTGTTGAAGGTATTCTTTTAGGGACATGGAGTGTAACCTCACATCTCTTGAAGGGATTGTTTTAGGGACATTGAGTGTAACCTCACTTCTCTTGAAGTTATGGTTGTATTATCATGGAGTGTTCACTTCTCTTGAAGAGCTAGTTTTAGGGACATGGAGTGTAACCTCACTTCTCTTGAAGGGCTGGTTTTAGGGACATGGAATGTAACCTCACTTCTCTGGAAGGGCTGGTTTTAGGGACATGGAGTGTAACCTCACTTCTCTTGAAGGGCTGGTTTTAGGGACATGGAGTGTAACCTCACTTCTCTTGAAAGGATTGTTTTAGGGACATGGAGTGTAACCTCACTTCTCTTGAAGGGCTGGTTTTAGGGACATGGAGTGTAACCTCACTTCTCTTGAAGGGATTGTTTTAGGCACATGGAGTGTAACCTCACTTCTCTTGAAGGGATTGTTTTAGGGACATGGAGTGTAACCTCACTTCTCTTGAAAGGATTGTTTTAGGGACATGGAGTGTAACCTCACTTCTCTTGAAGGGATTGTTTTAGGGACATGGAGTGTAACCTCACTTCTCTTGAAGTGATGGTTTTAATGACATGGAGTTTCACCAAAAGACTTCTTACTGTATGTAGGTGATTCTGAATTAAAATTATGTCAAAATGATCTCCCAGAATGGCTGCTAAAGTGGCTATTGTGAACATAAATCTAATTACAGCTGCTTCTCCTGAACAGATTGTCATACCACTTGTTTAAAAAAAAACTTTCTTTTTTACAATATGTAATTGTTTCTGTCTTAAAATGATGTTGATCCAGTGTCCAAAATGGCAGCCATGTTGGCCATTTTGAAAATCTTTATATGGATGCTTCCGAATGGATGGTTATATCATTCTGGGGTTTTCACTAAAACATTACAGCAATATGTAGCTAGTTCTAAAACAAAAACGGTACATATCTTGCCTCCAAATTACACCTTAGTACTCATCTAAAAAATCTTATCACTGACAAGTTTTTCTCTCAAAAGAAATCTTACTTTATGTTATTGGTTCTGAACGAAAATGGTGCAGATCTGACCACCAGCATATATGTGAAGTAGTATTGAAGACTAGACCTCATTGGCTTTAGAACAAAGTCAGAAGTTGTTGCTTTCATTTTTGTACTTCATTTAGATTATGAATACAGTGACTTACTTATACAAATGAATTTTGACCAGACTTTGTATTTAAAATTGATAGTATTCTGACATTGATTTGTAAGGTTTGATTTATTGACTTGATTTTTATCATTAATGGATTTTGGTAAAACAAACAAGTATGAATGCATTTTTATATAACATATTGTGTGTTTTTTTATATGTCTGAAGATTACCTTGGGTGATGACAGTTATTTCAATAACTTTGTCTTTTCCCCAAAAATATTAATCATTTATTTAACCAAACTTAGCATGTGAGTATATCTTGACAGTATCTGAGACAAATATTTTTGTTACCAAATTTGGTATGCTGGAGTTCCTCAATAAGAGATGGTCTCATTTTACAGCAATCAAAAAGAATTAAAGGCGGGAAGAAATTGACTTACTGTAGGTTCCAACAATACCATTTCAGCCAGTAGGGCTTCAGTCATAATTGTGATAATATTAATGTACTGATATTTCTCCTAACAGAGGTTACGGCTAGAGCTGATTGACAAGGACCGAATGATCACAGACCTCCGGTGTCAGCTGGGCTCACAAAAGGTAGGTTTGACATGACATGGGTGTACTGCATGTTATTGCCACCCTACACTTAAGGTGTTATGTATATTAGTTTTGGTTTGTAGTGCTGCCTTTTACACTGATCAGCCTCATTATGGCCTGAATGTTACTCTCACATTCCTGCATGTGTAACACAGTGCTTTTCATTGCAGAGTTCCAATGGGAAATATCTTAGTCTTTTTTCACATGACATCAAAATAATGTGAATGGCTAACTTTCATGTGATGTTATTTTGTTTTGACATCTGCAAGTTTTCTATCACTTTAATTAGCTGTTCTACCTGCATTTAACCTTATTTCCAATTTTACACCAAATTTCTTGCTGTGCAACCAAACATAACATGCTTTTTTTAAATATTTAAAAATTGTTTAAGGATATTTTATCCTTTTTATGTTTTATCTGTAACATCAGAGTGTCTTTTTATTTATAGACCTAAGCATTTAAATTGGAATGTGAGAAAAATAATCCTTCATTTTGCACAGATGTCGGAAAGGAAGAATTCCAACCATGGGATCAGAATTTGTTGTTGGACACTCAGCAAATCCTTTTGTCTGAGACATTGGGTGGAAATGTCCTGTCCAACACTGATGCATATGAAAGATTCTATTAATTTTCCATGCATGTTTTAGAGAGAATTACTGTTATGTACATCTTCACCATCTGATGGTCAGTGATTTTTTATTTGCAGTATTTGTAATATGAAAGGATTTATATAATGTAATATGATAGTATGCTGCCAGGACCAAATTACCATGAAGCATATCTTATGTATTAAGATATTTTCAAATATTTTTAAATATTAAATTTTAGCTCTACTGGTCAGATTTCAGAAGAGCTTTCAGGATAGTTTGTCATTCATCAAATGCCCATCCATTAGCACAAGTTTGTGATTGCTACGTCTCCTAAACTGCTTGGAGGATTTTCACAAATCTTTGCATATACATTAAGTCAATAGTCCATTTGGTCCAGAGTGAACATCGTGCTGCTTGGACATCGTGACCATCACGGTGGCCATCATGCAAATCTTATTTTTTGATACTCCTCCTGAATGGATGGTCATATCAACATGGAACTTTCACTGAAAGACTTATTATGGTGTTTAGTTGGTCCTAAATGAAAATGGTGCTGATCTGAGGTCCAGTATGGCCTCTACAATAGCCATTTTCAAAATCTTTTATCACTGCTCCTCCTGAACAAAGAGACATAAGGGTTTTCACTTCCTGGAAGGCTTCTTATGATGTCTAGATGGACCTAAATAAAAATCCTGTGGACTTGATGGCCAGTATGGCTGCTACATTGGCTATCTTGAGAATCTTCTTATTGCTACTCAATGGATGGTTGTATCAACATGGTGGTTTGACTTCTTATCATGTCTGGTTGGTCCCAGATAAAAATGGTGCCACTCAGACATCCATGATGGCTACCACATTGGCCATCTTGGAATTCTTGTTCCACCATAATAACTCATGCAGTTATAACTCATGAACCCACTTTTAACATGGGGTCAGTTGTGGATCCCCTTTTTTTAAACTAGAAACACAAAACGTGCCCTTATTTGTTGAATTTGAATTAAAATCACAGTCAAAAGTGGTAACTAAAGCCTTGATATTTTGCTTGTTTTATTTTTTACTACAAGAGATAGTACACTGAAATTTGTATTATCAATACAAATAGATGACATACAGGTGTGAGAATTATTCTACTTTGTCATGCCATGAAAGTGTTTTCAGCAGGAAGTAGTTGTCTGACCACATTTGGGTCAGAGAAGTAAAAATGATTCCATTCGGTGACAGCAGGAATGATAAGTTCAAATATGACCAAGTGTTAAATGGAAACAAATAATGGATTTATACATTTAACTGAAAACTGAATTTTGTGGACACTGCAAGCAATAGTGACTCTTATAAATT
Source organism: Sinohyriopsis cumingii (assembly GCA_028554795.2). NCBI lineage: Eukaryota > Metazoa > Mollusca > Bivalvia > Unionida > Unionidae > Sinohyriopsis > Sinohyriopsis cumingii. Next base: position 18,896,945 of record CM068839.1, on the reverse strand, counting down.
CAATGAAAACAATGCAAAGCTTTTCAGTCTTTTGTTTCCTGATAGTAACACATTGCTGGCAGAGTTTCATGTGGTAAGAGAAAGACTTCTTATTTATATGTTGTTCTTCAGGTATTGCTGAACACTTGACGACTAATGATACAAGAGATTATGAGTTACTTCACCGTCACTATATTTTTTTTACGAGGGTTTGAACAAAAAGGCTCAGTCCAAAGAGAAGGATTTTTATGAAAAGCCCTATGAAGACTCATTACTTTGATTTCATATTTCTGGGCCATGCAAACACTGGATATGGTTGAACATTTTAGTAAGGGCGTCGCAGTTGACATAAAATTAAGCAAATGTTACTGATATCTCAAACATAAACTGGAAATTCTTTGATCTTGTGAACAAGAAAATTCAGTATGCTGTCTCTTTAATTAACATCAGGTCATGTGGACTACATGTTGTCTGTAATGCATTAATTAGCATCGGAATATGTGAACTGCATGTGGTCTCTATGCAGCCCGTAATACATTCAAGACAGGAGCACTGGTTACTGATTGTGGTGCTTCGACCCTATTCTCAAGCTTTTACAATATTTTCAAAGATAGCCCTGCCAGAAAATGTGACTATCGGAAACTTGCTGATTCCAGTATCATGCCAGTGAAGTTCGTATCACATCGTTCGATGGAAAATACGCTTCTTTGTGGTTCTTCAGATGCCAGTATATTAGCTAATTAGTTTTCCTTTCTTAAATGGATTTTGGTTACATTTCCGTCAAAATAGATGAAATACCTTCCAAAATTAAATATTCAGCACCTTGGTGTGGAGCAATTATTTCTGGTCTGACCTTCTACTTGTTAATTCTGTATTCGTGAGGTTGATCAGTGTATTAGTTTGAACTTTATTACTAGATTTGTAGTGTTTTGAATTTGCTTTTAGGTGCAGATCACTTGGATTTTTCATAACCAAGATAGCATTTTATTATTTAGATGATTTGTAATTTAGATAGATAGATAGACAGACAGATAGATAGATAGATAGATAGACAAACAGCAGACAGACAGATAGATATATAATCAGTAGATAGATTTTATTGATATTGTAGTTTAAATTCCATTAGTTGGCATAGAAATTATAAACATGCATTTAAGTATACAATGAGTTCTTTCTTCAGTGACATAATTTTTGTTTCCTGTGTAAGTATATCATTCAGTTTTTCCTAAACTTTCCAATTTCAGTTATATATTTTACCATTCTCCACTTTCTTCCAATAATGTTACTTGCAGGCAGTTTTTTTGTTGGAATAATTATACTGTCAGTTTACTGTTATTTGTGGACTGGCCCCTCCTCAAACCTCCTAACAATCAATCATCTCCATAATTTGTTTGAAATGTCTTTTTTTCATTAGTCTGATGCTGAGTTTCACAGTTTCTTGTAGTTTCAGTTTATTTAGTGGCATAATTGATAACCCAATTGGTTTGGTCTTCATGGCTATAATCAGTATTTTGCAGTTAAATTACTGAACCAGTCTGAGTGATTTGGCTCCATTGCATACTTAGGGTGACCATTGCTATATTTAAAGTTTTAGTATTGAGGTCACTTAAAGCATTTTTGAAGGAAAATATGGAACATCATTAAGATTTTCAGAGGTTCCGATAACCGACCACAAGTGTAAGTTTTTGATTTTGACAAGCAGTATAAAATGCAGTCTGGTTTACCTATGTATTCTACTTTTGAGTAGCATAGTTCTTGCTGGGCACATCAGTTCACAACCCAATGATAAAAATATTAATTTTCTGTACAAAATATTCGTGAAAATTGATGAGTTTCATTAGTACACAATAACTTTGGTGTCAGTGTGAGAGTCGATATGTCCTGTATGTACATCTGTCCACACTAGATTAAGGTCAGTGTTACATCCATTGTTACATCCATCCACAGTAGAGTAAGGTAAGTGTTACATCCATCCACACTAGAGTAAGGTAAGTGTTACATCCATCCACACTAGATTAATGTTAGTGTTACATCTATCCACACTAGAGTAAGGGCAGTGCTACATCCATCCACACTGAGTAAGGTAAGTGTTACATCCATCCACACTAGATTAAGGTCATGTTACATCCATCCACACTAGATTAAGGTAAAGTGTTACATCCATCCACACTAGATTAATGTTAGTGTTACATCTATCCACACTAGAGTAAGGGCAGTGCTACATCCATCGACACTGACTAAGGTAAGTGTTACATCCATCCACACTGAGTAAGGTAAGTGTTACATCCATCCACACTAGATTAAGGTCAGTGTTACATACATCCATACTAGATTAAGGTCAGTGTTAGATCCATCCACAATAGAGTAATGTCACTGTTACATGCATCCACACTAGATTAAAGTCATGTTACATCCATCCACACTAGATTAAGGTCAGTGTTACATACATCCATACTACATTAAGGTCAGTGTTACATCCATCCACACTAGAGTAACGTAAGTGTTACATCCATCCACACTAGATTATTGTTAGTGTTACATACATCCACACTAGAATAAGGTAAGTGTTATGTCCATCCACACTACTTTAAGGTTAGTGTTGCATCCATCCACACTAGAGTAAGGTAAGTGTTACATCCATCCACAATAGAGTAAGGTCAGTGTTACATCCATCCACACTAGATTAAGGTTAGTGTTACATCCATCCACACTAGAGTAAGGTAAGTGTTACATCCATCCACACTAGAGTAAGGTAAGTGTTACATCCATCCACACTAGATTAATGTTAGTGTTACATCTATCCACACTAGAGTAAGGGCAGTGCTACATCCATCCACACTGAGTAAGGTAAGTGTTGCATCCATCCACACTAGATTAAGGTCATGTTACATCCATCCACACTAAATTAAGGTTAGTGTTACATCTATCCACACTAGAGTAAGGTAAGTGTTACATCCATCCACACTAGAGTAAGGTAAGTGTTACATCCATCCACACTAGATTAATGTTAGTGTTACATCTATCCACACTAGAGTAAGGGCAGTGCTACATCCATCCACACTGGGTAAGGTAAGTGTTACATCCATCCACACTAGATTAATGTTAGTGTTACATCTATCCACACTAGAGTAAGGGCAGTGCTGCATCCATCCACACTGAGTAAGGTAAGTGTTACATCCATCCACACTGAGTAAGGTAAGTGTTACATCTATCCACACTAGAATAAGGGCAGTGCTACATCCATCCACACTCGATTGAGGTAAGTGTTACATCCATCTACAATAGAGTAAGGTCAGTGTTACATCCATCCACACTAGATTAATGTTAGTGTTACATCTATCCACACTAGAGTAAGGGCAGTGCTACATCCATCCACACTGAGTAAGGTAAGTGTTACATCCATCCACACTAGATTAAGGTCATGTTACATCCATCCATACTAGGTTAAGGTTAGTGTTACATCCATCCACACTAGATTAATGTTAGTGTTACATCTATCCACACTAGAGTAAGGGCAGTGCTGCATCCAACCACACTAGATTAAGGTCATGTTACATCCATCCACACTAGATTAAGGCTAGTGCTACATCTATCCACACTAGAGTAAGGTAAGTGTTACATCCATCCACACTAGAGTAAGGTAAGTGTTACATCCATCCACACTAGATTAATGTTAGTGTTACATCTATCCACACTAGAATAAGGGCAGTGCTACATACATCCACACTGAGTAAGGTAAGTGTTACATCTATCCACACTAGAGTAAGGGCAGTGCTACATCCATCCACACTGAGTAAGGTAAGTGTTACATCCATCCACACTAGATTAAGGTCATGTTACATCCATCCACACTAGATTAAGGTAAGTGTTACATCCATCCACACTAGATTAAGGTAAGTGTTACATCCATCCACACTAGATTAATGTTAGTGTTAACATCTATCCACACTAGAGTAAGGGCAGTGCTACATCCATCGACACTGAGTAAGGGCAGTGCTACATCCATCCACACTGAGTAAGGTAAGTGTTACATCCATCCACACTAGATTAAGGTCATGTTACATCCATCTACACTAGATTAAGGTAAGTGTTACATCCATCCATACTAGATTAATGTTAGTGTTACATCTATCCACACTAGAGTAAGGGCAGTGCTACATCCATCAACACTGAGTAAGGTAAGTGTTACATCCATCCACACTGAGTAAGGTAAGTGTTACATCCATCCACACTAGATTAAGGTCATGTTACATCCATCCACACTAGATTAAGGTTAGTGTTACATCTATTCACACAAGCTTAAAGTGAGTGCTACATCCATCCACACTCCATTGAGGTAAGTGTTGCATCCATCCACACTCGACTGAGGTAAGTGTTACATCCATCCACACTCGATTAAAGTTAGTATTAATCTATCCACACTGTATTAGGTCATTTTTACTCAAGGCTTATTGTTAAAGTTTAGCTACATAAAAGGGGACTTGACAGTAAGTGGTCTCAGTGTTATTGGATGTTCTGTTTAGGGGCAGACTGATTGTAATTACAGCAAAAGTAAATCCATTTTAAAAATAACCTGCCATGGCAGATATACATCTGGATGCAGATTATACATAAGTAAATTCAATGATTAAGAATTCTCAGCACAGGTGGTTTTTATAATTATTCTTGCCAAACTTCTTTTTCTGAATTCTTAACTGGTCTTTTCACTGCAGTTTCAAAGCAATTAGAGATGCAGGAAAAACATAACTTGTTGAGAAACTTGATAATTTGTGAATGTATTATTTAAACTGTTTGAAATCTGTTATTAAAAGAGGGTTAAAAGAAGTCTCAGTTTATCTTAAATGAGCATAGCCCATTATTGATGGACTAAAATGTCATCAGGTGTTTGGTAAATTTTGTGTGCAAGGTTTTCACATGTGTCAGAATTTGAGAAACAAAACAAATACAAAAGACAGCTTAGCCCTCCTGTTTGAAATCCCATGTTTTTACCAAGGGTAGTAAATGATTTTCATCTTATCACAATTTTGAAGGTACATTTTCATTTCTTTCCTACTGTTTTTATATGTACATATATAGTTATTCTTGTATTATCCTCATCTAACCTGTGATGGTGTTTAGGAAAAGATCATAGCAATGTCAGGAATGCAGGAGGCACAGGAGAACACCCGTGCACACTTACAGAAACAGCTCCGCACTAAAGAGGCCGACTGTAACCGAATGGCAGTACAAATACGGGTGGGTTATGGCATATAGTTTGCCTGCTGTCTGGGATTACATGCCATCCAATCACAGAAGTTTCTTCATTTCTACTAACTTTAACCAACCTTCAGGAAAGCAGAAGAGGAATTTGGAATGGTTTATCAACACTATAGTATTTTTCTCTGCACCATCTTTTCGAGATATATTTTGATTTTTTCTTCTATACCTTTTTAAAGCATCTTCCCCAGAAGGAAAATTCACATATTTCTTCCCTCAGTTCAAGAGTTTCCATCCATATCCTTTCAGCATTTTTAACATTGTCAACTTTGATTTCGTAATTTTGCAAATTGTTCAGTCGTACATAGTACTGTTTTGTTTGTAATCTGCTGATGTTTTAAATGCATTTGGTACAAATGGTACATAGATTTTTTGGTATCCTAATAACTCGTTGAATAGGTTATCCAATTAAGTATAAAAGCATCTAATCTCAAACGGTTGGTCATGTGAATTTGAAAATTTTGATTGTATGGTATGTAATTCTTCAGGCAGCAGGGGATTGTTTTGATGAAATTTCAGGCACAAGAGAGTAATATTTTATGATTTTCAACATAATAATGATAATTTGTATGTCTTCACTCATTAATTTAATGATTAGTGTAGCAAGCATACAACTCAGTATGTATGTATGTGGATGTGAATAATGGTTGTGTGTCATTGTAAACAATATAATTAGCTACATAATTATTGGTTAGTAGGCAGTTAATTGTGCTAGTGCTGTATGGAATGTATATGTGATAATTGTTTTTAAAACAAATGTTCCAATTTTCAAAAATAATGGACCATTTTTTATTGTTTTGTTTGCTTCAGAGTCTTTTACAAATAAAAGAATATTTTTTCTTCACATGAAATCTTTAAAAAATTTGACAAATAATTGTTAGTATACTTAATGATAATTGCCAGTTATTGAACTTTTTTTCACTTTTGTTAACATTTTTTTCAGTTAATCTTTTAAAGTAGAATTGAGTTTGGAAAAAAATTGCTTGGTAATGTTTCAGCATGTACTTGTCATGTTATCTATTAAAAACAGGTTTAGTTTTTTCATCTTACTGACAGGTCTAGTGAACAATTAATTGTTGAATTATTTATTGCATAATTTTTTGTTAACCATGTTATGAAACCTGTTTTCAGACTAAATAAGATGTTTAAAATGCTGATGGAATTTTCATCTAATATTTTAATATTGCAGATGTGTATTAGTATGGAACATTTCTAAGAATTTTTGCATGCTTGTTTGAATTTTGCTTTTAATTTGGGCCTCTTTATGTCACTAATCTGTGTGTTTTATTTACATCTGTCCACTGCATGTTCGGAGACTTTTTTCTGCTAGCAATTGAAACAACCATGAATAACATTCCCCCACTATGCCCATTTAATTTATACTGATTAAGTTATTTCATATTTAGAAAATATAAGAGATTAAGGAAACTCAATTGGTTATGTTATTACAGCTTGAATCAGTATGTTGACATACAGTTGACCATTTGTATCTAATTATTAGGGCGAAAAGATTGTCATTATTTGCAATTCTTTGGTTTAAAAATAGATTGGTTACATCATTTTCAGATACATTTAGTGAGAAAAAAAAGGGTCTTTAAAATATTGTGGAAAAATTTGCTCTTGGATACCAACAGCTGCATTTAGGGTAGAAGAGGACTTAATGGATAAACTGTATTTTAAATCTTGTACATTGGTCATTGTTAGCAGAAAAAGAAATACCGGTACTTCTTGATCTCTTGAAAAAATGTTTAATACTACTGTGGCAACATCTTCCTTTCTTGGACTCCAGTTTTATATCATTCATAAATTTATTCTGCCCAGTTGTCTTTATCCTGCATTATTAAATTACCTCATGGTCCTTTTCATTTGTTCAAGAACATAAAGGTGGGTCGGTGGTTCTTTCTGGGGTTTTCCCTGGTTCTTCCTCCACCATTAATACTGGCCCCCATGTATATAGCCTATTGTGTGCTGAAAAATGGTGTTAAACCCTACAACAACAACAACAACAAGAACATAAAGTAAACGTAGTCATAAAGCTTTTTTACTCGATCAGGTCCCTTCCCCTCTGTTTCATGACACAGACACATCGATGAAATTTCAAGTTTTAATTAGAAAATTTTAAACAGACACAGCAGGTAATAAATGTCAAGGCCTTGTATATGATCAATAGAATCCATTTATAATAAATCCTGTGGGACCAATTCAGTTTTGTCATCAGCAGTTAATTTTGCTATAATCAGAAAAATTTACATAAATTATATAATCACTTGGATGTAAATTTGTACTTTGCCATATCCAGAAATTCACAGAATCTGAGTTTTCTCTAAATAAATGCCATTCTGTCTCAAAGCACCACAACCTATTGGTAGCGGGTTTACTTTGTGGTTCTGGGAGATTGTAGTTTGACTGGTAGTGGAAAGATAGTGACATTTAAGTGACCTTATTAATACTTACTGTGATGATAGCTATGTCAAATTTGAATTAAGTGGAAAATACATGAATTTAAAAATAATTTTAAAAAATTATGCAATATTATTTGATCAAGCTTTATTGTGTAAGGATTCTCAGTAAGTTAATTAAATTGGAATTTTTTTTTTTTTTAGCTCAGTTAAGTATAATTGCATAAAATAAGATTTAGTTTTGGTTTATTGGCACTTTTAACACATTATTGGCTCTGTCATGCCAAGGAATAGGGAGCTATTTCATTTCCCAAGGACACACCAAGGCTTCCAGAAAATAATGCAGCCATTATTGTCCAGATTTTTAGGTTACGCATTTTATACAGATCTGTAAACAGAGGTCTTTAATATTTATTACACACATACATTTTTCACATAATTGTTTTGACACAGACACATTTTCAGCAACCCACAAAATAAATTTCTGAGTAATTTTGAGAGACTGTTAAAATATCTTTTTGAATTTTTTTTTGATAAGTCTTTAACATAAGCATGCTTCTTTTTCAGGATCCATTTTTTGTATTGAAATATTCAGTCAAAAACGATATTACTTAGACCTTTTTTTACATTCTTACTGACTCTGTAAGAAAGACTTTTAGAATGAACGACTGTTTCTTCTGTTTTGGTTTGTCTTTTTTGTTTCACTTGAATATTTATGTGGAAAAAATGGAGGAGCACAAATAAATTGGGAAATAATTTTGAATATACTCTCAGACAGAAAGAACGTGAATCCAAATTTTTGTTTAGCCTTCCTTGGTGAAAGCTTGACATAGGAGTCACTTTGGTTGATGTATTTAAGGGGTTTAAAATCCCACATTAGATCATTAGGGTCCTATTAAGCTAGCATGCAGAGCTCTATAGCAATCATTTTGTCTTTCCATTAATTCATCCATCTTTCTATCAGCAGTTTGGTTTCCAGAAAATAACTATTTTGGGTATATGAATAGATGAGGCCTCCAAAGAACTTAATTTCCAGTCATCATCATTTAGAGGAGTTATGTCTCCATATTGCTTATCATCCTGTCTTTTATTTCTGCAACTTAATTTTCCCAAGAGTAGCTTGATTTCAACCAGACTTGGCATGCATCCTTTTATTGATGGGACCTTAGAATGAGTTTGACTTCCAACATTCCACATCATTTACAGGAGTTAATCCTCCTGATTGCTTATATTTTTAGAGTGGTTTCTACAACATAAGTTTACCAAGATTCATTGGATTTCAACAAAATTCTTTTTATATTTATGAGACCTGGAATGATTTAAATTTCCAATATTCTTTAAAATTGATTAAGGAGTTATGCTCCAATTGTCAATTTGTTCGGACTTTAGTCCTGTGGCATTACTTTTCCAGGAACTGTTGGGTTTAAACCAAATTTGGTATGCAGTTTTGTATTGGTGAGACCTTTAGTGAATTTAATGTTAGCATTCTACATCAGTATTTAGAAGAGTTATGATCCCTGATTGCCTGTCCTCTAGACTCTGGGGCATTACTTTCTCTTTGATTATTTCATTTTAACCAAATGTGGCAGATTTTGTTTCATGAGACTTTTAATGTGTTTAATTTTTAGCATTTCATATTATCATTTAGAAGAACTTGGGCTTCAGATTGCTTGTCCTTTCTCCTTTGGTTTCTGCAGTGAAATGTTACCAAAGAATTTTAAATTTCAACCAAACCTATAATGCACATTTCTTTTATTGATGAAACTTTAATGAATTTGAATTCCAGTATTCCATTTCATCATGTAGTGGAGTGATGGTGAGTGAATGACTATTTTCTAATGCTGGATTCCCAATACAAGTCATCTTGTTTAAGGCCCTTCTATTATAATAAATGTGGGCCCTTTGTGACGCATCCATTGCTAGTAACTGCAGACAGAGTAGACAGAACTCAGTGATCTGGCCTCACTTGTGTGAAGCTTTTCTCAAGATTTATTAGTTAAAAATATAACTTGAAACATAGAAATCTTACTCATGATCAATATATGCAGTCATTTAATTAATTAGTTAAATTTAGAAATTGTCCAAAAGTATGTTTGGGTAAAATTTGTTGATAAATTTTATTCAGTGCTCTGACTTGGAATTTTGGAATTGCATATATTGTTACTGTTTTCATGGCATTATCTCAGAAATAGGTGAAACTCAAGATGTTAAGAAATTGTCTAGTTTGTATGCTGGCTAGAGTATCCATATGGAGAGAAAATAAAATTGATTGGATACATGTATATCTTAAATGTCAGTGTTTCATATTGCTTCTTACATATAACAATAGTAGTAAACCCCTCTCTCTCTCTCCCTTCAAATAACCATGTCAAAGCTATCAGTAAGTAGAACACACTCATACCACTCCAATTTTCCCACAGAAATAATCAAATGATGAGAAGGATGAAAATCAGAACAAATGAAACAGCCTAGATGGAAATAAAAACTTCATCCATGCCCCTTATGTGCTTTGAACTATGTTTTGTAAACTGCAAACTTTCTTTGTAATTTTTAGCTTGCATATATGTCATACATATCATGGTAGAACATTCTCTACCTTCAGACACTAGAGAGTGAGAATGCCCACCACAAAATTGAACTTGAGCATCTCAAAGAGCTTGTAGCTGCAGCTAAAGAGAAGGCTGACCGTGATAAGGAGGCTTTGAAAAAAGCAACAAGGTAGTTAAATGTTATTAGAGCTTGTCACCAAGTATTGTATTTTATATGTTAGATTAATTTTGTATGCTAATTCATGATTATCCCATTTGAAGGAGTAGTAATATATGTTCAACACAAAGTTCTATGACAACACCCTAAAGTAAAAGTTACTTAACTGTTTATGATAATTTCAGTAGTCCTTCTCTAATTAGCATCCTTTTTAACTTAATGGACTTCTCCCTTCTTGTTACCCATATCCCATTATGTGACTGCATTCATTGTGACCTGGTAATTGCCTCTTTTGGTTCTTCTCAGCTTTCATAATGGTTTCCTAGCAATGTATCTTTTAATTTCGGAAAAAGGCAAAATTTGCAAGGAGCTTAATCTGGCCATATGGTGGGTGTTTCAGGACTGAGTGCCAGGTTTTTATTTATAAGATCTTCATTACAATGTTTTATATGGGTGCAGGTTTATTATCCTAGTGCAAGATGAATCCACCCCTCAGTAGCTCTAGACAGCTTTTGTGATTGCCTTATGTTAATTATATCTGATTAATGTGGCATAGGTATTGTCCATTCACTATGATGTTCTCTGGTACCATACAGTTCAGAATTATTCCTTGTCTGTTAAAGAATGTAACAAATATAACCTTTCCAGCAGATTTAATAGCTCTATGCAAGTCATGAAAATATTGTTTTTATCGTACTCAATGAAAAATATCCATTATTCACTCATTTCAAGACCACTCCAGTGGCCTAGTGGTTAGAGCGTCTGCCTCGGATGCGGGAGGTCATGGGTTCGATCCCCAGCCAAGTCATACCAAAGACTTATAAAAATGGTAAAAATGGTACTTACAGCTGCCTCACTTGGTGCTCAGCATTAAGAGGTTAGTGTTAGGACTGGTTGGCCTGGTGTCAGGATAATGTGACTGGGTGATACATCATGCAGCATGATGCTCCAGTGCTAGACATCACTATAAACTGCCACACTGCAGACATTGTAGCAGTATGAGTGAAAAATACATTAAAAATTACATACAAACACACACTCATTTCAAGCGAATATACTCTTATCTACTTTGTATCTGTAAAATAATTCCCTGCTGTTCTTTTTCCTTAAACCTATTCTTTACCAAGCAATCTGAGTACCCAACATGGACAAACCCTGTGTATTCCTAATTTCTGGGTCAGAATTTCCTATGCATTTCCTTATAAAATATTGGATTTGTATGCTACCTGTAGTACAGCAAAATATCTCTCTGCCTTCATTTATACTGTCATAGAATCACATATTTATTTTGAGAGGGATGTCCCTCACCAACTTTTCAAAAAATCTTTAACAGTGTTCCCTATCAATACTAAAATGGTAAATCCATCTTTTGATTCCAGATAGCAAGTGTTTTAGGTCCATAAACAGCATCCAAGTCAGTGTTCATCTGTGTCATGAATTTTTCTTGTTTTGCGTAAAATTGTATAATCATTCTCAGTTTGAAAATTGTGTCACCTGCAATTCGGCCACCACATGTCACTACGCCTTTGTTTCATCAACTTAAAAATTATGTCGTGTCCAATAATTGGGACATTTGTATGTAGGTGAATTTTTATGATGTTGGGTTGTTTTGTTTAGAAGATAATACATTTGTTCTAGAATTTTGTGATCAACCCTTGTATAACTTATGTATATAAAAATAATATAATATTGGATCCTCTCTCTGTCAGAAAAGATATTGTACATGTTAGACATATCAGAAGATGACATGTAGACTTGGACATATTTTTTTGAAGAATCATTACATTGAATAAGAATGTGATTGCTTATGTCTGAATATGTCTTCATGTTGTTTGTCTGACAGTATGACATATATGTCTTGCACATATGTCTGAATATGTCTTTATGTAGTTTGACATTCTGATTTTAAGTTTTTTTACTTCAGAGAGCATTCGGTAGGTTTCCAGATTAAATTAGTCATAAAATCTTGATTTGAAAGTTTCCTCAAATCTTTTTGAGAAATTCCTCAGCTGTTATTCAGGATTAAAAAGGCTTCCAAGTGTTGAAGTTTAAAACTAAGAAGTCATTTTTTATTTTTTATTCCTTTTTGATGTCTCTACCTCGAACAAAACTATCAGTATTGTCTGAAGTATCATAATCAAGACTGTGTAAAATCTGAATTTGAGACGAATTTTGAGAATTTTAGTGAAGTCATGGTCAGAAATATCTCCTGTAGTTGAAATATTGAAGCTAAATCATGTTGTCCTAAGTACCATTGCAACATCTTGAATTTGAAATATTGCATCTTTATTTCTCATTGAAATAGCAGTCCATGCACATGATATTTTTTTAAAGACAATTAAACTTTAAGTATTTTGAAGAATTCTATCGACAGTGAAAGCAGACTGAGTGACTTAAGGATAAGATATTTTTAGCTTCCTTTTCAGCTCATTGCATGCCTGTACAGATCTTTTACATTTTTATATGGATTTATGTTGTTACATTATTTTATTTTAAATGTGTAGGCATCATTCTATTTTCTTCTTTTCCTCACCTTTTATGATTTCTTCATCACTATCTTTTGTCATCAAGTTAATAAGCTCATAACTGCATGCAAGGATTGAATTTGCAGTGCTGTGTTTGCGTTTTGCTTGAACAAGATTTTTTTTATTGCTAAAGGAACGAGTTTCCTAGATGGATTTTGCAACAGATTTGCTTCTTTTCATCCTTTGTTTGAAATATTATTCCATTTCCATCCCATATTTTGCCTTTTTTGGGGTAGATTTGCATTTGGTGAATGTGAGCATCACAAAATGTCACTGGTAAAGGTAGCATGTATATGGCATTTAAGGTCTTATATTAGAAGTGTGATTACTTATGACAAAAGATTCCTCAGTAATTTCAGGCATTGTTGGCAGTTAATTAAATTACACAGATTTGGATTAGATCCTCAAAAACTATGTTTTAGTAACTAAACCTTTTTTTTAGAACTTCTTATGTCAAGAATAGTGATCAAAACTATAGAAAAAGGTATTAAAAAATGTAAATAATCGTTTGAGATATGAATCAATACTTTTCTAAGCTTTTGTCCTCAGCTGTGTAAAAAAATAAAATGTTGCATATCTTTTTATCCAGGGAATGATGAAAGTACCAGTAGTATTTACCTTTCTTTAAGAAGTTTATTTGGAGAGAGATGAATTCAAATCAGACGATAACAGATGTAATTAAAAGTTTAAAAATTAACCATATTAACTAGATCATTTTTGGCATGGAATCCTAGGCAGAATATTGTAATAGCAAAAAATATAGTGTTGATATATAATATAAATTTAATTGTCACATGCTGATTTTACTAATAATTGTTAAAAGTGTACTGAAATAATTTTTTTAATTCCTAAACTGAGTTTCATCCTGGAGAAAAAAAGAAATTAAAAACTTGAACATAGTTGGATACAGTGTAAAAGGTATGTTGACAGTAATTCTATATACTATGATAATTAAAATTGTAACAATATCTTTTAAGAGATAATTATTTCAACAGTAATAGAGTTTCCCTCCCAAAACCAGATCAGTCTTACACTGCCAATCAGTTTTAGACACAGTATATTTAGGCTTAGATATAAAGAATCAGTTACATATCATGAATATATAAAAGAAATATAGACTGAATTAGTAATCCCCAGGGTGTGTTCCCCACCAATTTTCATGTAGAGTTCAAAAGGAACGAGCCACCAGAAGTGAGGATGCCCTTGAGCAAATGAAAGCACAAATATTAGAGCGGGATTGCCGAATGGAAGACATGCGATCGGAACTGGAGCAAGTCTCGGCTAAATATGACAGAATTACAAAAGAAAGGTCCCAAATCTCAGCAGAAAACGCCGCTTTGAACACGTAAGTTTGCACTGCAGGCACATGTACCTTTTCACGTTCATGTATATATGAAGACAATACAAGCGATGATTATTATTTTATTTCTAAAATTGATATAACTTCATGAAAATGTGTGCAATCTGGCAGACTAATCTTTACTATATGCATGTATTAATAGACTGTAGATATTTTGCTTTTTAATTATGAGTAGCCTTGGCACGAATCTGTCAAACAAATAGTTTTCTGATGTCACTTACCTTTAATTTAAGTAGATCACCAGTTACTAAAGCTTTGAAAAAAATAAAAGGCAGTTCACAATTAAATTTAATTTGTTTATTGATTTTTTATTTTAGTGCATGGAGAGTTCCAAATTTTGTTTCTGCGCTTGAAAGAAAATAAATGTTATGAGATCTAAGTTTATTTTTGTTTTTAAGTCAGTGGACACTGTATGAACACAGAACAGTATCTTGCATTTCAAAATGAACTAATGTGTCAGAATTTACAACAGTCATACCCCTTTCTTATGCACACCCCCCCAGCCCCACAGTTTTTGACAGGCATCTTGATATGGTCATATTTGTTTATCTATCTGACTAACCTGAAAAGCTAGTTATACAAATTAAATTTGTATCCATATGTAGATGACCTGATTCAATTTTCAACCTATTATAGTAATTGATCAGTTTTGTACATATTTTAAAACTCTTTGGACTCTTGACATTATGTTTTGTTTTACAGTAATCTTGTTAGCATGATCACGCCAAAATAAGTTGAGTTAGAAAAATGAAATTTGGTATACTTACTTATAATAATATGTAGACGACCTATATTGATTATCAGGCCATTACATTAGCGTTTCTTTAGATTTTGAAAATTTGTCATTTTGAACTTATTCATTTTGGTCTGTGATGTGGGCATATGTGTCTCATGAACACAAATCTAGTTTGTTTTCATTTTCATTTTATTCTTGACAATAATTTTACTGTAATTAAAATTGCAGTGTATCTTGCCATTAATTCAAATTATAGCATGACATAATAGTTGTCTTGATGTACATGAAATTTCATTTACTTTTATGATAAGCCTTTAACTGAAGAGGTTAATGACATGAGAAAATCATATTGTTGAAGAGATAACTGCTAAATTAGCAATGAAAGGTTATATTAATTAGTAACATTAACAATAGAGGAGTCATTTCTCATCTAATTTTGCACATTCGTAATAGTTGTCATTTAAGGTTATTGGAATTATTTGCAAGCACAACAACAAGGTTTTTTTGTCACAAGGACATCATGACCATTGTAAAGTCAAGTCACATAATTGAACAGTCAGCTCAGAGGACAACAAATTGGACTCAGTCTGATAAGCATTATTATATCACCCTTTCTTTACAATAAGATGCAACATGGCCTAGTGGTGGGCACATCAGACTGGAGGTTTGAGTCCCAACCCAGTTACTGCTGTGTAAGACCTATCTTTAGTTGCTCCAACAAATTAAGCTGAAAATGAGTACCATCATCAGCCCATTGGTCGACTCGGTAACATTATATCCAGGGTTAGTCAGGACCTGTAATAGACTCAGTAGTATTATATCGTGGGGTAGTCTGGTCATGACCTGTTAAATACTCAATAGCATTATATCAAGGGTTATTCCTGTCATAACCTGTTCTAGACTCAGTAGAATTATATCATGGGTTAGTCCTTTCATGACTTACAATAGATTCATTAGCATTATACTTAGTCTAGTATTGACCTCTAATAGACTTGGTAGCATTATATGGAGGGTTAGTCCAGTCATGACCTGTTATAGACTTTGTATCATTATATAAAGGGTTAGTCTGGTCATGACCTGTAATAGACTTGATAGCATTATATCAAGGGTTAGTCCTGTCATGACATGTAATAGACTCCATAGAATTATATCAAGAGTTAGTCCGGTTATGACCTGTAATAGACTTCGTAGCATTATATCAAGGGTTAGTCCAGTCATGACCTGTAATAGATTTGATAGTATTATATCAAGGGTTAGTCATGTCATGACCTGTTGTAGACTTGGTCGAATTATATCAAGGGTTAGTCTGGTTATGACCTGTAATATACTCAGTAGCATTACATCAAGGGTTAGTCTGGTCATAACCTGTTATAGATTTGATAGCATTATATCAAGGGTTAGTCGTGTCATGACCTGTGTAGATTTGGTTGAATTATATCAAGGGTTAATCCAGTTATGACCTGTAATAGACTTGGTATCATTATATCAAGGGATAGTCCAGTCATGACCTGTTATAGACTCAGTAGCATTATATCAAGGGTTAGTGTGGTCATGACCTGTTAAATACTCAGTAGCATTATATAAATGGTTAGTCTGGTCATGACCTGTAATAGACTTGATAGCATTATATCAAGGGTTAGTCCTGTCATGACATGTAATAGACTTGGTAGAATTATATCAAAGGTTAGTCTGGTAATGACATGTATTAGGCTTGGTAGCATTATATCAAGGGTTAGTTCAGTCATGACCTGTAATAGATTTGACAGCATTATATCAAGGGTTAGTCCAGTCACAACCTGTTATAGACTCAGTAGCATTATATCAAGGGTTAGTCCTGTCATGACATGTAATAGACTCAGCAGAATTATATCAAGTATTAGTCCAGTCATGATCTGTAATGGACTTGATAGCATTATTTCAAAGGTTAGTCCAGTCATGTCCTGTTATATACTCAGTAGCATTATATCAAGGGTTAGTCTGGTCATGACCTGTTATAGACTCAGTGGCATTATATCAAGGGTAGGTCAAGTCATGACCTGTTATAGACTCAGTAGCATTATATTGAGGGTTAAACTGGTCATGACCTGTAATAGACTCAGTAGCATTATACTGAGGATTAATCTGGTCATGACCTGTAATAGACTCATTAGCATTATATCAAGGGTTAATCTGGTCATGATCTGTAATAGACTCAGTAGCATTATATCAAGGGTTAATCTGGTCATGATCTGTAATAGACTCAGTAGCATTATATCAAGGGTTAGTGTGGTCATGACCTGTTAAATACTCAGTAGCATTATATCAAGGGTTAGTCCTGTCATGACCTGCAATAGACTCATTAGCATTATATGAAGGGTTAGTCTGTTTATGACCTGTTCTAGGCTCAGTAGAATTATATCTAGGGTTAGTCCAGTCATGACCTGTAATAGACTCGGTAGCATTATATCAAGGGTTAATCTGTTCATGACCTGTAATAGACTCAGTAGCATTATACTGAGGGTTAGTCCAGTCATGACCTGTAATAGACCCTGTAACATTATTTCAAGGGGAAATTAGGTCATGATTTCTATGAAAAGCAGGATAAGCTCCAGTCATATGTGGCTTTAGCTTTTTGATGTTGACATTTCATGATAGATGTAAACAAGAATTAAGATATTGTCTGTTAACCAGATTTTTGAATCAAATCTATCATAGAGTCTGTTTTTACGTTTGAATCAAATCTGTCATAGAGTCTGTTTTTATATGTTTGACTAAATATACTCTTCCATTGTTCAGGAAAAAAATAGTTACCAAATTAAAAATAATTACAAATATTACACACCTTGACAACAGACGAGCTTAATTATTTTGAGCAACTAAATGAATTTTATTTTCAGTTAGAAATGTGATTTGTAGCAGATGACAGTAATTGTAATGATTCTTGTACACATTGGCAACTTTTGCAACTCATTGTGGGTAATTATATGCAACGCAGTTTGGGTGAGTCTGGTACAGTGCAAAAAATTCACTACTCTGCTCATTTTTTTAAACAAAATATTTGCTGATACCAGCCATACCCTTAATATGTTACAAAATATATGCTGATACCAGCCATACCCTTAATATGTTACAAAATATTTGCTGATACCAGCCATACCCTTAATATGTTACAAAATATTTGCTGATACCAACCATACCCTTAATATGTTACAAAATATTTGCTGATACCAACCATACCCTTAATATGTTACAGATTATTTGCTGATACCAACCATACCCTTAATATGTTACAAAATATTTGCTGATACCAGCCATACCCTTAATATGTTACAAAATATTTGCTGATACCAACCATACCCTTAATATGTTACAGATTATTTGCTGATACCAGCCATACCCTTAATATGTTTTTGTTAATGGTTGTTGTTATCATTTTAATTTGGGTGATGTAGTATTTCAGAAAAAAGACTTTCATTGCTTTTTGTGAATCTACAGTCCAGTTGGAACTGAAATAATGAAAAAAGTAATGTTTGGGTTGGGAGATGGTGTTGCCATAGCAAGTTGTTGTGTTGCTCTTGAACAATAAACACAAAATTAACTGGATGCATAAATAGTTTATCAAATGATAACAAAAATTATATTTTGATTATACATGATTATAATAGCATTCCTATACTGACTTAAGATGTTTTTTTAAAAATGAAAATTTGCTTCTGTTTATCTGATACATAATAGTGAATCTTTGAAGGCCAAACCTGGTTTTGTAGAAGCAGCTTGAGATGAAGGTTTGTCATGCACCCTACTGGGTTGTTATGACCTTCTTCACAGGGTTTATTTAGCATACTGTAAAATCTGAATAAACACTAATGAAAATTAAGTGGACACATGTCATCGTATTTTTGTAGCAAAATTAAAAACATACCTTTGGAAAAGAAAATCAGTGTTTAAGATGTAAATTTGTTTTTCTTTTGATTAATATGTCCAAATTATTATGACTTTTGATTTATTTATCCAGTGTTGTTAGTGTATCCTTCTTTAATATCTCATCCTTCTTTGATCAGTAACTTTTATGTTATATAAAATCTGTCAATAAGCTTAAATAAATAAATAAATAAATAATAAATAATTCAGATTGCACAAATACTGTCATTTTGGTAAAGATTTTTGTCAATAAACACATAAAAAAGAATAAATAGATATAACTTTCACTAATTTTGAAAATAAATGCATATGCTTTTTATCCAGGTTTTACAATGAAAATTGTAAATAGTAACCTACTTTCAGGGGGTATTCATCATTGTTTAAAAACAATGTCCCATCTCAGATTGCATTACTTTCTCTCCAGAAAAGTTGGATTACAATGACTTATTTTCTAGAATGTATTCATCCTGGTGTAAGTGTAGATTTTTATTCTGCCGAAGGGAAGGCAAAAATGAAACTGATGTTCACTTACTACTCTAGGTTTTATATGCAGAATTAAATGTATTATTAAAGCAATATACACGCATATTAATCATAGAGCCACAGTGTCTCAGATATTATCATGCAGGACATGTGACTAGAATGTTGGGGATTGAATTTTACAAGTGGATTGGTCACTTACCAAGGTACAGAAATGCCAACATTAGTGGTGGTTGCACATTAGATTTTACTGATGACACCATGAGAATAGGGAGTCACTGACAGTCTTCATGTTATGTGGTTAATTTTCCGATACTATATATTCATTTTACTGTAAATTTTGATGTTTAGCCAAACAGTTTATTATATTCACATGGTGTATTGGAATGTAATATTTATGTTTTTAATTAATTAAATTCATTTACATATTCCTGTACTTATTGCTTATAATCTTTCAGAAATTTGAAGCTGTAATGGAATAGTTGGTGGTAGTTTTCCTGATATTTGAAACAGAAATTCTGTAGTCTGTGCCATTTTTTATTCTACTAAAATAGCATTTCTTTAACATTGCACTTCGCATTGACGACTTTATTTTAACAAATTACAAAAGTTTTTGCCAACGGGAACAATGATTGATCTGTATTTTTAGGGATTAAATTATTCTCAGTTAGATTCTAACTTTTTTTGACGACAGGAGGTGCAGTTAGATTTATAGTGAATTGGAGGCAGGCTATAGTGGGCTTTTTATGGGTCCAGTTGGTCTCAGCTATAAAATGTTTTCTAAACAAGAAATTACAGAATTTTTTTAGAGTTTTAAAAGAAATACTAAACATTCAATTCCACTGTTTGTTTAAACTGGCCTTATCCTCGCAAGATATGTTTTTCACCTTTGAAAAATAATTTTTTTTATTAAAGCCATACGGTGTAAAATTGTGACTCTATTGATGCAAAAACTGTCACAGTTTGCTCAAAAATATATAGATCACACTTTTATAACTAACAGTTGCTTGTAGTTGTGAGTGATTTTACTAACCCTTTTTTGCCATCATTGTCTAGTATATCGTCTGTACAGTATATT
Source organism: Sinohyriopsis cumingii (assembly GCA_028554795.2). NCBI lineage: Eukaryota > Metazoa > Mollusca > Bivalvia > Unionida > Unionidae > Sinohyriopsis > Sinohyriopsis cumingii. Next base: position 18,876,526 of record CM068839.1, on the reverse strand, counting down.
TTATAATGTGCATACCTATTATCATATCATATATGTATCATTTAATTTCAGCCTAGTAAACACTCACATTGTCAGTTTCTATTTCTTTTATCATCTCATTTTAAAGTGTAAGCTTTTTTCATTTATCTTGTCTTCCTTGCATTCAGCTTGGTAAATGTATATCTTTGTATAAATGTATATCTTTGTACACCACTAATTTGATTACAAATGTAATTTTCAATGAAAACTTGTTGTACAAATGTATTTTGAAAATGATTTGAATACTGCCAGTACTAGAGTTTCATTGTAAATTGCTGTTTAAACACAAATAAATACACATTACATTTGCCCATAAAGATAGGATTTAAAGGAGATGTTTCACTGGCTCATTGCTACTGATACAAAGTTTCAGAACATATGTTTTATTTAAATATTCACTCTTGCAGTTATGGCCTTTTGTTATGAATCCATTACAAATGTGATTACGTTTCCAAATCAGGTTTAAGTCAACTTGATGAGTATTTAAAATCAATTCTGCTTGTCAGCTATGTTGGTTGCTTTATGCTACTGGACATGCTACCTGCTTCATGTATACCTTCTGGACTGTGTACCTCAACTTGAGTCCATACCCTGCCGATGTCTGCTGACAGTGGAACACATTCATGTTAAGCATATTGACTTCCACCCTATGAGACAGACATATTTGGAGAAGCTTTAGGATGAATTTTTTTTACTATTTGAAGAAATGCAGTGTATATAACAAATTTTAACCATATGTTTTATGGATTTTATACTTTTTATATTTAATTTATGTATCTTTTAACTTATTTTAGCATCGTTACCTTTTATATTTTATTTTTTTTGTCCTTCACATTTACATTAATTTGGTAGCATTTATTTCCCTAAAATTTTTGTGGATTATTTTATTTTTTGCATTGTTGGAACTCTGCTTCAATATTTTTTGGCCAAGGTACGGTTAAACGCACACACACACACACACACACACACACACACACACACACACACACACACACACACACACACACACACACACAAACACACACACACACACACACACACACACACACACACACACACACACACACAGAGAGAGAGAGAGAGAGAGAGAGAGAGTCTCGGGTTCAACCAATGTGGATATGTGATAAAGCTTGCCAGTAGGTTTCTTGTGGGTCAGTGGTTCTTTCCGGGGTTTTGCCAGGTTCTTCCTCCACAGTTAATATTGACCACCATGTATAGCCTATCTTGTGCTGAAAAATGGTGTTAACCCCCACAACAACAACAACAACAACATACATGCATACATGTAAAAGTGGCTATATGGTGCCAACTAAAGGTAAAGTTAGAAAAATTGAAAAACTGAATTTCAAAAAAATATAGACACATATAAATATCCAAATAAATATAAACAGTAAATACAAGAAAATAAAATATGAAATATATAGATGCCAAAAATCGGTTAAATATATATATATAAAAAAACAAAGGTACAAGGTAAAATCCCTATAGCATGCCAAACATCTGTTAAATATATATAAAATAACACAGGTAAAAAGGTAAAATCCCTATAGCATGCAGAAATCTGTTAAACATATATAAAATAACAAAGGTAAAGGGTAAAATCCCTACAGCATGCCAAAAATCTGTTAAACATATATAAAATAACTAAGGTAAAAGGTAAAATCCCTATGGCATGCCAAATATCTGTTAAATATATGTAAAATAACAAAGGTAAAAGGTAAAATCCCTATAGCACGCTTAAAATTTGTTGTTCCCTATAAAGTTCAAGATGGATGGTATGTCCTTGCAGTTGACATGAGAATACTTCTTTCAAGGTGGAAATTGACACACTTGACAAGAATGTGTTTCATTGTGAGTGGACACCCATCTGGTATGCATTTTGGTCGAGGTCATACTCAAGGAGATATGCATCAGTCAGGTATGTGTCCGATACTTGATTGGCACAATACCACCTCATCTCTTTGATTGTGGGTTAATTGTTCTTTAATATTTTTGGTTTGTGGAAGTTTTCATTCACATATTTTGCCAAACAGTATGAACATGCTGATTAAAACAATATTTGAAGTCAGTATATGGAATGTTTCATTCGGAGATTGTTGATTGTAAGGCAGCTTTGGCTGCTTTATGTGCATTTTCATTATCAAGTATATCAGGGTGACTAGGCATCCATCAGCTCGACAGAATTCATAAAAATTCAAATTAATGTATCATTTTTATTTTGGCAAAACTATTGAAAATGTATATGCATGAAATATAAATTTATTCAGAATACAATAAAATTGTGCAGAGTTCATTTTTTTGAAGAGTATGAAGAGTCCAAATACGATTATGTAATTTTCAAGTTCTTAAGGCAGTAACAAATAAAAACAATTGTAAAAATAAACAATACCTCTGGTTTATGTCAGAGTTAGAGTCATGAACAAAAGGGAGAGACTTGCATGCTGTTGGCAAAGAATGCCTGATTTGAAATTTTGTAGGGTCTCAAAATAATTTTAAATATTGCATTTGGAACATTTGTCTTCAGAGTTTGTTGTATGCAGATCTGACTCCATATTTCAGGCGTCTAGAGGAACTTGAATCTCTGCTGGATCGTGTGGATCAGAGCAGCAAGTCTCAGGTTGATGAACTCGTTGGCAAACTTCATGAGAAAACAGGGGATCTTTCTGAGGTCAAACTGGAGAATGATAGACTAAGGGTCTGTATTAGCTGAGTAGCTATTCTGTCACCTGTTTACAGCAGGTTGTTACATATGTATGATATTTCCAGTGGCCATGGTAATATATTCATGAATGTTAAAGGTTTTTTGTTCAATCAGATACTGGGGTGGGGAGCAAGAGATACATCAGCACACTAAACAATATATGCAGGTAAGACACTGGGGTTCTGCAGAACAATTATTTGATTATTATTTTATCATTTAGCTAACTCTGTACCTTGAGGAAAGCTGTTGGCATCCAGGTTTAAGCTAAACGTTTCACCAGTTGTCACCAGAATTGTTATTATACAATTGCTAATATTTTCTTGTATCTAGTCTATCAGAAGAGGGTTGAATGGGTCCATTCTTGATTTGGCTCTTATTTAGCTTGGTCATTAACCATTAATTACAAACAAAATTCTTTGAAATTATTCATATCTTCTTCATGAAACTGAGATTTATTGCTGAAGTGTGCATATTTGTAAATTTTTTTGTATTAAAAACTGTTGTCCCTTACATCTGTACATCATTCTTACAACCTTGAAAAATATGTTACACTTGGAGATATCAGCTTTGAAGTGTACAACAGGAATTCCATCTGCGCCTGGTGCCTTGCCAGAGCTGATCATGTTGATGGCTCACTCGACTTCTTCCGTGGTACGGGGCAAGTCCAGGTCCGAGATAGTTGGTTTCAGGACAATTGTGTTTAATGCTGCAGAGTGTACAATGGAGGGCATGTTCATTAGGTTGGAGAAGTGTTCCTTCCACCTTTCGGTGATACTCTCTTTGTCCTTGAGCAGAGTGGTCCCATCAGAAGAGATTAGCTTTTTATAGCTATTGGAATTCATGGAATTATGGACATGCTTTTATAGCTATTGAAATACATGGTATTATGGGATATGCCTCTAACAGCTTTCAAAACTCATGCTATTGTGGCTTTGCCTCTTACAGTTATTGGAATTCATGCTATTGTGGATATGCCTCTTAAGCTATTAAATGTTATGGTATTGACATGCTTTTTATAGCTATTGGAATACATGGTATTGTGGGATATGCCTCTAACAGCTTTCAAAATTCATGCTATTGTGGCTATGCCTCTTACAGTTATTGGAATTCATGTTATTGTGGATATGCCTCTTACAGCTATTGAACTTTATGGTATTATGGACATGCTTTTTATAGCTATTGGAATACATGGTATTGTGGGATATGCCTCTAACAGCTTTCAAAATTCATTCTATTGTGGCTATGCCTCTTACAGTTATTGGAATTCATGCTATTGAACCTTTTGGTATTATGGACAGCTATTGGAAATGATGGTATCGTGGATATGCCTTTTATAACTATTGGAATTCATGGTAGCAACATCAAAATCTACAAAAACTGTTACCCCATGAATATTAGTGAATTTATGAAAGGCGGGGGGGGGGGGGGGGGCAGGCAGGATACCAGTCATTTGATAGTTTCAAGGACCTATTGAACATTTTATCAAGGCAGTAGGACTCCCTCCCCAATTCATGAATGGAATAAAAAATGTGATTTGCACAAGGCCAGGAAAACTTGTGAATAAATTGACAGTGGGCCACATGATAAAGTTTCATTTTCAAAGCATTTCATTCTTATGCACTGTATGTTGTTAAGATGTTTTCACGGTTACTTCAATATGTCATTCACATTGTTCACATCAAATTTCACATGCTGTAAAATCAGAAACATTCACTGAAGCTTGATTCATCAATTTTATTGGTTATTAAATACATGGAGAAAAATAGTACTGTTAAATAACAGTATGAAAAATTGTGTGAGCTCCAAGAAACCATCTGTTTACTCCAAGACTTTGGAATTTTATCCACATGTATCTTTCTGATTTTGCAGTATTTGAAATAATTCACATTGTCATTGCAAAATCTGTTCACATGGAATGTAGCACAATTGTTGTATTTTTATTTCTTTCCCACCATCTAGTCATCAATTGCCACAATAGAGACCAAGTTTCAGCAAGCTGATGAGGAGTTGCTTCAGCTACGTGCCAACTTAAAACATTATGAGAATCTTATTGAAGAGTACAAGGAGCAGGTTTGTATAGAAATGTTTTGGAATCATGGTGTCATCACATGGAGTCTTCATTCTGCTTTTGTAGAAATTGGACATTTGTAAAGCAGAAGTTACATGTTGATAACTGTTACAGTAAAATATTGTTTTAAATAATATAACGGTCAGTGACTTGAAATCAAACCATTACTATAGGAACAACCTTTTCCAGCATGTATGTTCCAGTACACTATTTCTCCTGTTGTAAGATCTGGGAGCCACCTAATAAATTGGTACATAAGCAGTGTGTGGGCTTTATTATATGATAGATTGCAAATAATTATTATAATGAGGGTGGGTTTATCATCTGGCACTATCCTGTGATAAGATTAGAGAGCCAGCCTAATATAATATGAGCCTATTATATGAAATGGGGCCCATAGTGGCCCAGTGGTCTAACGCTTCCACCTTTCTCAGCATTTCACCTCAATCCATGTAGGTTAAAGCCTAAGGCTCAACCACTGTTGTTATGTGAAAAAGTTTGCCAGTAGCTTCCCATGAGTTGTGGTTCTTACTGATATTTTCCAAGGTTCTTCCTTCACCAGTTATACTGGCTGCCATGTATGGCCTATCATGCACAGAAAATGGTGTTAAACTCCAAACAACAACAACAGCATTATTTGAAACAGATATCCTTAGTAAATATTATCCAGAATTTGTTTAAAATGTGGGTGGGTTATCTTCCATAAACATTCTGTGATAAGATCAGGTAGCTAACCTAATAAATTTGTCAAAAAGTATAATGTGTGCTATCCTGTGAGATATCTTAAGTAAATATTATCCCAAATTGTTAAAAAGAGAGATTTATGTATAATCCAGCATCATCCTTTGATGAGATCCAGTATAATAAATTTTGTCAAAAAGTACAATGGGATTATTATATGACATATATTAATAGTAAACACTACCCAGAATTTTATAATAATGCAGGTGGGCTTATCATCTAGCATTATCCTGTGATAAAAAAATGGGGCTGCCCTAATACATTTGTCTAAAAGTACATTGTGGGCCATTATATATTAGAAATGTCCTAAATTTAGTAAATATTATTCAGAATGTGATAATAATGAACGTAGGCTTTTAATGAAGTTCAGGCTTTTAATGAAGCTTAGGCTTATCAGTAGATAGGTATCCAATACAGATCATCATCATCATCATTGGAGGCTCAGTCTCGAGAGACCATGCAAGTAGTACCCTTTGAGTGTCATCTGTCTCTGGGGTTTTGGCATTGTCTGCAGTGTCTGTGCAGGCCTATGTGTGAGTGACAGTCCCTATTGCACTTTGTGCATACGTACTGGAAAGTTGGAGTTGCTGTGGTTGCTGCTGAGCTCTTCTTTCTCTCACGTTTCTCTGCCGCCAGCTGACCTCTCCTCACATCAACAAGTGCTATGCCCTTAAGGACTGTCTGTCTCCAGACACCTTGGTCCTCAGTCTGCACTTACCAGCCGTCAAGTGAAATATTGCATGCCTTCATGCCTTGGAACAGAGTGAGGGGTGGCCGACTCTTCTGGTGCCATTGGCCAACTGTCCATATAGGATGTCTTTTGGCAGCCTCCCATCCTTCATGCATTGGATGTGTCCCAGACATTGAAGGTGGAGTTTGCTCAGCAGGGAGTACATGCTGGGGATACTTGCAAGCTGTAGGATCTTGCTGTGTGGGACATGGTCTTGCCAACTGATTTTCAAGACACATTTTAGGCACTGTATATGGAAGGAGTTGAACCAATGCTCTTGCCTCATATAGGTGCTCCAGGTCTCACTTCCATATAGGAGGGTGCTGACAACATAGGCCTGGTAGACTTGGATATTGGTGTGCTCTGTCAGCGTATTGTTTTCCCACACCCTCTTCGTTAGTCATGCCATGATGGCACCCTTCATGGCATTCCACTTTGCTGTGGCATTGTGCACTGGCAGGTCCTGGAGAGCCTGGTCAAGGATGGACACATTCTCCTCCACCTTGGGTGTTTCCATGACAACTTGTGTTGTGGCTTACACTTAAAGAAGGTGTTTGTAATGCACAGGTCATGGTAGGTGCACAGCTCCAGCAGTCTCTGATGATTTTTATTGGTCTTTCCAGTGCCATGATGTCTGAGGCAGGTAGTCCATGACACGTGGTCCACACCTAGTCTGGCATTAAAGTGGCAGAGGAGGAATAGTGGCTCATCTCTTGGGCATCCTTTGATCTGTTTGTCCAGCTGCCCATAGAACTGATCCTTTGTGTCTTCTGAAGGTGTGAGGGTGGGACGTAGACACTGAGGATGTTGATAGGACCTGCAGCAGTGGCAAGGCAGATGGACAAGAGTTGATCAGTGCCCCCTGAGGGAGGCTCAACTGAGGCCAGGAGGGTGTTTTTGATGGCGAAGCCCACTCCATGCTGGTATGACTCTTCAGCTTCTTGACCCTTCCAGAAGATGTAGTTTTCCTCTCTGAGGGAGCTGCTGAAGGTGAGCCTGGTTTCCTGGAGGGCAACTGTGCTGACATTTAGTCTGGTGAGCTCTCTGTTGATGATGGCCATCTTCCTGGTGTCATCCACCTTCCTGAGGTCATCAGAGTTTCTTTTGTCTGGCGCAGAGTTTACATCTGCTTGTCATGCTGAGCAACACACTGAGCTCCAGACACCCACTGGAGCAGGCAGACGAAGGCGGGCCAACACCTTACTGACCAGGGGCTGCCTAGCTTGAGGCAGGTGGTAGTCAGCCAGTGGGATGCGATGATCCCTCCCACCATCAAAGCTGACCCGTGATTCCCCTTCCCTGTGCAAGTTGGGTGGGACTTATAACCCATAGACTGCAAGCTTATGTGTTGTTTGCTCACTCAGGAGCGAGGCTGGAGTGGCCTCTCCAGGGCACAAGCCTGGGCATGGAGTATGGAGATCCTGGGCTTCGCCGACGTCAGGATCCCTCTCTCATCCTTGCTGGTGGGGTCCAAAGGAATGCTGAGCATGACATTTGGCACCAGTTTGGATGCAGGAGCTGCTGGAAGGAAGTCATGGTTGACACCCAGCTGCCTTGGGGGCTCCACTCTGGATTTTCTGTCTGGGTTAACTCCTGTAGCCTTTCCTTCTCCCAAAGATATCCAAAAGGCAGCGGAGCCATCATCCAGTGGCTGGGACTTCGTGGGTTTGGCATCAAATTTCCTTCTCCTATATGAACTGCCTGACCAGGCTAATGAGCTTGATCTGCCTGGGTTTGCAGTCAAAGTTTTCCTTCTCTTAGACTGGCTGCCTGCCAAGGCTAATAAGCCAAGTCTGCCCACCCAGTTATACCGCCGGGCACTCGGTTGCACCTCACAGCAGGCTCTGTGAAAACAGGGGGCCCTGCATGAACATGCTGCTGTGGACACAGTAGTGTAGGAGAGGCCATGTGCAAGTAACCTCCTGCCCAGCAGAGCCAGACAGTGGTCCCACTGTGATCACTACACATGGATAGGAGAGGCTATAAGAGATACTTCACTTTCCTTTGGCGAGTGGGACATCTAGCCCAGACTTCGCACACACACTCTATTACAGGTAAGACACTGGAACATACATGTTAGTAGTTAGCTGCAGTTTGCTAATTGATTGTGGGATAGAGTAGTTAAGAGTTTCCCACTGACTCATTTTTATGACCGTGCTATAAGTTTAGAGTGACTAGATGGAGTCATTGAAGTTCAGTTCACATTTTAATTTCAGTCACAGCCAGGACAGGTTATATTTTCAACCACCTCGGATGCGGGAGGTCGTGGGTTCGATCCCCGGCTGAGTCATACCAGAGACTTAAAAAATGGTACTAACAGCTGCCTCACTTGGCGTTCAGCATTAAGAGGTTAGTGTTAGGACTGGTCGGCCTGGTGTCAGAATAATGTGACTGGGTGGGACATCATGCTACATGTCTGCGGCATAATGCCCCAGTGCTAGACATCACTATAAACTGCCACATTGCAGACATCGTAGCGATATGACTGAAAAATTGTTAAAGCTTTGTTAAAATCAAAATCACATATTTTCAGCATTTTCCAGCAATATGTAACAATTTAATTGTCTTATCTGTACATTTGGTTCCCAAATTTGACCTTTTTCACTTTGATTTTCTTAACGTTTGGGTGGTGGTGGTAATGGGGAGGAGCATTTAATTTATTGCTATTTTATAATTATTGGTTTAGCTTTGAAAATGAAAATGATAGTCTTAAGTTGTAATAAAGGATCGTATAGTACTGGCATAATAATGGTAATGAAGACCTTAGTTGATGACACCATATTGGGTAGTTTTGCCATTACATCTTTCTTGGCACTCTAGTTAGACTGGCTAAAGCTAATTTAGTAATTTTTTTTAAAGATTAGAGCTTTTTAGTGCCCATTTGTTTATGCACTGTTTCCCATTTTATATTTGCAGGGTCTTGGTTTTCATTTTTCTCCACTCTTTTGTCATTCCAAAATGGTTTTAGGATGTGGTGTTGATACATCAAATTGCTCCACAATTTTCACCTGTTATTTCATTTGAAATGAAAAGCATAATTAACCTCATTTTCCTTCAGTAACATTTTCATCAGATTCTTATTCATTAACAAGTCATGATTGTAAGAGAGTGTGAAAGGTAAAATTAATTACTAGCCAATGTAATTTTTGGATAGAATCTAGCACAAAAAACATTTCTCTTGTATAGACCAGACTCTTTTCTGCAGTAGCTAATTTTAATTATTTTTGTACCATAAAAATTCATTTGTTCATGTTCTCCAAGAAAACTGGAATTTTTTAAATTCTTTTCATCAGTATTTGTGTATGCGTAAAATGATGTATGCATTTAGCTGAGCTCAACTTAACATCTATTAATGTAAAAATGTCATAATCAAGGAAATTTTTTTGGAGTAGGATCTTAGATATGGAGAAAGGTGAGGTTAGTGTAATCTGGTTAATTTTATTATGGAGTTCTTTTACCAAAATGTTTAGAATACATATTGGTGTAAGGTAGCAGGCATGGAGTCTGAGTAGAAAGTGGATATAGGGCAATATTTAATTAGTATAGGTTTCAGTGTTAGATTATGTCAAGCTTATAGTTATCATATTTACACTTATTTAATGTGTACCTAGCTAGCTATGAACAGCATAGACTTGTATACATCCTTGCATAATGTGTCAGTAGATCAGGGTTTGTGCTATTTTCTTGAAGTGATGGGTCAAAGTAACAGTGTGAAGCTTTTCTTGGCGTGCTCAAACTATAAATGCATAGAAAAGTTGCCAATATAATCTGGGGAAAATATGGCCAGAAATACTTAACATTAATTGGATAGATTTTGATCTTATCCTCTGATAAAATCTTGAAATCTTTGAGGTTATGACGTGATGTGCTTGTCCTCAAAAACACTATATTATTTGCCTACTCTAGTAGTTTTGTACTCCTGTACCGATTATAAAAATGATGTAGTTCATTGTTTTCGATAAGATCTGAATAATTCCATCAGTATCTGTAACTTTGGGACCTACATACATTAAAACCCTATGTTCATAAGAATTAATCTGTCTGCCATTTTTTTTTTAGTAGTTCTTGAAAAATGTTAAATTAGACATTGCAAATATTAGATACAGATAACAAAAATTGTACCTTTTATGTATGTGTAGTCCAAGGATTCTCACTCCTTCACTGAAAATGGACTTTTCCAGGAACCAGAAAAAGGCAGTGAGCAGGCTCATTGATTACACTGAAAACTCCCACCTGATTTGAAATGATAGTGTGACAAGGTGACAGTGTTAGGGACCTATGATGAAAATCAGGTTAGAAAATTATAAATTAATAAACGAAATGACTAATTTTTATAATTTAAATAAAATATTTGCGAATCTTTTCATTTTTAAAATTGTATGGGAAATACAAACTACCAGGGAGTTTAGGTGAATGCTATAGTTTTGTTAGAACTAAATTCTTCTTATAGCAATTTGTCTTTATCTAAAGGTGCAAATTTGCATTCTTTGTTTTCACTTAGGGTTTTTTCCCCAGACAGCGTAAATCCTGATCTTGCAGCACATATGATAGTAGATCTGGGTCTATCCTTGCAGCTAATCAAACATTAAACATGAGCAAATATGGAGCATGTTTTCGATAACAGGGAAGAGTGTATTTTCCATGACCCACTAGACATTGCATCACATAATACAGTCAGATAGTAGTCCTTCTAACAATTTTTGGCAGATTAATCGTTCCCAACGAGAGGCTGATGAGACATATATTAGACTTGAGGAACAGGAACGTGAAAATAACCACCTTCGTGAGGAAAGTCGAGAAGAATTGGAAAAGGCAAGGCTTTATTTGGTGATCATAGTAATGTATTGTTAATTGTTTACATGTTTATACATACAGTAGATATACATGTCTAATTGTAAGTGTAGGAACTGTATGCAGCTTAAAACAAAAATGTATTCATAGTTAATTGTTTTCCTAGTTCTAACTCAAAATAGTTTTTTTCTTTTGTTCAGCTTTTTGTGAGGTAACCTTCAGTTTAAACCTTTCATCCAGACCAAGTTTGTTAGTGTAAGAAGCGTTTAATATATTCTGTTATTGCCATCTATGAATGGAACTTTTCTTTGGTTCTCTTATCTGGTTGGTATAGAGCCAAAGGTACTTCTTGCTGCCTGACAGTACTAAATGAAAACGGTTCCCAGGGCAACAATATATTAGTACATCATATGACTTCATGCGCATATCAGTAGTTCCTGCTACAACAGGTTTAATTTTTATTGTCAAGTTTAGTACACCATTGTCAAAGGGAAATACAAAAAGCAAAAAAATATATCCCTGTAGCCAGCCAATTGGAACATAGGAATCTATTATGTGATCTACTAAATGTAATGTTGAATATTAGAGTACATAGAACATCTACAGAAATGTGAACAGCATAGACTTAGATGTGCCTTTGCATAATGTATTGACAAATAAGAGTCTACAGGTGGATGTTGTACCTGGTTAATAATGTTGGTGAACAATTCAGAGAGAATGAGGTGTGTAAAAGAGTAGAGAGCATAGTAACATTTAATCTCTGCCATCTGTTCTCACTATCATCACATTCTTCATAAAATCAATACTGAACATTTTGAAAAAGCCTGTTCACAATACAGTATTTAGTATAATTTGAAATGGTAGTAAAGTTTGAATTTGCATATACATGTATAATCAAATATAAATTCACACATCTTTATTGTTCTGCAAGTTAGCTTATAGTTGGTATATGTACAGTACTGTATTTATCCCATAATATGCCCAGGGATCCCACCATGTAAAGTGGCATCTTATCTGCCTGGCAGAATATTTTTAATTCCAGAAACAAACTTTAGAACATCAAACCCATTATTGTTGAGTGACAACCTCATACTTAACAAATCACAGATAAGGTGTAGCAGCATTGTTACATACGTCTTGGACATACATACCTGTCCCAGGCATACCTCTGGAAGGGTAAAACTCTACCAGAGGGCATACATTGCTTGTGCCTCCACTGACATTAGAGCACATTCTTGCAGTGTGTATCAATATCCACCCATGAGACAGAAGTTTCTGGAAGTGAACTAAATTAAGAAACTTTTGATTATCTACCACAAGAGAAAATTTGATTATGTACCACAAGAGAAAATTTTTGATTTATTAAAGTTTGTGGATTATATAACAGAAATTGAACCTTAATTTCAAAGAAATTAATTTTTTTAACATTATCTTTTATTTTACATAACTCTTAAAGAAATTTGACATTTACTTTTTATCTTGTTTATATTTATCTGCAAGGGATTATCATTCTAAAGTTTATTTACCTTTGCATTTGTAGAAGTTAACTTTTAAATGGCACAGAATAACCAAGAGTGTGCTGACATGCCAATGAACTATATATATATATATATATATATATATATATATATATATATATATATATATATATATATATATATATATATATGCACATTCCATCTTATAAAATGGGGGCGCCGAGTGGTCTAAAGCGCTCTTCGTTACGGATCACTGCCATCTCACCTCTGTCTGCAGCGGTTCGAGTCTAAGATTCAACCAATGTGGCCATGTGAGACAGCTTGCCAGTAGCTTCTCGTGGGTCGGTGGTTCTTTCCGGGGTTTTCCGGGTTCTTCCTCCACCATTAATACTGGCCGCCATGTATAGCCTATCGTGCTGAAAAATGGCATTAAACCCCACAACAACAACAACAACAATCTTATAAAATGGTGTGGGATGGGGACACTTATCAGGTCAAACTTTATGATATCAAATCTGCCAATTTTTTGTCCTGCAAAATGGGAGAGATAGTCTTATCTTCAAGGATGGTCTCATTACGAGTGAATGATGGTATTTATGTAAGTACGTTTTGATGAAATTAGGCATTATTGTTATAATTCTTAGTATGTTTTTGTACATTATCTCAGAATGTTCAGCCATTATTATTAATAAGTATTTTGACATATGTTTGAAGTATCAGTGAATTTGATATTTACATCACAATTGTGCACTATATTACTTGGATGTAGACTATATCACTTTGATGTACTCCATGTCACTTTGACGTACACCATATCACTTTGATGTACACCATATCACTTTGATGTACTCCATATCACTTTGATGTACTCTATATCATGTACTCCATATCACTTTGATGTACTCCATATCACTTTGATGTACACCATATCACTTTGATGTACTCCAAATCACTTTGATGTACTCCATATCACTTTGATGTACACCATATCACTTTGATGTACTCCATATCACTTTGATGTACACCCCATATCACTTTGATGTACTACATATAACTTTGATGTACACCATATCACTTTGATGTACACCATATCACTTTGATATACACCATATCACTTTGATGTACACCATATCACTTTGATGTACTCCATATAACTTTGATGTACTCCATATCACCTTGATGTACATAATATCACTTTGATGTACACCATATCACTTTGATGTACTCCATATCACTTTGATGTACACCATATCACTTTAGGAGATGAGTTTATTGATTAAATGCTACATCTGAATCATTAAACAATAAATCTCAGATTATGTGTGACCTTATGCTGTTAATAAACAATTGAATACTTGGGGTTTTTCTGTCAATTGTTCCTTCCAAAAAGTATATGGTTAACAGAGTATCCCTCAAAGATTCATTTCCATCACCTTGTTGCCATCTCTTTCCAGTATAAATCTGTAATTCATTGTCATCACTATTATCACACTTGCTTTGTGAGTGGACACATGCTTTCTTAGTGAATTTACATCATCATCCTCACTATTATCACACATGAATTTGGAAGTTGACACATTTTTTTGGTCAAGGGACATCATCGTCATCACTATTATTTCACAAGCATTTGCTAGTTTACATGCTTCATTTAGTCAAGAGACAATATCATCTTTACTGTTATTGCACATCCACATGAAAGTTTTTTGAAAGCAAAAGAGGAGTCTCTTTTGCCACATTTGTTTTGCTTGCAACTTGTGTCTGACTAATCAAACACAGTTGTCATGTTTGTTGATGCTCACTTCAACTCAAATCATGCAGCAGGCCTACATGTTTTTGGATTTGCAGTTTTTCACTTTTTGCTAGTGACACAGAGTTTGTTTTGTGTTTGCATTTAAAGAATATGAAAGCTTCGGGTGTGGTTTGTGTTTTGTGAAATGCTTAAACATTTAAAGTTTTGGTAAAAAGTTGGGTAGTTCATATAGTAGTTATTGTTATAACAAAAATGTCCTATTACAAAAATAGTATAAAAGACTTATTTATATTCAGTTTTCAGTGGGGGGGTTTTCTCCAAAATCTCACTGTATACCACACTTACCCAAATTATTTCTAGAAACATACAGGCATTGTATAGCATACATTTGCTAATTTCTGAAATGTCTGAATATTTTCATCAGATATATAGACAGTTTCCATGTTACACATTGTGGTGCAGTTCTTACTGTTTGATTTATAGAGTAGACATAGGGAAAACAATAACCATTGATATTATTCCCATCTGAGTTTAGATTTTTGTCCTCTTATGTAAAAAAAAACATCTTTACAAGAACTTTCCTTATCTGCATAACTAAATGGAAGTTTCATCAAAATTCAAATGGAACAAAGTAACATTGTTACAATTACACATAATATTTAAGGGAACCATATAATATAATGAACATTGTTAGAAATTGGATTTGCCAACTCCGTGTTTCTGTGATGAATCTCTGATATTGAATTAATTTTGTTTGTGACATAGGAAGTCATTAATGATGGAAGGGTTAAAATTAAAACTGCAGTGAGGCCAAATTTATTATATTCATGTTTCTATTTACTCTTATTTTGTCTGCATTTTACTTCAGGCTTTAGGTACTGGCAATAGAAGGCCAAAAGCTTCAAAAGATTCTCAGGTAAATTAGGTCACCTGTTTGGTAGTGGATGGAAATTGTGAAATGCACTATATTGCTTGTTTCTGTTGAATTGTGTCACACATAAATGTTAAACTATACATGTTGTGTAAATATAAATTCTTAATCTAGAAGTCATTGGTTGTCATTTGTTTGATCCTTTGTAAATGGATCACTGCTACTCAGCTGGTAGGTTTGTATATGACATAAAGGATCAGTTAATTAGGCATGAGAAGACCAATAATTGTTATGTGTAGCATAAGTAAAATTGAAGTGGTAACTGGATAACCCATGTGAGTCTTGGTTGAGGAATCAAAATAGTTGACCACTGGTCATGCTGTTGCACTTGACCAGTCAGCACATGTTTAAATGACACCTCTGGACCAGCTGTTTATTCAGCCACCATTTTCCTTCAACAATCATTTAGATCCAATACTTAGAAAATGGTATATTTATTTGGTTGATTTGCATGATAAGCCACATTTAACTTTTGTCAGTATTGAAAGGGCTGTCTGGAGCCTTTTAATCTCTTAACAGTGGATGTCCATACTGTAAAGAGTATTCTGATTGGTCAAAAGATTTTTTTCATCCAATGAATCTTCATGTAATGGAAACTGATGGCAATGGAAAGAAGAAGCATGCTTGCAAAACATGGCATCCCGAGTTGTTGAGAGAGCATGACATGAAAAGTTTAGATAAAGGTTTAAAAAACATATAGAAATGGGAATGGCTGGAGCAAAAATTTGACGGATAATTATTTGGTCAGTTTATAAGAAAACTGAACACTAGAGGACTGGCATTTTGTGACCTCGGCAAGAACAATCTGAATCAGTAATCATGGTTGGAAGAGTTTGGAACAGCACCTACAAAAGAAGCTGCATACGGAAAAATCGAAGCTCAGAAGGCATCTGGTAAATGTGCAATTAATTACTCTAAGAAAAAAGATTTCGCATGAGAGAACAGATGTAGCCGTCTGTCACAATATGTGCACTCCATGTTGCCAATACAAGTACCAGCTTGAAAAGAAAAAGGCTTTCATTGAGAAATTAAAGAAACAATTGCACATTGATCCAAAAAAGGTCAGAGGTGACAAAAAGGAAGGCTAGAGAAATCATGGCTAAAGCCATAAAAAGAGCTCGACTGGCACATCAACAAGTTGTGTCCATTGGAGAAAAAGACAAGTGAATGTATGGAATTATTTGTATATAGCTGATTTACTTGGGTGTTTATTTTACAGATTTGATATGAAAAGAGAGAAGTATAATATATTTGCTGCAAAAATTGACAAATTATTGTGACTTAATTATGATGTGAACACTGACATGTACATGAAATAACTTAAGCATCAATAGTATTGGAGAACAAATTCATGTGGCTATAAATATAGTGAAATTATTGAAGTCAAGTTGAACATTTTTGGTAAGTTTATTAGTTTTTCAAATGATTATTTTGGTTTATTTTATGATCATAAGTTGCACCAGGAGCAGTTTTAGTTGGACAGAACTGTGTGATTGAGTTGATGAAAAAAAAATTTAGTGCAGTTTTTTGTTATTTTGATGAGGCAATATCCGTAACATGCCCATGTGTTGATAGTTTTGTCAGTTTCATCAAAACTAAAGGTGAAAACTGTTTAATATCCAAAACATACCTCAGAAAGGTATGTAGGCAGATTGCCATTAATTATATGGATGTCTCTTTGGGTAGGATTTACTTGGAATAATCAGAACTATTTGGATAGAATTCGATCTGTGGGACCTACATGTGTGTAGTCTTGGGTATTTCATTTGTGATGTGCTTGGTTGATTTAGTGGAAACTGTCAGCAAGGCTGAGAAAACATTTTGTTTTCATATAATTAGTGAATGGGAATTAGGAACTGCATTGGCTTTTTCATCTCTGTATCCTTGGTAGTCTTAGGATACAAGTTGATTAAAAGCTGTAAAAATTCTGAACACACCCAGTTGAATACTTTGTGAACTTTGTGATTCATATCTACCATTTTGCAGGATTGCTTCAGTTTTGCTTCACTAGTTTTCTCCTTTCACTAGATGAAAAAGCAAGGTTTTCCAAGGTGAGAATTGAGTGGATTTTATTGGCTGCCATGTCCTGATGGTGTATGAACAGTAATCAACAGACTACAATGGCCCCTCACTGTATAGTCCTTTAGTATGTTGCTGCCCCTTGTATAATGAGGGTATTGTCACATTTGAATCTGTTTTATCGTTACTACTTTCAGGTAGATATTGAAAAAACAAACAAAACTATTATGACAGCCTTGTTTGAACATCCCTCGGCATAAGCCTCCCTCACTTTTATCAAACTTCATTGGATCCCATAAACAGTGTTACAAAGCAATCACGCTCAAACAACTGTGAACCATGAACAGCACAAACCTAATTCTCATAATTCCTGCAGATCTGGCTTGGTGGTCAGTTAGATTTTGCATCTGGCCATGAAAGGACTTTACCTTTGTAATTTCACTATTGATTGACTGAAAATGAACACTGTAATACATCTCAAATTCAGGCTCATAGTTTTTTTTATATATCCGGTCAGGATCTATACTGTCTTATCTTTTGACACAACACAAGCATCACAGACTTTGATCTGCTAGATCTTAATTTCTATTTATTTGTTGTGGTTGGGTGGAGGTATTGAATGTTAAATGAAGCTGTAATATCTTGGTTGTGGCCAGAAACTTTGAGTGGGTAAAAGTTTTGTAATGGAAAAAATACAAAGGGAAAAGGTTGCACTCCTATGTCACTTTCAAAGAAAAAAGAAAATGCTGTGAGTTCTGTTTTTGTTCTTTTCTAACATGTTGAGGTAAATTATTCCTATGTGGGATGTGTAAAACTATAGTGTCACTCAGTTAAATGTAATTTTATTAATGAGATTGATTTATCTTATACAAATGGTAAGTTAGTCAGAGTTTTGACTTATGGTAGAGTAAACATTTAAAAAAGTAACCCCCTTTCATTGGGTTTGGTGTTTTAATGGCACAGTAACACAAAGATCATTTAATGCAAGAGAAGTAAAGTACCTTGCTTTGAGACACACCATGGTGTCCAGCTCAGTCTGATGGAAGGATTTGAGCCCATACCCTTTTGGCAATGCCTCTGGCATGCTGAGTCACTGCTACTCTCTGATGTTAGATCATGAAATTGTGCAAGTTATTTAGTAAACAATACATTGGTGACCAACTTGCTCTCAACATGTCGAGACCCTGCAGGTTTCATGTAACCTATCTGGTGGTCTAAGTGGCTAGAGTGTCCTCCTCAAATGTTGGAGATCATAGGTTTGAACCCCAGCTGAGTCATACCAGAGACTTATAAAAATGGTACTAGCAGCTTCTTCACTAGGTGCTCAGCATTAAGAGGTTAGTATTAGAACTAGTTGGCCTGGTGTCAGGATAATGTGACTGGGTGGGACATGATGCTAAATGTCCACAGCTTAATGCCCTAGTTCTAGACATCACTATAAACTGCCACACTGCTTTCATTGTAGCAATATGATTGAAAAATTGCTAAAGCTACATTAAAAATACAAATCACAGACACACACAGATTTTATGCAGTACCTAGCTGGTGTTTGATTGGAATTTGTTATGCAGTAGCTGATTGATAGCTGTCATGCATGAGCCAATTGATAACCTGGTTAATAGCTTGGTTACAGAAATGCAGTAATGGGTTTATTATATGGTTACCGTGATTTACAGTTGCCATGTATGACTGAGTCTGTTGATAGTATGGACAGTAGCTTAATCACACACATACCATAATGGGTTTTACTGTAGTGTTAATTGACAGCTGGAATGTATTACTGATCCTATTTTTTGCCTGGTAGGTAGCACACAAACATTCAGTAATGGGCTTTATTGTAGTTTCTATGTTTGAGAAGGCCTGACAATAATTTCCTGTGCCTTATACAATTCAGTCAGTCCAGCCGTCTGGTTGTCCCCTTGTCCCAGGTCCTAGTGCCCCATCCCTAGGATTCACACCAGCCTCAACCATTCAGCAGGGAATGTATGCTGCACCTGGACAGGCTTATTATTCTATGCCGGGTCAACATCAGCTTCAGTACCAGTTACAGATGCTCTATCCGCAAACAGTGCCTTTGATGCAGGTGAACCAAGAGCATGCCTTGTCTCCTTTAGCATGTATTTGCTACACTGCTGCTGTTACATCAGTATATAATAATGGACCCATATGATCATTGTATGGTAGATTTTCTCTCATTTGCATCAGTGTATAATGAATTTAATGCCTTGTTGTTTTAGTGCAAAATGGATTAAGTGTCTTGTTTGTGTGTAATAAAGGGTTTGTTAGCTTTCTAACATGTTTATAGTGAAATTCATTCTCGGTGATAATGTACTAAGTTGACTACTCTTTTTAAATTGGTATATTGTGAAATTACTATTTTATTTTCAGTACAAAATGAATTCACTGGAGTCTTTAGTAGTGTTGAGTTTAATAAATCCACTGTCTTATAAATCCATTTTTTAAGTTGTTTTGTAGCAGTGTTACTGTAGTGTAATGAATGTGGATGTAAGGCCTTTCTGTTAATGGTTTATGTGTAGCAGTGTACTTGATGTAAGGCCTTTTTTTAAAACTAGTTTATATGTTGCAATGTAATAGCTGTAAGGTCTTTTTATTACTGTTTTAAAATGCTTTCATTATTATGCATCAATGTGGCATGGATTAAGCATCAGTTATTAAATGGAGTCACTACCATTTCAGAATTGAAGTTAACATCTTGTAATCTGTGTAATGGGTTGGTTGCTCCTTTTTTGTCAGAGTGCAGTTGATTAATTGCCTTGTTTGATAGTCAAAATGGATCAGCTGGCAGTGGTATATTATGGAATGATGTATCCACTTCATAATTCGTTACAAGATGGCTTCCAGTTTGGCATTTTATTAGTTGCTGATGAGTTCATTTACGACCACTTTATCAGTCAATGAAGAACTTGTTGTCACCTATTCCCACCCCTGACAGTATTCAACAGATCACCTTCATTATCAGTTTCAAATGAATTCACTGCCTGTACTGTATGCTGGTAGTAGATTGAGTGGTTTTGTGGCATGGTATGTATCAATGTTTAAGATTTGAATGCCTTGTTTGCATGATCATATGTAATGGTTTCATCTGGACTTTCACTGCTATTGTATAATGGATGGTTTGTAGAGCACTTTGCAGGGGGTGCATCTTGATTCGATCATGTTCATTCATCCATTTATGTGTATTTATGAAAGCCTGGCACAAAATCTTTCATCCTGAATACCATTTGTGATGCAAAATATTTTTAGTGGTTGGTTTTCGGAATCATACCCACTTTATATGCTGCATGATTTTGCGTTGTTACAAAGCATGTTGATTAATTGTGTAGTATTCAATTTTCACTATCTTCATACATTGACTTCCCTTTCCTTGCATAATGATAACAAGCATTTCTGTATGTAAGTCATACAAGACTAGTTTAAAGGGTTCTTCATTTGTACCTATCAACTTTTATTCAGCTACCATGTTGCATTCAATTATTTCCTCACAAGCTTGATAACTCGTACCTGTTTCTCCTTACACACTTGTTCCAACTGTAAAAAAATTTCTGAGAAACAATGTTTTACTTCCACTTTAGGCATGCTCCAAAATATCATTCAACATCCATCATCTCTTTTTCTTCCTTATGCTCCAAAATATCATTCAACATCCATCATCTCTTTTTCTTCCTTATGCTCCAAAATATCATTCAACATCCATCATCTCTTTTTCTTTCTTATGCTCCAAAATATCATTCAACATCCATCATTTCATTTTCTTCTTTCATTTAAATTGACATTTATGCATCATATCTTATACATTCATCGTCACAGCAACAGATCTGTTAGCTCACCTGCTTGCCTGGTTGAAAGGACAAGTTAAATTGTGGTATTGCCATGAATTTGGCATGCATTATTCATAGTGCTTGTCCATCAGTATTTGCTATTTTCAACTTCTTATGAAATATCCACCAAACCAGTTTAACCAAACTTTTGGTTGAGGGCAATGTGGCATGATGAGCTTTCAAGTTTGTACATATCATGCCAATTTGCCTCCAGATATGGCCACTATTACTAAATATATAGTAATATTTACACAATCTTCTCAGAAGCTTTTAAACAAAATTTGATTTAAACATTCTAGCATAAGGAATATTTACATTTTCATAATTGGTGTCAATTTCCCTATGAATGGTTGCCTGTGCTAAAATAGAAACAGATTTTTTAAAAACTAAATAAAATAAATTACAGAATTTGATCAAATCTAACACAGAGCATCCTGTCATGAAGAGCAAATTGTACCAATCCACCTTTAAATGTAGCCAGAACATACTAAAAATAAATTTAAAAAAAAATAACTTCTTCAAAAGCACTGAACAGAATTTGACCAAACTGCACCGAAAGCATCATCATGGCATAAAGAGTGTTAAAATTATAACAAGCAGTGCCTATCAAGTATGGCTGCTGTTACTAAATAAGAAAAACATTTTAATAGCTTGTTCTAAAAACCATTGACTCGGAGTGGAATTTTACCAAATTTGACAGTAAGCATCTTACCCTGAATGCATTTCATATTTATGCAAATGATGCCAGTTTCCTATAAAATATGGCCACCATACTAAAAATAGAAAAAACATTTTAAACAATATCTGTTTTAAAAAATGGTTAAATGAATTTGACCTACTTTGCAGCTTTGACAGCATCCTGGCACACAGATCTTTTATTAATGGACAGTGATGTGCCATTAAATATGGATGAAGATACACACAAGAATAGAGATATCTTGAAACATTTGTTTCAGAAGATTTACAGCTGAAAGCAGTTGAAGAAATTGCTGTAGAAACCATTATACTGACTCCGATTACTTGACCAACTGCTCTTGCATTTAGCTTTCAGCAGATGTTGGGCATCTGAGCTCTCTCAGATCTGTTTGGGGGCCTCTTGTTTTAGCCATTAAAATACGGATACATTTCTGTGTCATCCCATAATAAAATGGCGTTGTTTCTTGTGTCCACACTTTGTGAAAAATATGGACGGGCTCACAAATTTGTATTATGAATAACATTACTTCATGTAACAATAATTTTATATAGAATGGTCTGCATGCATTTAAATTTTCAGTACTTTACTAGGTATTCAAAAGCAGACATACATTGAAGATCTAATTGTCCAGTCAATGATTGTTTATACATATTTCTTAATGACTTACTGAATAATGTGTTTATTAATTTATGTTAATTTTTAAATAGATTTTTATTTACTTGTTAGAGATCTTCAAATCTAGGCAGTGTCTTTCAGGTATGGTTGTTTGAAAGCAACACTTTTGCATGTGGTTTCTTTTAAAAGATATATGTGTTTGTACTTTAATTAAAATGGAAAGATATTTTGACCTAACGATTAACAAAGCATGGATTTGAAAACTGTGGTACTGCCTGAGTACATTAGTATGTCTGGTACAACATGAAATGAAATTCAGAGGCTGATTAAGGTACTGAATACACTGGTCAACAGTGAAATCATTACTGACTTGAAAAGGCCCTAATCTGTAGTATTTTGGTGTGCCGAACACGAATATAACCGTGAAAAATTTGTATTGGCTCTCGTTTTGAAGATATTCATATACCTCATTTTCTATGTTTCACTGTGTAAATTTCTCCAGTAGGACTGCAGCAACATCCGGAATAATGATGTAACATTGCATAATACCATCATGCTCACATCATCCACAGTTGATTGCATCATTTTCTGATGCAATGCAATACTAATGCCATGCGGCTGCTGAAGTAAGTTGACGTCCGCAGTGTACTATACATGTGTAGGCCTATTATACTAATGCCAGGCGGCTGCTGAAGCTGACGTAAGCAGTGTACTATATAAAGCCCAATCAGATAGGTTCAGCATTTAAAATATTTTAGACGTTGTGCGAGACAGTTCAAGCTACTGTTACATAAAACTTATTATTTTATCCATTTACGTACAATAAAGAACAGTAATGCCTCGAAAGTGTGTTAATACCGCGGACAATTTTTGCTATATTTGTGGGGAAGTGACATTTGCCAACCAGAAGAAAAGTATCAATTCTCAAGTGAAGAAGGCATATCATCTTTACTTCGGATGCAAGGTTGGTGACCAAGACAAGCCTTGGGCTCTGCATATATGCTGTGCTACATGTACAACACAGCTTTCACAGTGGTTGAATTGCAAAAGGTCATCAATGCCGTTTGCAGTCCCAATGGTGTGGAGAGAGCCAAGCAACCACCTAAATGACTGTTACTTCTGCTTGGTTCCTCCTCTTTCCGGCGGAATAACGAAGCGAAAGAAGTCGAGAATAGTCTACCCAAACATTCCGTCTGCATTGAGACCAGTTCCACATGGTGAGGGACTTCCTATTCCAGAACCTCCAGCAGAATATTCTCTTGATTCATCTGACGAAGACAAAGGTGAGTCGACCTGTTCTTCTCCTGGTCCATCAGCATGCAGTGATCCAGATTTTCACTGTGGTGCATCATCAACCCCACACAGAATAACACAGGAAGAACTAAATGACCTGATTCGTGATTTGGACTTATCAAAGAACAAGGCAGAATTGCTAGGATCGAGACTCCAACAATGGAATCTTCTAGAAGAAGATGTCACAATTACTGCATATCGAAAGCGCCACCAGCAATTGGAGCCTTTCTTCAGAAAGGAAAGTAATCTGATATTCTGTTCCGATATTGAGGGCCTCATGAATGCTTTAAAAATCACTCATGACCCACAAGAATGGAGACTATTTGTGGACTCTTCGAAACTGAGTCTCAAGGCTGTGCTTTTGCACAATGGAAACATTCTTCCATCTATTCCAGTAGCGTATGCTGTCCACATGAAAGAGACATACGATAACTTAAGGCAGCTACTGAATTCCATTGAGTATAACAAGTACAGCTGGCACCTCTGTGGTGATTTGAAGGTAGTTGCCCTTTTAATGGGACTGCAGCAAGGATATACAAAATACATGTGTTTCTTATGCGAGTGGGATAGCCGAGCAAGGGAAATGCACTACATGAGGAAGGAATGGACTCACAGGCAGAATGTAGCCATTGGAGAGAAGAATATCCAACACCCAGCTCTGGTTGAGGCTCAGAAAATCTTGCTACCACCCCTTCACATCAAACTAGGTTTGATGAAGAACTTCGTGAAAGCCATTGACCGGACTTTGCCAGCATTCCGATAACTGCATGAAAAATTCCCTCGACTCAGCGAAGCAAAGATTAAAGAGGGAGTTTTTGTGGGTCCTCAGATTCGAGAGCTTTTCAAAGATGACAGGTTCAACAACTTGCTGGAAGGTGACGCGAAACAAGCATGGAATGCTCTTCGCCTAGTTTCTACAAACTTCCTCGGAAATGTTAGGGCAGAAAACTATAAGGAACTAGTAGAAGACATGTTGATGAAGTATAAGAAACTTGGCTGCAATATGTCTCTAAAGATTCACTTCCTTCATTCCCATTTGGATTTCTTTCCTAGCAACTGTGGTATTGTTAGTGATGAACACGGCGAACGTTTTCATCAAGATATCGCAACAATGGAACAAAGATACCAGGGAAAATGGTCCACTACAATGCTGGCTGACTACTGCTGGACACTCCTCAGAGATGCTCCCGAACAGCTGTACAAGAGACAGGCGAAGAAATCTAAGATGTAGTCAATGACTTGATTTTTTATAGGTAGGCTATTACAGTTGACCTTTTACTATTGGAATGCATTTCGTTATGTAAACATTAATTTCTTTCAGATTACAAAAAAACTAGAGCCAATTTTGCAATTTGACTGTCATATTCGTGTTCAGCACATAAAAATTGATAAGAATTGACTAATTTTATTTCAGTAACATGACTTTTGTAAAAATTTGTTGTCCAGTGATATTCAATGATATTCTTGATGAACGAATTGAATCATTTGAGGCAATCAAAATTGTTAAAACTTAGAATTTTGTACCTAATATGTGAACTATTAAGTCATTTTTATTTACTTGTGGATGGGAATGGAAAATTATTCCCAAAGCTTGGCATTGTTGCTGAATGTTTTCCATATTAAGCCAATTCTTTTTCTTAATCAAAAACTTTACCAATATGAAAATTCTATGCTATCTTTATGATTTGACATTAAAAGCAAATAAATTCAGAATTGTAACACGCTTAAGACTTTTGCTAAATGTGGTGAGGAGAGTAGAGTTGTAAAACTATTGTTAATATGTAGTGAAAAGAAGCAACATAATACTTGTATATTAGTCATACTAACAATTAGTGCTTTGTCATCCTGAATCTTTTCAGTTTATAAAACTTGATGGTAGTAATATCTTGTGATTGACAGATAATATAAACCGTTCACATTGCATGTCTGTTAATTTATTTCACATTTATTTAGTCTTGCATGTGTGTACTGGAAACTGTGCTTGTAGGCTGTAGCTTAGTGTAAGATCCAACAGGTTTTTAAAAAAAAATCTAATTAGGGTATATTAATAATTAGTAATAATAATTAGGGAATATTAATAATTCTGTTTGGTAAGTACTTTCTTTACATTGAGATCAGAGAAGATTAAGAGTTTTGTCTGACAACATATTATAGACATGAAATAGGTATCACCTTTTGGCTGATTGCAAAACAATTCTTGCAGTTTATGGATTGATTATGTCTTTTTATCTCTCAGCCCATCTGTCCATCTACCATCAGCTCTTATGTTTGGGTTGCATGTAGGTCATTTTCTCAAACTCTGTTGCATGTAAAGTCATATCATAAGTTGGTATATCAGTGTTTCATGAGGAGTAAAACAGTTTTAATTCAAAACATGGTCACTGAGACCTATATTTTTCATGTTTTTTTTGTGACCTACGTTAACTGGTCTTTGTGCACCAAAAGAATCACATGACTCGATAGTTAAATTCTTCATGATGAGTATTATGCCTTTTACAAAAAACCAGGTCACTGTGATCTATATTTTATGCTTCTTTGACCTGCATTAACCTTTATATTTGCTTAATTTTTTTTGGACAACATTGCAAGCAGCACAATGCAACATAGTACATGTATATTTGTATATGCATCATAAAATACATTGATACAAAAACAATGTTTTGTAAACAGGCCATGCTGCAATTGGTGGTTTACTTGTTATAATATGTTGATATATAGGGTTTAATGGTACATCAGTAGAATCCAGGCTATATTGTGCCAAATACATTCAGGCATCACAAAAAGGAAATCATGTTGCCTTCCTTGTACAGCTACCAAACTTTGTGGGTGGCTTGCTCTTGGGCTAAGGTAGGCTCCTTTTGACAATCTCATGTTCCAACTCGTCATTTAAAATGTGTTAAATACACATGTTAGCAATGCATTAATCCAAATCATTTGTAAGGGAGTATTACAGTTACCCTGCTGTACATGGTCATATGGTTCAAGATCTTTAGGTTGTATTAATCAATGAAATTATAATTCAGGAGACTTATTTGGATAAATGAGAGTAGACTGTATAGCTGTTTGATGTGGTCATCTTGTGGTCAGTCTAGTAACATACATGAGAATAGACTATGTTTGATGTGGTCAACCTTCTAGCCTCTTCCATAACGTACATGAGAGTAGACCATGGATGTTTGATGTGATCATTAGTGGTCAACCTTCTAGCATCTTATATAATGTACACAAGAGTAGGGTGTATGGCTATTTAATGTGGTCATCTTGTGGACAACCTTCTAGCATTTTACATAATGTATGTGAGAGTAGACCATATGGCTGTTCAACTGGACATCTTGTGGTCATCCTTCTAGTCTCTTACATAAAGCACACCATCCTTGGTAACTATGTTTGGATATTACAAATGTATAAACTCAAAGAGATCATCATATTTGGAGTGTTGTTTGTTCAGAGTTGGCATAAATAATGAATCCGACATGATGTCGGGATTCATTGAAGTTGTTAGGCATAGCCATATTCATAAGCCAAATAAAGCAAGACCTTCCATTTGACTGGGTACATAACATAAATGCAGTTTTTTATTTATTATATAGCCAGTTTGTTTGTCTTTACAAAAGCCAGATATCTTTAGATATACAATGTAAATGGAATTATTGAAAATTTGTTAACAAAAACTTATAGAATATATTTCTTTTTAAATTTAATTTTCTTATTTAAAATTTCTATGAACTAACTGCCATTTTGAATAATTAAATTAGTGATATTTTAAGCGATTGTTTTGTCATGTCAAGCAAACAGGAACCTATAATTTGCCTTTTGGGGAGAGAAAAAATGGGATTCACATCTGCGTCTACATTACAAGCACATTCATGTGTTAGCCGGATGTGCTAAGGTGAGGAAGCAGCATACATAACATCACGTAATGTAACCCATTATAATGTACCACATTGTAATGTAACTCATAATAATGTACCACAGTTTGATGCAATCCATTATAATATAATATAGCATAATGTAGCCTGGTATAAAGGTAGCAATGCAGTACAGTTTTATTGCTCTTTTCAGTCTTAAAAGAGGGATCATTCTATATGGGTTATTCTATTTTGCTAAAGAGGGATCATTTTATGTGAACTGATCTGTTTCTCAAAAGAAGGATCATTCCAGATGAAATGGTCTATTTCCTTCAAGAGGGATCATTCTCTGTGGACTGGTCTATTTCTTAAGAGTGATCATTCTATGTGGACTAGTCTGTTTCTTAAAAGAGGGATTATTCTATATAGACTGGTTTGATTCTTAAAAGAGGGATTATTCTATATGGACTGATCTATTTCTTACAAGAGGGATCATCCTATACAGGCTAGTCTATTTCTAGGTAAAGAATCGCCTTCATCATCGTCTCCAGGAGTTAGAGCCTCTACCTGAATTATTGAAATCTTCTGAGCTACGCCTTCATGAAACAGAAGACAAGGTCATGTCCTATGACAGGAAGAATGCAGAGAACACAAAACTTATAGCTGAACTAACAGCTAAAGTAAGTATTATCTAAGTATGTCTGAAACAGCCAAACCTGTTCACAAGGTCACCAAAACTTTAGATTTTACTTCTTCCAGCAGAACATTTTGACCACATTATTTCTTGGAGCAAAAACAGGTTGCCAGTTAAAAACATGTCAGTGTCATACTGTGTGATACATGTTACTGCAGAAAATTATTTACATCCATACAAACTGTTCATATAAAATATCTGAAGATTGGAGCATGCTAAGCATTATAAAATATTACAGATGGGGAGTTGGGGTTGAAACATTTTCTCATGATTTGATTTTACTTTGCATGCAGTGGATTTTAGTGGTCATTGTGTGAGACAATTGTACAACTTTTTATACATTTCTTTCACCCTGACTCTTAAGATATTTGTTTAAGATATGTTGATCAGTACAAGCATTTAGAATTCATTGGTCACTATAGTCATGATACAAGCATTCAGAATTCATTGGTCACCATGGTCATGATACAAGCATTTAGAATTCATTGGTCGCCATGGTCATGATACAAGCATTTAGAATTCATTAGCCACCATGGTCATGATACAAGCATTTAGAATTCATTAGCCACCATGGTCATGATACAAGCATTTAGACTCCATTGGTCACCATGGTCATGATACAAGCATTTAGAATTCATTAGCCACCATGGTCATGATACAAGCATTTAGACTCCATTGGTCACCATGGTCATGATACAAGCATTTAGAATTCATTGGTCACCATGGTCATGATACAAGCATTTAGAATTCATTAGCCACCATGGTCATGATACAAGCATTTAGACTCCATTGGTCACCATGGTCATGATAACAATCATTCAGAATTCATTAGCCACCATGGTCATGATACAATCATTCAGAATTCATTGGTCACCATGGTCATGATACAAGCATTTAGAATTCATTAGCCACCATGGTCATGATACAAGCATTTAGACTCCATTGGTCACCATGGTCATGATACAATCATTCAGAATTCATTGGGCACCATGGTCATGATATAAGCATTTAGAATTTATTGGTCACCATGGTCATGGTATAAGCATTCAGAATTCATTGGTTGCCATGGTCATGATATAAGCATTTAGAATTCATTGGTCACCATCGTCATGATACAAGCATTTAGAATTCATTGGTCACCATGGTCATGATACAAGCATTCAGAATTCATTGGTCACCATGGTCATGATATAAGCATTCAGGATTCATTAGTTGCCATGGTCATGATATAAGCATTCAGAATTCATTGGTTGCCATGGTCATGATATAAGCATTTAGAATTCATTGGTCACCATTGTCATGATACAAGCATTTAGAATTCATTGGTCACCATGGTCATGATACAAGCATTCAGAATTCATTGGTCACCATGGTCATGATACAAGCATTTAGAATTCATTAGGCACCATGGTCATGATATAAGCATTTAGAATTTATTAGTCACCATGGTCATGGTATAAGCATTCAGAATTCATTGGTTGCCATGGTCATGATATAAGCATTTAGAATTCATTGGTCACCATCGTCATGATACAAGCATTTAGAATTCATTGGTCACCATGGTCATGATACAAGCATTCAGAATTCATTGGTCACCATGGTCATGATATAAGCATTCACGATTCATTAGTTGCCATGGTCATGATATAAGCATTCAAAATTCATTGGTTGCCATGGTCATGATATAAGCATTTAGAATTCATTGGTCACCATCGTCATGATACAAGCATTTAGAATTCATTGGTCACCATGGTCATGATACAAGCATTCAGAATTCATTGGTCACCATGGTCATGATACAAGCATTCAGAATTCATTGGTCACCATGGTCATGATATAAGCATTCAGAATTCATTGGTCACCATGGTCATGATATAAGCATTTAGAATTCATTGGTCACCATGGTCATGATATAATAATAAGCATTCAGGATTCATTGGTTGCCATGGTCATGAAACAAACATTCAGAATTCATTAGTCACCATGGTCATGGTACAAGCATTCAGAATTCATTAATCACCATGGTCATGATATAAGCATTCAAAATTAATTAACTAAACTATGAATAAAAGAATATACATAGTAACAGACACCATGGCACAGTAACATGCTTGAAATTAACTTGTAGCGACATTTGAGGGGCTGCAAAATGTGAATAAAAGTATATAGAAAGTAACAGGGATAACATGACATAGCATCAATAATACTATGACACAGTAACATGGGTGCTACAACAAATTAACAGGGTTACCAAGACATATTAACATGGGTACCATAACAAGGTAACAGGGATACCATGATACAGCAACATGAGTACCCTGATGTAGTAACAGGTTATGATGACTTTGTAACACAGGTACCATGACAGTAACAGGGATATCATGACACAGTAAGATGGGTACCATGACATTATAACAGGGGTACTGTGACAGAGCAACAAGGGTACCATGACACAGTAACAAGGGTACCATGACACAGTTACATTACTGCCATGACACAGTGACAGTGGTACCAAGGCATGATTAAGAATATTTCTTAATTTCCTCAGGTATTCATGACCTAATTAGTTGTTTCTCTATAAAAGGAATCAGTTTTTAGAACTTGACTGAGAAATAATATGTCAGGTGAACTGTATTGTGTCAGGACAGTCTGAAAGCTACCATTACCTTTGATAGTTTCATGGCAGATGAATGTATGTTATACATTTTAATGATGGATTGTGCTATTTATAGTACATGATGTATTGGGATTTCAGAAAGCTTTTCTTTATCATCTTTTCTAGATAGAGCATGTGACTGAAGCCTTGGAACAGACAAAAGAAAAATGTCATAATGCCCAGGATGAACAGAGGAACATGGCTGCTAGATGTGATTCATTGGAGAGGTACATCTAGTCAGTATAATGGCTCTAAATGTAGCTGATGTTGTTGTAGGGTTTAACGCCATTTTTCAGCACAAGATAGGCTATACATGGCGGCCAGTATAACTAGTGGAGGAAGAACCCTGGAAAACCCAGGGAAGAACCACCGACCCACGAGAAGCTACTGGCAGGCTTTCTCACGTACCCACGCTAGCCGAGCCTTGGACTCGAACCCACGCAGACAGAGGTGAGATGGCAGTGATCCGGAACGGTGAGCGCTTTAGACCACTCGGCCACTCGGGGCCCCTCAAATGTAGCTGAAAGGTGCAGTAATGCCTCAACATTTTTGCCATCCAGTGTTTGCTTTGTACATCAGTACTTCTGTCTTCCTTTCCAGTACTTTCATTTCTGTATGATAACTTGTGTTGTACCCTTGATGTCAATCAATCTTTGCATGCAGATCCCAGATGGTCAAACTTTGTATGCAGATCCCTGATGGTCAAACTTTGTATGCAGATCCCTGATGGTCAGATTTTGTATGCAGATCGTTGATGGTCAGACTTTGCATGCAAACCCCTGAGGGTTGAAGGAGGAGCCATATTGATTTGGGGTCAGCAGAATGAAGTGTATGGTCCTGTTACTAAAATTGTACATTTTGTTTCTCTGCAATAACTCACCAGTTTTAAACTCTGGATGTCAATCAGACTCATTATTCAGATATGTCTTGTCTGGAGGAACATATCTATTTACTATATATTTCATAATGAGATATTGAAATATATCAGAGAAAAATTATATCACCACAGTGATGACACCACATTTATTTCCAGTCTCAATATTATGTTTGGAACTGCTTTTTTCCCATTTAGGAAGTGAGTGGCAGTCGAAATTTGGTTACAGCATCTGTTACTGAAATACACTGCATGCTTCCCAGCACACACAAATTCACATTTGAATCCAGAAATAAACAAAATTTGAAAGCAGAATTATTACAACTAAACTCAGTCATTTAAAACTTTTAGTTTTTTGATTTTATGCTCAGAAATCAGTTGGATCATTCTGTCATGTTGCTACAGTACTCGCATCCCAGCATTTTTCATTGCATCAGCCTGTACAATAAGTTGTTAGCAAAATAGAAATCTGTTCATTTTCTTATGAAAATAGTCATTAATTGGACAAAGTACACAATTTGAAGCATCATATATGTACAATCTAAAGTTGTAAAAAGTTCTTTCTTTTCATCATTGTATTAATGTAGCTATTACTTGTATTGAGACAAAATGGAGAAACAAATCAATGCATTTTGACTAAAAAATATGGAAAAAAAAAAGAAAATCTCCATTTTTTTAATAGATTAAAAAAACATTTCATGATTGAAGTTATAACATTGCATTGTCATGAGTTTACAGACACCTTTTGGTGCAAAAAACTCAGTTGGTTTCAAGGTCATTTAGTTTAAAGGTTAAGGTCACTGTTATTAAAAATGTAAATTTTGCTTCTGCTTGATATCTCAAGTGCTGTGCAACAGATATCAACCAACTGTATTTATCTTTATCTTTGAGAGTAAAACAATTAATTGTTGAATTTTTTATGCAATGGAAGTAAATACAATAAAACCTTGATAACTTGAAATTTAAGTGTCCCAGTGAATATGTTTGAAAAATTATTAGTTGTAGAAAGGCTGTCCAGGTATTTTTAGATCTTTTTTTAGTAAAGAATTAAAATTCAGTGTCATAGTCCCAAAACTTTGACAGTCTATAATTATTATTAGAACAAACAGAAATTTAGAAAATTCAACTTTATTAACTTCGGTCCTTCTGCTAAATTGCTAAATTTCCATAACATAGCTGTACCTGAAGTAGCAATCTGACTAATAAGCTTTAACAAAGGTGTACCGTAATTATTATAGTCAGTCAGTCATAAGCATGCCAATTGAGGTTTGAGGGGCTTGTTTATGAGACTACCTAAGCAGTGTTGAACCAAGGATCCCTAGGGCAGGGCACTGTGTCCTCCACCCTCCAATGAATATCCTATTTTGTTCACCATTCACTTTGATAAAACAAATTATGGACAGTCAGACAGACAGCTGGACAGAGATATAGCAGTGACTTATGAAAGTAGAATCAGTGAATATATAACAGTAAATTTTACATTTAATGCCTTGATTTGTGAGAATATTTTACTTTCCAGGCGATTGCGTGATTCTGAAGATAAGAACAGGGAAATGCTGGCAACACTTGCCAAACGAGAAGAAAACATGCATCAGAATAATGTATGTATATCCCAAGAAGTTGTTGTGTGAATCTTGAATAATTATCAGAAGTACAATTTAAAACCATTTTGTTCTGGACTTCAAGTATGCTGTCATGATTGATCACAGACTGAGTGTTTTTAAGTTAGTCATGTGCAGGTGGGTGACTATTCAACCTTTTACCTGCAGGTCTAATGATGATATGGGAAAAATATTTCCAAACTTGAAATTTAAAAAAAAAAATCCCATGTAAAATTTGGTCTGCTTACATGAGATTTTACATGCCCAAAGTTCACTTTTAGATGTAAAGTTAGATTGATTAATGATTTGTCTTCCTAGGCATAATGCTGGTGATATGTTGTAATGCTGGTAATCTGGTAAAATACTGGTAATATGGTATAATACTAATAATATGGCATAATGCTGGTAATATGCATAATGCTGGTAACATGGCATAATGCTAGTACCCTGCCATAATGCTTGTGATATGTTATAATGCTAGTAATATGGTTTAATGCTGGTAATATGGTATAATACTGGTAATATGGTTTAATGCTAGCAATATGGTAAAATTCTGACAATATGGCATATTGATGGTAATATGGTATATTATTATATGCTCATTTGTTTCCCCATTAACTTTTACATTGTCAGAATCATTCATGCTTCTGTTGTAAACAAACAATGGACGCAGACGCCAGCACTTTTGATTTGTACACAAATCATGTACACTCGCGTAAGAGGCTCTTTACGTTGTGGTTGTTTAAATTTGTTTTTGAATGAACTAAAACAGATGTTTCGTGGACTGCCACATACCAGCTGCTTTGGCACAATCCACGTTGATACAATGTTACGGATTTAAGCTAGCTACATTATATAACAGATGCAAGATAAGGTCCCTACAAATAACATACAAGCGACAAGTCATATACTCTCTTCTTTAGCTGGTGATTAGAATGGCAAAATAAAATATACTTAGTTTTACATCCTGACTTTCCTCCAAATGTATTTTCTTAATTCTGCAAATCCGAATTACATGAGCCATGTCATAGGTTTTTAATCTGGATTACACATTTCGAAACTGTGCTGTAATTTCGATAATTGCAATTGCATCCTCCTTACTGCACTCAAAATGAAATAAGCATTAAATTCCATAGCGTCTTTTTGATGATTGCAATTGAAAGACTTCATATTTTTCCCACATTATGATTTCAAACATTTAGTGACAGAAACAGAAACACATTTGCAGATGTAAACATGCTTCTCCCGTTCCGCTTCAATCCGATGTATTTCGTGTATAATTTGCACAGATGAATCCAGTCTAAAATCACAAACTTTCGTCGAATCAAAACAAAATACCAAAATATATGCATTCCAGATCAAATGGAAAAGTTGTTGCAATGCGCATTCATTCACAGTATGACTGCAAATTTCAGTTTTAACTAGACATGCCATTTTCTTTCGAAAGTTATGTCGAGTGCATGACTAAGTTCAAATTTATCTGGGCTGGGTTATGTGCGCATTAATAATGATGTTATAGTGTAATGACAAATCTGTGCTAGTGTGTTTAGTTTGGAATACGGCATTCATTCATTTACGTTGTGTATTGTAGTGTATTTTGTTAATATAATTAAGCATTAGGTAGAATTTAAAAAATGAGCATATAATAAAAAGGTTACTGCATTTGTATGGGAAAATATGAACTCGTTTTGGCAGAAGGGTACACTGCACTCCCAAGGTGATGCAGAATTCCATCCCAAAACTCGTTCATATTTTCCCATACAAATGCAGTAACCTAAAATTATTATATGCTCACTTTTTTCCCCATTAAACTTTACATTGTCAGAATCGTTCAGTATTACCCGATACTGAACTCGTGCGACAATACACATATAGCATTCACTTGCATAATGGAACTACTTTCTATTGTAAACAAACAATGGATGCAGACGGCAGCACTTTTGATTTGTACACAAATCATGTACACTCGTGTAAGAGGTTTTTTACGTTGTGGTTGTTTAAATTTGTTTTTGAATGAACTAAAACAGATGTTTCGTGGACTGCCACATACTAGCTGCTTGGGCACATTCCGTGTTGATACAAAGTTACAGATTTAGGCTAGCTACATTATATAACAATACGCAAGATAAGGTCCTTACAAATAACATGCAAGTAACAAGTCATATACTCTCTTCTTTAGCTGGTGATTAGAATGGCAAAATAAAATATACTTATAGTTTTACATCCTGAATTTCCTCCAAATGTATTTT
This sequence comes from Sinohyriopsis cumingii, assembly GCA_028554795.2. Taxonomy (NCBI): domain Eukaryota; kingdom Metazoa; phylum Mollusca; class Bivalvia; order Unionida; family Unionidae; genus Sinohyriopsis; species Sinohyriopsis cumingii. The sequence continues at coordinate 18,840,933 of CM068839.1, read as the reverse complement.
CTTAATTCTGCAAATCCAAATTACATGAGCCATGTCATAGGTTTTTAATCTGGATTACACATTTCGAAATTGTGCTGTAATTTCGATGATAATTGCAATTGCATCCTCCTTACTGCACTCAAAATGAAATAAGCATTAAATTCCATAGCGTCTTTTTGATAATTGCAATTGAAAGACTTCATATTTTTCCCACATTATGATTTCAAACATTCAGTGACAGAAACAAAAACACATTTGCAAATGTCAACACGCTTCTCCCTAGCTTATTAAATCTCATGTATTTCATGTGGAATCGTCACATACAAATCCAGTTAATGATCATGAACTTTCCTAGAATCGAGAAAAATACCAAAAATCTATTAATTCCAGATCAAATGGAAAAGTTGTTGCAATGCAATTTCATTCACAATATGACTCCAAATTTAAATTTTAACTAGACACGCCATTTTCTTTCGAAAGTTATGTCAAGCACGGAACTAAGTTCAAATTTATATGGGCGGAGTTATGTGTGCAGTAATAATGTTGATTTGTGTAATGATGAATATGCGCTTGTGTATTTAGTTTGAAATGCAGCATACATTCATTTACGTTGTTTCTTGTAGTGTATTGTGTTTGTATAATTAAACCTTTGGTAGAATTTTAAAAATGAGCATATAATAAAAAAGTTACTGCATTTGTAACAGTATTCCATCCCAAAACCCTTTCATATTTTCGCATACAAATGCAGTAACTTATAAATACTGATAATATATATCATAATGCTGGTAATATGGTATAATACTGATAATATATATCATAATGCTGGTAATATGGCTTAATGCTGGTACCCTGCCATGATACTGGTAATGTTTTATAATGCTGGTAATATGGCATAATGCTGGTAATATGGTATAATACTAATATTATGGCTTAATGCTGGTAATATGGTTTAAGATGGATAAGGATTACATGTGTACAGATGAAGACTATTCATAATGGCTATCAGCAATACACAATAGAAAAATAAAAAGTTCATTTTAACATGAACCCATTTCATCTCCCTTAAAGTGTATAGAGAAAAACGGGTATTTTTGTTGCACAGCATATACCTCTAATGTTTTATACATATTAGCCAACAGTAGTGCTCATTATGATGCGGCAGGTGTTAGTATCATATGGCTGAGTCAGACATTTGCATGATGATGTGCTACTAATTCAGCATACTGTAGTACTGGTACTGGTACAAATAAGCTGAATTTTGTTAAACTTTCATGTTATATTACAAAAAAGTGACCTGGAAAAAAAGTATGTACTGGTATTTTACGAGATAACCTTTTGTCGTTTGTCTGTTCCTCCAACCATACAGTAGATGTAAGTTTATAAAGTGCACTATCTCCTGTTCTTATCAGAGGATCATCATGAGACTGCTCACAAATGCATCAGGGGAAAGAAATATCCTTAGAAATTGATGGCCAGAGCTCAAACGTCAAGGTTAAAGAAATCACTCAGTTAAATTGTAGGTGGGTGGTCAGGGTTTGAAGTATTTAGATCTATCAGTCTTATCTGTAATGGTTGGGTATTCCCAGAATTTTTATATTGCAACATATTGAAATACAAGATACTGTATTGGGATATTTGTCGTGATATATTGAGAAGGTAGTTGAGCAACTTTATTTGATTATTTTGAAAGAAAATACCTCACTAACCCAGCTTTCATTGCAAACTGCTCTTGTATTAGGTACTTATGTGGATGTCAATCAGTTGAGCAATATCAAGTCCACATGGGCCTCTTGTTTGTATTGCTTACATCATGCATCTTTGCACCAGACAGTTAATTCTTGTCATCTGAGGATATTCTAATACTAAAGTGCTTTTACAGTTACGACTGGAGGAGAAGTCTCGAGAAAATGCCAGCCTCACCCGCCAGCTTGAGAATGCTCTGACAGACATGAGGCGGCTGCAAGATCAGAACAGAGATGCATCATCGCAGAAAGTGAGAAAAATAAAAAATGTCCTAATTCTGTGGTTACTATTTTGCTTTAAATATAATTTTTTTGTGCTTTCATCACATATCCATTTAATCTTGCATGGTTGATTTAGTGTTCAATATGGATCTTTTTAGGTGTTTTCACTAACATCCACACATTAATATTATTAGATGCACTAGACTGAACTTTTATTACTCCCAGTTTGGTTTAATTCTGTTCACAGTTATGGTTAATATTTGGAAAGGATAATGGATGGGATATTTGATAAATACAAAACAGCATGTATGTGTTTTGAGACAGGAGAGGAACTCACTTGATATTGGCATAAATATGTGCCTGAGCCTGATAGCTAGCCTTGATGTCACATTGTGCCATACCATATTAGGATCTCTAGTGGCTGTCACATTATGCCATACCATATTAGGATCGCTAGTGGCTGTCACATTGTGCCATACCATATTAGGATCTCTAGTGGCTGTCACATTGTGCCATACCATATTAGGAACTCTGGTGGCTGTCACATTGTGCCATACCATATTAGGATCTCTGGTGGCTCAGTAGTTGGCACCTTGACTTGCAGAAAGAAAAGGTGGATTTGAATCCTACCATCAAACCAGGTTGGATACCATATTGTCTGTGGGCAAGGCACTTCACTCTAGTTTCCTTGAAGAAAAAAAAATACTTTTTTTGCTGTGCTGGAAAACATTAAACCAAACTCATTTATTCAACTGACTCAGACTGTCATCAAAATTACTAAATGTTTAAAATGTATTTACTGTTGTGGTATCATTTATTTTTGTGAGGCTCAATTTTTTTTCTTCAAAAACAAGTATATTTTTGTGGGTAATTAAATTCCTGGTTTATTTGCATATTGGTAGGTATTTAGTTTCATGGTTTAACCACAACAAATGCCCTGAATAAAGAATACAAAAGAATAAAACTATGCCAATGCAAATTTGAGTCCCATGAATGTTTGAAAGAAAACTACCATGTGTATGAACTACCATGTGCACGAGCAGAAATCAAAGACCTAACAAGTCTTTGTCAGATTGAAATATATCAAGGGAAGCCAATACAGCCAATGATGCTAAAACATTTCTACCGCCACTATGAGCACAAATAAAATGCCTATTATGATCAATAACGTTCACCATGTTTTCATCTGAGTGCTCAACATCAAAGAAAGCCGACGCCACCAAAGTGCAAAGATGCCAATGAAGCTGAAATAAGTGTAATCACTCTATCATTTGTGCATGTCGCATGTACAGAACAACTTCACTTTCTAGACTTTACAATAAACAAAGAGTAAAGAGAACAAAAATCACAGTTCACAACTGGTATGCTAAGAAGTTCATGGAAGCCATTTTTGAAAAAGAGGCTGTTATTAGTGACCATCACTGCAGTGTATTAGTGAACCTTGCAACATCATTAATCAAACTAATTCATGCTGAATGTATAACTGCAGTTCACATGACCATAAGTGAAATATCAGACCCAACTCTCAGTGGTTTTGAAAAAGCTGGACTTGTTTAATTATGCATTTTGGGTTTTATTTATCTGTCATGCATTTAAATGTACCTTGAGACTTGATTGACATGACATTGATACAGTGGTTTTTTCCAAAACCAGTTAAGTGTGAGCTTTTCTTCTCTGCTGTACTGAGTGTATAAACATAGTATTTATTTAATAATAATGTTCGATGCAATAGTGTTTTACAGGCTTGTTGTTTTAATGGATTAAAAATACATGGATAAAACTGAAATATGCTTTCAGGAGGATATACATTTTTCAATAGCAGTTGTACTCAGAGGAATGATTTGAATAAGTAATAGCTTTAATTTTTATATACTAGTATTTTTTATTTATTCTTTGTTTTTTTCTGTATTACAAGCATTTCAGTACCTTATGCTTTTTCCTCTTCTCACTCTCTTTACTTATTTTACATATCTTGATTGAAGGCGGTGAGTGGAAATTACAGCTACCAGATATATGTACATTGAAACAATATAAAATGGTTTATAATTATTTTTTCAGTGTATTAAAATAAAACAAACACATATTGAAGCTAATATTGTATTACTAGATTACGGTATTGACATTGATTTATCAAATATTAGTAACTTTGTTAATCTCTAGCAACAAAATGCAGTAAGAATATGGGTAGGGTCCTGATCGTAATGTGGCTAATTTTTCATAGGGTCTCTAAATTCATTGGTCACGGCATCAACAAAATCCACAAAAATTATGGATTTAAATGAAATGATTCAGAGTTTTCATCATCTGCTTTCATTACTATATGAAGTATGCTTCTAGATGCAAGTCAGACAGTTCATATATTGAAAGCACAAAAGATTAAAGGTCACTGTCACTGGATCTGGTAAATAATTCATTGCCAACATGGTATGTCATTACAGTATTTGACACAATGCCTGCATATGCCTTAATAAGCCTACACCCTTCTTTTTTATTAAACTTGCCACATCTAAACAACCATGTTTAGATCCAAATACTGTGAATTAATTTAAAATGAAGGTGCAGTTTTCTTGTATTTTCTTTTTTCCTTAAAATCATGAATTTAAATGAAAATGTATTCATCTATGAAAGCAATAGAACCCTTCCCAAATCCATGAATGTAAGTACAGTAAAACCTGTTATGAGAGACCGCTCCTTCTGCCAACAAAAAGCGGTCTCTCAAGGCAGGTGATCTCTCATAGCAGGTTTGTACAAAAAGACCTGTTTCCAAGGTCCTGTTTCAGAACAATTTCAAGAAAAATAGCCACAATCACTGTACATATATTCTATTCTTTATCAATAGTACTTGCTAAAATATTGTATGCATTCATCTAAAAACAAAATTATATAACAATAAAGATATATTTCTACCATTAAACATGAAATCGCATTTACATTTGAAGATCACATATTTTAGCATATGAAATCGTTTCTGAATTACTCCTTTTCCTTTATAACAATCTAAATTTACTTTACCAACATTTAAACCTCTTTTTGCTAGTAGTCTGCTCTTTTTCACTTCTTTCAGTTACAATAATTCTTTTCTCCAGTCTTAAAATTTGTCTCTTTTTAGTTGAAGGTTCAACCATTGTTATTAAGGTTCTAGCTGTTAAAATTATTAGTGCTCAGTTGTAATATCGAGCATGAAGACAGTTTTGACTGGGCTGTGGGAACATATGAAAAATGTATACATGTGGATTGCATATCTAACAATTCCTGAAATAAAACGAAACAATACTCTCATCCAGAAACAGAACCATTTTACTCAGAGACAAAAGTCAAAGGCTTCATTGAAAGATGACATATTGGGATTAACTCTATATGCAAGTGTGTAACATGGTCACACCAGCAGATGACAGCTCTGTGATTGGGATGTAATCACTTAACGTCAGGGGGGAAAAACAACAAATATCACAAGTCTTGAACACTATCAATCAAATCCCACAAACGATTCTCTCTTGCTGGTTTAATTGGCAATGACCTTATTCACTCCTGGCAATACGGATTAACTCTAAAGACAATATACCCAACCACTACATCAACTTTGGCACTTCAATGGCAATTCATGACATGTACATTAGCCTGGTTTTCAGACTGTAGCATCTATCACCGTTAGTAACAATCCTGTTTTTTTTAAAATATTCCTTTTATGTTTGTTTTTTATCAGAACAATCGTTATTAATCAAGCGGTTAGGTCAGTGATGTCTCTGCTCGCGATATGGTCATTCATAAGGATGCTGGGTCCTATGATAAGGCTGGGAAGCAGGCTAAGTGTGGGAATAATTAGTCTGGTTCCCTACTTCGTATGCTTTCTGTGTTTCTCATGCCTATGCGAATAGCAGAGAACAACGCACGGAGCATATCAAGCAGGGAACCAGACTAGGAAATAATCCACCTATATATTAGTCTGGTTTATGACAGAAACTATAAAACACTATAAGCATAGCTAAATAAATTCAGACATCAGTAGCCAGCCTATTGTTTTTAATTTTTTATATATTTAGAACGGTATGAGCAATTGTTCTTATAGAGATTAAATAAAGGCCAGTGGAGTTTATCCTCGTTTTTGTGATGCGATTGTTCATAGCAGGGTTGAATGCATATTTTGCCAAGATAACATGGTCACTGGTAGCATTCAGCAGTGGTCACTCATAATAGAGTGTGTATACAGTAAAATGGATCTGTGCATTATGATTGTGTTTGGAAATGACAGGTTGATGCTCATACCAGAGGTCACTCATAGCAGTTTTCACTGTACCATCAAAAAATGCTACATTATGCCAAATCACAAAAATGTATAACTATGAAAATAAAATGAACTCGCAGTAAAAATGTGTAAAGCTTACAATATGGATATTTTAAAGAGTATGGTAACTGTAATTGTGTGTTGCAGATCATGAACTTGATTGAGTTTAAATCTGCTTGAGAAACTTTTTTTGACATAATATTTATCATGTACACGTCCTCTATCACAATACTCTAACATACGTATCTTGTTATCCCCATTTCAGGAAAGGGCCATGCAGACCAGAATAATGGACCTTGAGTCCCAACTCAGTCAGACAAGGGCAGAGATTGCCAGAGTAAAGAGAGAGAAAGAAGAGGTGAATATGTCTTTTTTCTTTCCTTTTCTTTCTTCTTCAAAAAATTTAATGGGGAATACTTTTTTTTACAACTTTGCTCCATCTCAGCACTATTTTCAAACTACAATAACCAGGTATATTTTATTTGCCTTTATCGTCATAAAGTCGACATTATTTTGATATTTTATGAAGTAAATGTAGTTTTCTTTTGTTGTTTTTGTGGGTTTTCATAAAAATAAGAGCTTTACAAATGATTTTCTTGCATCATATTGAGGTGCAGCTAAGAATGGATTTCTAGACAAGATAATTCCTGCATAATACCACTACCTAACCTACCACCATTTGCCAGTGTAAATTTGGACAAAAATAAAATTTTGTTCAAGAATTGCCTTTATTAGAATGCCAGTTTATTTCCCCACTGCTTTAAACTTCCTTATGATTTTTACAAAGCTTTTCAAACAGTAATTTTGTTGAGTGTATTCATAACACAGTTGGCCTCCATCATTTTGCTGAAAGATATTTGGTTGATCATCACAAATATCCAGTGAAACATAAGGTTACATGTTAAGAGGGGGGCCCCGAGTGGTCTAAAGCGCTCACCGTTACGGATCACTGCCATCTCACCTCTGTCTGCGTCGGTTCGAGTCTCGGATTCGGCTAATGTGGTTATGTGAGAAAGCTTGCCAGTAGCTTCTCGTGGGTCGGTGGTTCTTTCCGGGGTTTTTCCGGGTTCTTCCTCCACCATTAATACTGGCCGCCATGTATAGCCTATCTAGTGCTGAAAAATGGCGTTAAGCCCTACAACAACAACTACAACAACAACATGTTAAGAGGACCTGCATCAATTAAATATTTGCAAATTTCATTACCATTTAACAACAGTGACCATCCTTTTGTGGTGATCGTATTAGACTTAAAAAGTTGCCCTTGGATATTGACCTTACTGTATTTGAGTGATAACTGTATTACCATATAAAAACATAATTTAATAGTTGTTTCACTTACTTAGAGCAGGGGTGGGCAAACTACGGCTCGCACCCTGCCAAGGGCTTTTATGCGGCCAGCCAAGGGTTTTCATGTGGCCTAGGAACAGGTCATCATTCGCACTGACTCTGTTTATGTTACTCTGTTTGTCAAATAAATGTGCTTCTTTAATTAGATGTTATTTAGAAAAACCTTTTGTTTTTGCTATTTCAAATATTAATTATTTTACTTAATGAACTATGTGGCCCGCGACAAGGTGTAAATTTGTGTATGCGGCACTTGCACTGGAAAGTTTGCCCACCTCTGACTTAGAGGATCATACACTTGTACTGAGTAAATAATAAGGATATATTTCATCATGAGCTTGAAAAACTAAATATTTTCATGAGTAGTGAAGCTGTGAGTGAAAATAATGGGGTTTTCACCTGCAAGATTAAAAATATCCAATGTTCAATTGGAACATGAACATTTTCTTTTATTTTATGCTCAAACATGTTGGATAGATAAAGTGTATAACGATTCAACTAGCAGATTTCTTACAGCAATGTCAGCTATTTACCATTATGTTCTGCTGTGTTTTGTGTATATTTGCAGAGACAGTTTTGAGTAGTAACATTCTCATTCCTAATTCAATGTAATAAAGTGCATACTTGTGGGGGAAAAAAGAAGAGAAAAACATGATAGAGTTCACAGTTCATTTTGAACAGTCTTTTGCAAGATTGGTCAACATGCAACCACTATACCTAGTTACTGGCAACATGCTGGGAGCTTATAGTGTTACCCTTGTCCATCCATTTAAAGTTTGCATGATCGCCCATTTCCAGTTACTGTAGCAGGGCATTTATGTAGGTCAGTTTCCAGTCACTGTAGCAGGGCATTAATGTAGGTCAGTTTCCAGTCACTGTAGCAGGGCATTTATGTAGGTCAGTTTCCAGTCACTGTAGCAGGGCATTTATGTAGGTCAGTTTCCAGTCACTGTAGCAGGCATTTATGTGGGCCAGTTTCCAGTCACTGTAGCAGGCATTTATGTAAATGTTTCCAGTCATCTATTGTAGGGTAATCACCTAAGTACGTTTCCAGTCACTGTACTAGGGCATTCCCCTAGGTATGTTTCCAGTCACTGTAGTAGGGCATTTATGTAGGTAAGTTTTCAGTTACTGTAGTACAGCATTTATAAACATAAGTTTCCAGTCGATGATAAATAGGGTGTTTATGTAGGTCAGTTTCTAGTCACTGAAGTTGGGCATTTATGTAGGTCATTGTCTAGTCACTGTAGTGGGACATTTATTTTCTGATATTAGCTCATTGTTGAGGAACGATGAACATGTAAGATGTTACATAAGTTGTAGTAAACTTTTATCCTTCCATTACAGAATGAGAGGAAGTTTAATTCTCGGTTGTATGACCTGAAAGACAGACTTGAGCAATCTCACAGTACCAACAGAAGCATGCAGAATTATGTACAGTTTCTTAAAAATTCATATGCCAATGTTTTTGGTGACAGCTCACTTGGAATGATGCCTCCTTCCCCTGCATTGCACTGATGTCTATGATACAGATTTTTGTTCGTCTTTGTTTGACTGTGATTCCTTTTTTAACTGTCCGTCAACATTTGCTATTTTTAATTTTTTTTAAAACTTCAGCTTATCAGAGTGCATTCTAGCAGTAAAAACTTTCAGGTATACACCAATGATCTTTATGTGCTATCAGTTATGGCAGCATTGCTAACTTTAGAAAAACCTTAAAACATTTTTTTCTTCAAAATGCTTAACAAAAATTGGGCCAAATTTGAAAGAAATCTTCCTGAATTATAAAGCTTTCTGTATAAATTGTGCCACCTTATTGTCCTATATGGCTGTATTACATAAAATAAAAAAAAGATTGTAAACTTCTTCTCATAAACTGTTCAGCATAATTTGACAGCATCCGTGCATTAAGATTTTTCAGTTTGTACAAATGAAATATGGCCACCACTGCTAAAATTATAAAAGTTTTAAATGATTTCTATCATTGTCTCAGCTGAATTTGACTGAATGTTACACAAAGCATACTGGCATTAGCAAATGAAACCAATCCTTGGCCAGCATTACTATGAACAATATATACCTTTGAATAGTGTTTGCTTAAAAACTGCTCAACAGAATTAGATAAATTTAAAAGAAAACATCCAAGCATAATGGGCTTTAAACTTTAAAACAAATACAGTTAATGTTGATCAAACATAAAAAATATGGCCACCATTACTAAAAATAAAAGAAAAAAAAAACTGTCTAACAACTTGCAGAATAGAATTTGAAAAAATTTGACAGAAAGCACTATGGCATGATGCTTTTAAAGTCTGTACAAAGATGCAGATCTGCCAGTGTGGTCGCATTAATAAAGTTAGAACATGTACATAAAAAACCCAAAGAAACTGTTAAATTTGGTGTAAAGGCCTTTCACATGGATTGAATTTGATATCTTCTCTTGAAAAATGTTTGAAAATTAGAAAAAGTGGAAGGTCATTTAAAAGCCCCTAAATTTACTTTAACAGACCTTTAAAAGCCCTTGAATATTATTGCTGATATTTTACTTAATATTATTTTTTAATGTATTTAATTATTTTGGTTGAAAATGATGATTTTTAATGAATAATTGTATCATGTTTTATGTTAGGAGTCCTTCAGTATCATCCCATGTCTTATGGCTAGAATGTGACACTTTACTCTAGTGTCCCTAAGCATAGTATAGGCGCCTTAATCTGTAAGCCAGTCAGTTTAAATGGTGATTGAACATAGACTTCATCATCTGCTTTAATGATGGGAAAATTTCTGAATCACAGATCCAAATTACTCATGGAGTTGAGAGTTCAAAGAGGATCAATTCGTTGTAGTGTGTGCTTTGTGTAATAAAATGAGTTAATTTTGGGGAGAATTCCATTTCATCACATATGAGAAGTAAAATGGACCAATCAGTAGTGAGCAGTTTGGATTCATCTGGAAAGGTCACAGATGACTTATTGTTTAAAGACAGATTTTGAGAAAAAATATATCAGTGATCTAAATAGCCCCTCCCCCTCCTGATTGGATAAAAAGCCTTATATGGGTTAGATTTCCTTTCCAAGCAATCACAGCTAAAGCTGACAGCCCCAGTAAGAAGGCAGAAGCCATGGAGCAGATGATATTTACCAGTCAGTCAAACTGTTTTAGGACAGATCAAAAGAAAAGCTCCAGAAATGAAAGAAACATTGAATGATAGAGCAGAACCCTAATGAACAAAAATTCTGAGATTGGACAAAGCGAGGAAGTGTCAGTACAAATAATTTGACAAAGTACACATATAATTGGAAAATTAGTCTTGGCTACGTTTTGTTGAGAGTGCCATTATTGTATATATGCTGATATTTATATTTCAAGACAAACTTTTAACTCTTTATTTAAAAACTTGGAAGTTGTTCTTAACAGGAATGTGGTAAAAGCAGTTTCACAATTCTTTTTTAAAAGTGGGTTAGGTACTTTAAACAGACCTTGTAAAATAATGTAACAAGCCCATAAAAAGTCTTCAAATTTGGTCTATGAGCCATGTTTTCAGCATGCTAGACAAATGTTGATATGGCATCAGATATTATTGAACATTAAAGCAATAGAGACCTTGAAGCAGTTGTTTTATAATGTATGTAATCAACAGCAAAATTGGAAGAATTTCTACAGAAAGCATCCTACTGACCCAGATATTTGGGCCAGCTGCTCGTGTATTGAGCTGTTAGGTAGATGTTCACCAGGTGAGCTATTCTTATACTGTACAATTTTATGCTGTATATCTGGATAATAAGCATATATTTGAATATAAGCTTACACTGAGAAGTAGCACACACAGACTTTCTGGTATTTTAAAAGAAATCCAACTTAAACTCTCCTCTCATGAGACCGATTCTTTAGGCTATTTAAAAAGTTGATTTATTCACAGATGCCTTCTTGTGATCCGCTTTTTATTAATCAGAAAGTTTTATATACCATATAAAACATATCTAACCTCAAATTTGAAAAATAAGTGTATGCATATTATTCAGATTTCACAGTGTATTTGTTTGGGACTGTCAGAAGTGCATATTTATTATATCAATAGTCCTTGTTTTACAGTATATATGTTTAGGACTATTATAAGTGCATTTTTTGTGTATCTTTAGTCCTTGTTTTACAGTGTATTTATTTAGGACTATCAAAAGTGCATTTTTGTGTATCTTTAGTCCTTGTTTTACAGTGTTTTTATTTAGGACTATCAAAAGTGCATTTTTCGGTGTATAAGTAGTCCCTGTTCAGTCCATAGGTCAGAACTCTTGAACTTTTAAGCAGCAAATGTAAATTTGTTTTAACAGTCTTTGATTTTAGCTAATTTTAATCCTCGTTTGAAATTTTAAATTTTATTCTTAACATTGTCAAAGTAACAACTTCTTGGATGTTGATGTGTTTTGATCACCTGTATGTACTTATTATTTATTTTTTTAAACTTAGTTTTTTAAAACTGATGTAATTGTTAGACATTATTTCATTATTTTTTGCCTGTCTTAAATTTTTTTTCCAACTTTAAGTATTGGTTTCATTTTATTTGTCAAGTGCATGTATTACATTTATGCATGTTGTTAAGATAGCTGTGTTTCGTGATTCACAAGAGTTCTGACAAGATGTGGAAAATAATACCTTGTCAAGACTGCCATATCTAATCTATATGAGCACCTCTTCAGATGATGCCCATCCTGTTAGTATTGCTGGAAATGAGCTGAAATTTAAGGATCAATGAACAATCATCAGAGTTGATCAGCTGTCAGTTTTAGTTTTTGGGATATATTTTCTATATTTTTCAAGGAAATTGTTACCAGGCTCTCTTACAAAAAGTCACCAACAACCAGTAGGAGCACATGTCTGAAATGGTTATCAGTGATTGAATACATGTGCTGGGTTGCAATGCAGTGAACATTTTGAATTTACAAGTGCTGAAATATTACAAATAGTAAAACATGGATATTCAGAATCAAAGACTTGGCTTTTTCAACCAGTATGCACTTATTCTGATTAATGGTCACTCCACTTTTAGTAGGTGTTAAATCATTCTGGCTGTTATAAGAGGCGTCTAAAAACTTGTCTTCCAGCATTATTAAAATTTTACAAACAGTCAAAGAAAATAATATAAAGTTGAATAATGTGTGCAGTTCTGCCTTTCATTGTAATCATGGCATTGGAAATTAAAATTGAGGAACTTTAGTATAAGCTCAAAGATGTGTCATGATGCCTGTACCTTGATGTAAATCATGAAGGCACAGATTTGTCAGGATCACAAGTATAAAAAAAAAATTGTTTGCTTACAAAACTGAAAACTTTGGATATAAATGTGAGAGACACAGTGTGTGATATCGTGCCCCATTTTATTGAGCCCACATTAATGACAAGCAAGACAGTGGTCACTTAGGCTTTCATCATTCCTAACAGTTTGTTATGGTTTTCAGCAACAATTTGATTATGGGCTTGAATGCACGTCTTGGCCTTCTTTTAGTTGTAAATAGCATGGACAGAAAAATGAGAGTGCTTGGTAAACAAAATTCTCATTGCAAGAAAATGGAGCATGTCTTATTAGCTGAGACATTGAGGATGAAAATAACATTTATGATTACAAAATTCTTGCACACGTTATACAACATTAAAGGGTAACGGTAGAAGTAACTTGCATTTTTAAATTGTCACTTTGTGTAATTTCTCATTTGTTTCATATGAGTATGTGGTGTGGTCACAAACTTTTTGTTTGGCATTTGTTTTAGAATTATGTAGCTAACCAGACAATGGAAGAAAAAAAAACAGGAGTATGAATAGTGCCTTATTTCATGCTTGAAACCTGACCACCTGCCATTTAATCAATATTTTGCCAAAAGGATCAAATAGAATACACCGTATTGTAAAGATTCTGATGAGAATTAATTCTGCAGTGTGTAATGAAAGGTCCCCATACTGTTGGAAAGTTTCTTTTTCAAATTAATGATTGCTTTCCTTAGGAACAGGCCCTTACATGTTCATTTTAACTGCAGATTTTGAGTTGTACATTAAATTTCTAAATCTTCCAGGTGGTATATGAAATGTTGTAACACAAAAAATAATGCTGTCCATTTTATAAAGGTATAGTTTTGTCACATGTATTGGCGAATTTGAAATCTACAAGAAGGTGTCTAGCAGACTTTTCTAGAAACTGTTGATCATGCGAATGTTTTAAGGGTATTTTGTAATACATAACCAACTCACAAGGCATTTCTTGTGTCAATATTAAATTATCATGTTTATTTAAGAACTGTACTTTTATATTTTAGAGCATTCATGAAGTCATTAAGCTTGAAAGTCATTTATGAATGAAAGTCCATTCATGTTTAGTATGTTATTAATTTTCAAGCTTTATTTCACGATTCCTGTAAAATATCAAATTAAGTTCACATGATTACAAACTTTTATGAAAATAATGAATTTAAAAAAGACAGTGAACCTTATTTTGACTGTTGTTTACAAATAATGTCAAACCACACAATCAGCATGACATGGTGCGATTTCAACCAATCTAAATGCTTGTTACGAAAGATTGGTTTAGATGTGTTAATATGTTGATTTACTTAATTAATTCCAATATTTTTCTTTCCTTTTTTCTTGCAAATAGTAGTGTGCAGTCTGATTAAGTTCTATATCTCTTTTCTTCCAAGTAGTTGGTTGACAGAAAATGTGGTATCTACATATTTATGATATTAGATTTGTATTTAGCAATGTGTAATTCATTAAATCTCTGCTTTTTTTTGCAATAGCATAAGTTTTAAGGCTTGAAAGCTGGAATACAGTTAGGGATATCATATTTAGAAATCTGTATTTTATTTTGGTGGGGTAATGAAAACAGTATTGACACAGTATACCAAGAATTTTCTTGGTTGTTCAGTTAAAATGTGCTAAATTTAAAACTGCATTTATTATGATGTGTGCCTTCTGTGGATTCCATTTTGATTTATGGAGGAACTCCCGTCACTTGTACAGTTTTTAATATAATCTGAATTCTTAAATAATTTGTTTTAGTCTGCAGAATCTTCAAATGTTGACCTGGTAATTTATTGAATTAATTGTATGATATATACATGTATCTTTATATTGTAAGTAGGCCTTCCACAATTGTGTAATATTTTTCTACACAAAACAATAAACATTATCAGCTCTAGTGTCTGTTGTTCCATTTAAATTATTTATGCCTATTTTATTTTAGAATGTTTTTAACTTTGGAATAATTTCAGAGGGATATGGTAACAGTGCGTAGAGATATTTTTTTGGGAAGATTTGTAATTGCTACCTAATTTCAGATAGTTGCATATCTGTGATGATTGAAATTCAGCATGGGTAGATTATCAGATTTGAAGGGTCTTTTCTAATGAGCTGACTGGCTTCTGATGTTCTTTGTACAAACACAATAAGTTTAAAAGACTGCAGAAGCTGTGTAAACTAGTCCCCATGTATTCTAGCTCACTGCCCATTCTGATCACAGCAAACATGTCTACACCAAACTCAGCTTATTCCAGATCACTCTCCTTTCCTGGTACAAGTTCAGTACATCCAAGTCTTTTATTGATTGATTCAATATCAAGTATTTTGCCTTACCATCCAATCAAACCTAAATTTTGTATTCCTTTCCTGGCCAACAGCATGAGTTTAAAAAAATGTCACTGTTCTAAAAGTCAACAAATTTTTTGAGAATGTTTCAGACAAGTTGCCAGCAACTATAGAAGTAAAATACATAGACTTAATTCCATTTTTTTTTTTAGTTCGTAGAAAGAACAAATTTGATACAGGGCAATGAAGCCAAGACATATTATACGCAATATTAAATTGTTTACCCTTGTTTGAAATAAAATACTATGTGGTTCTATATTTTCTAGATACCTATTACACTTTAAACATATTTTTAAGCTTTACATGTTAGTGTAATTTAACTCAGTTCATTTCGGAGAATTCATATTTTTGAGAATATATTTTTTAGGTATCTGGACCCAAAAAGCGTCCTTGATACTTAAAAAATCCATTCATTTTTGTGATTTTAATTGTGAAACTTATCAAAAATAGTAAAAATTAGCAAATGGTCTTTGTTCTTGCCTCAACAGTTACCATTTGGAAATGATCAAGTGAAATTTAGTGAGAAGCACACAGCCAGCATGCATGTCAAATTATATGTTGGTTCTCATGTAGTACAGCACATTCACGAGGCATGTGATGTAGCAAAATCAAATAATAGCTAATTGTAAAAACCACATTGCAATCAGCTTGAAATTGGCAGACTACAGAGCAAGCCTGTGAAATTAAAACTTTCAGGTGCACAAGGCAAGTTAAGGGTTGCAGTGGCAAGTAAATATCTAGGCAAAAATCACTCATCAAGAATTGTTTCTGATACTACGCAAGTCTGAATTGTAAAGATTTGTGTACAAAGTGTACTGAATTTAAATTTGTTTTTTGAGCTGGAGCAATGCAACTGTAATCTTGAAAGGAACTTTTATTATTTAAATAAGATACTGAGCTGTGAAAATTTGAATAATCAAGTAAAATCACAAATTTATTTGCCTGCACAGAAGTACAGTACATTTTGTAAACCAGAGCATACCAGAGATGACAAATCTTTACATCATCTCCAGCAGCTAATTATTGTACATAACATTAATGCAGAACTTGACCCATGAAATGCTGTCCCCTCCAACCAGGCATAAAAGATAGAACAATAAATAAAGAATATTATTTCCCATGACATCAAAGTGGAGATGATATAACAAGTTTTTAAAAACGGAAATTTTCTTTTTCTTTTTTTTCTTCAAATCATTGTGCATAAAAGCTGTATCAGAAATCATTATCCATCCTAGAAACCAGACTTTACTGGATGGAGTCACAGGTGTTGAGTAACCCTCAAGTGACAGCCAGTGTGACCATAAATACAAGCACAGATTATGCATCTGAAATTAATTTGATTAGTTTCTGTAACAGAGCCCTCGCATGCATCTGTAATTACTTTGATTAACCTCTGTAGAAGTCCTCACACAATGTAATTACTTAGATTAGTCTCTGAAGAAGGTCCATCACATGCATCTGTAATTACTTTAATTAGTCTCTAAAGAATATCCACCACATGCATCTGTAATTACTTTGCTTAGCCTCTGTAGAAGTCCTCACACAATGTAATTGCTTAGATTAGTCTCTAAAGAAGATCCATCACATGCATCTGTAATTACTTTAATTAGTCTGTAAAGAATATCCACCACATGCATCTGTAATTACTTTGTTTAGCCTCTGTAGAAGTCCTCACACAATGTAATTGCTTAGATTAGCCTCTGTAGAAGCCCTCACACAATGTAATTGCTTAGATTAGTCTCTAAATATCCACCACATGCATCTGTAATTACTTTGATTAGCCTCTGTAAAAGTCCTCACACAATGTAATTACTTAGATTAGTCTCTGAAGAAGATCCATCACATGCATCTGTAATTACTTTAATTAGTCTGTAAAGAATATCCACCACATGCATCTGTAATTACTTTGTTTAGCCTCTGTAGAAGTCCTCACACAATGTAATTACTTAGATTAGTCTCTAAAGAATATCCACCACATGCATCTGTAATTACTTTGTTTAGCCTCTGTAGAAGTCCTCACACAATGTAATTACTTAGATTAGTCTCTAAAGAAGATCCATCACATGCATCTGTAATTGCCTTGATTAGTCTTAAGCAGTCTTCACATGCATAGCCATACTCATTCACATTGCAGTGAACCTGTTGAGTACTCAGTTACAATACACAGTTTGTTGTTATTAATATAGTCCGTCTACCAATGAATAAACATTTATTACAACTTTGAAATGCACTGGTAAGAAAGGCTTTGTGTGTAGGCTAGAAGAATTAAACAAATATATGTGGTAATGAGCTAAACAAGTACTTTAACCTGTTATGACCTTCAGTTGTAAGGGTCTGGTACTAACAGAGAGTAAACCATTTACCAAGCTTCAAGATTTTAATATGAACATTAAGACTTTCTTTTGCATTGAGTTGTGGAGAAATCCATTGCCTTTAATGTCCAAGTCTAAACTTTGTTCTTACCAACGAACAAGTTTTGCAAGATTACTTGTCTGTGAACAAGTAAATTGTGTTTGGTCACTTTAAGCAACAGCAGTTCCCATTTTGTCTGAGTGATGTTTAACACAAGTGCCATCCATGCTTACCAGCGGATGGCTCTAGTGACTTCAGTGCTGAGTGTGTCTGCTTTGCATCTGGGAGGTCACGGTTTGAAACCCCAGCCAAGTCATACGAAAGAATTATAAAAATGGTATAAGCAGCTGCCTCACTTGGCATGGCACTCAGCAGTAAAAGTTGGTGCTAGGACGGGTCGCCTTGGTGTCAGGATAATGTGACTGGGTGGGACATGATGAATATGTCTGCAGCGTGATGCCCAAGATGGTACTAGACCTGTCCATGAAATTTAACATTAATTTTGCCATATGTACTTCTTGGTAAGTGTAAAACATGATCTTCCAAAGGAATGTCAATGTATAAGGATCTAAATAAAATATATAAAGTCCATGGACAACTTGATTTTGACAAAATTTCTGCACCCTTGTATAGGGTGCAGAACATAATGTTTCACCTCACCATTTTTCATGATTTGAGGAGTGTGTGTGTTTGTGTGATTTGGATTTTTAACGTAGCTTTTTAAAAAATCAGGCACATCGTTATGATGTCTGCATTGTGGCAGTTTATAGTGATGTCCCGCATTGGGGCATCATGCCACAGACATGTAGCATGATGTCCCACCCAGTCACATTATCCTGACAACAGGCTGACCAGTCCTAACACTAACCTCTTAATGCTGAGCGCCAAGCAAGGCAGCTGTTAGTACCATTTTTGCAAGTCTTTGGTATGACTCAGCCAGGGATCAACCCACGACTTCCTGCATCCAGATGTTTTAACCCAAAAAAAACAAACAAGCTTGAGAGGTAAGATATCCTCACTCTCATGTATCCAGAAGTTTTGGCCCTGAGAAACCAAAACAAGCCTTATTGATAATATTTTTTACTTTGAATTTGAACATGCATATAAGACTGAAGTTTGCCCAACTGAATGGATCATTAAACAGTGAAGTGTAACCAATGCTAATGATCAGTTATAAATTTCAACAAATTTTGCAACACCCTGGATGTGGAGCCCAACTAGATCATTACCATTCAGATTGAAAATTCTGCCCTCACATTAGGAAGCACTCCATTTATCAAAATAACGCTGGTCATATATGAAAATAGTAATGCGTGTGTGTATGTGTTTCTTTTTAATTTAAAAAATAACCAACTCCCACCCTACCCAATCATGTAATTTTATGTGTGCAAGATAACTGCAAAGCACATAGCCTGAGAAAAATTTGAGTTAGACAAATTTTAATAATACTTGTTGTTTTATTTCAAAAGCTGAACACTTCGAACAATTTACAATATAAAGGTTTGAATATCCTCTACTGATCAAATTGAGATATATGTACTTTTATATCACCAGTCACAAAGCAATACAATGCCTTGTTAATACATACCCGATTTGGAAATGATAACATAGCAAATCAAGATCCCAGAACAAAATTTCAAAATTAGGTACAACATATTTCTCTGCAAGTTCTTTCAATGCATATAAACAATCCAGTGCTAGTACCCCTCCAACATTCCAAACACTGACTGTTCTACAACTGTAGAACCCCAGATTTTTGAAACTATGTATTCCATGGAAAAGAAAAACAAAAACCCTGTTTAGAGATAAAGATAATTACAAGAAAGCCATTTGTAACAAGAGATGAAGAATCCTTGCATTAAAACTAACTTAGAAATAAAGTATAAATGAAAACCAAAAAGATACTTTCATACAGTAAAATTATATTCATTTGTACTGAATAAAATTATTTTATGACAACTAAAGACTTCCTCTTGTCTCAACTGGACCCTCAGGGTTTCATAACCACTAATTTCTGAAGACGAGTCCAGGACTCCTTGTGTCAAAAGACCAGGACTCTTAGTGGGTCAGGCCCATAGAGAATGCTCAGGCTCATTGACAACCAAGTCAAGCTTTTATCTGCACAATAGTCTTTATTCAATTTATTATGATTTCCACACAGCACCATATACACATACCAATGCCTACAAATATGATTCACATTCAAGTTACTAACGTGAAGCTAATGCAAAATAAAGTAAAGAAATGTGATTTTTACATTTTGCGTTTTAACAGATGTACAAATGAATACGTGCACACAAATACAGAAAAGTGCAGAAACAATTAACAGTACTCCATTCTAAGATTGCACTCGGCATATTCTACATGTCACATGTACAATGATATAGATTTCAGTATCTTTAAACTCACAATCATTATGATAGCTTATTCAACATGCCACATGTACAATGTCAGATTCTATTGTCTTTAAACCCATGATCATTCTCAGCATATTAAACATATTACATGTACAAGAGATTTTACATGTACAATGTTAGAGATTTTAGTGTCATTTAAACTCACAATCATCATAGCTGAAATTTCATCGCAATTTGTGTAAATTACACATTAAAAGAATCATATGAATGGACTAGATGAAAATGCAGTCTGAATTCTATATATCAACAACTATTTTGCTGAAACCAGTGTCTGTGATTTATTTTTAGTATATTACCTGCATCTGTTTTATATAAACTTTCACACAGAACTTTAACACTGTTGACCATAATGAAACGTATTTTTCTGTTTGAGTCAGCAAAACAAGAGGGGAACTCCTGTATACCAGTTTATAAACTTTATAATATCCCGAATTTTCAGTCAAATACATCAACTGATGCTTAATGTATGTGCCCTTAACAAACAAAAAAAACCTTTAACATGCTACAATGCAACAGGTTTCCTGTTTAAACATGTAAGACTGGCAATATAGGAGCTCCTCTCCTAGCATAAAGGTTTTAGACCTTTTGCATTATATCTAAGTTTAAGTTGAACACGGCAAAGAATGTACCAGAGACTGACTTTCTATAACTTTAACACAAAGGCACAAAACACTTTTCACAATGATAAATCAATAAAGCTTTCTTTGAAGCAAAACAGGAAATACTATAATCGAAATGTGAGTACTGAATCTCCCCATGATTGTGCAGGCAAAACATGCAATTCGACTTTGCTCATCTAAACCAGCTGATTACAACGAATATGCATACTATACATTTATGGACAAACGAAATGCTTTGTTACACAATACAAGACCTTTGGAAAGGCATATTTTTGAAAATTTCTTATATTATTGTGCCCATAATTTACTTAATAATCAGATTAGAAAATCAAATGTTCATTAAAGAAATTTAAAATTATGCAAGGAAATATCTTTTGACTGAAATATATCTTATATATATTACACACAGACTACAAATCTGATTTGTGTGTCCTCTGCTATAAGTGACCACATGTAAGTTATGTCCAAAGCATTTTGTACAGATCAATTTTAAATTTCTTTAATGAACATTTAATTTCCTAATCTGATCTCACTTATTTTGACAGAAGAACAAACTTAAAGACCTAATAATGTTTCCTACCTTAAATATTCTCAGCATGTTATTTTCTGGTTTTTTTTCCTTCTAATTTCATGGTGTTTTGTGTTTGTAATCATATCATTATATATGTTTTTTGTATCTTATATGTGTTGTCTAATGTTGTAAAGCGCTTAGAGCTTCTAAAGATTGCTTCTAAAGATTAGACGCTATACAAAGTCCTCATTATTATTATTATTTTACAACAGAACTGCAGCAACATTAGCAATAACCAGATACACATGAACACGGACAATTAAGCTTAGGAACAAAATGTGTTTCAACAATGTTATGAATGACCATTATCACAAAACTAGATATAAATACTAAACATTTAATTATTGGTAACCAAAATCATTGCAGAATGTAGTTCCTTCCTCTGCATGGAGATGCACAAGAAATGAGGGAACATGTATTTGCCAGTTTTCATACATGTATAGGGTGAATGTGTATGACATAGCTTAAGTACATCACAAACTGCAATTGTACCGATATAGTCATCTAAAGAACTCCTGTGCATCAGCCAACTTAGTAATTTATGGTCTAAATAAATAAATGTCACCATATTTAACAATTTTTTATATAATTCATATGGAAATAAACAAAAAGAAAATGCAAATTGTGTTATTCAATATATTGTTACTTTTTTAATAACTTAAAAATTAATTGCTATAGAACATTTTGTATGAATGAATTTATTATGTTACAATGAACATCAAATAAAGAACACAGTATATATACAAATTATTTATGTTTTTTTTTTCTTTCTTAAACCCAACTGAATTTTGCACTTGAAAACTGACCCTCCAGCAGAGGCCTGTTATGGGTAACCATGTCCTGAAACCACTTTTGTTGTCAGAAGGTGGCGTTTCTCAAGACTGGATTGACTGTATTCTTAGATTCCAAACAAGATTTCCTAACTGAAATCTGTTGAATTTCTGGGTAAAAAGAAAATGTATGCAAGATTTAAGTTGGATGGTCTTTTTGCAATCAACTATACATCATGAACAAGTTCACTATGATCTTCACACCTGTAACAAATATGTATATATTTTCATCTATGTCATTACTATGCATTGGTAACATAGAAGTTAGGCAACCTATTATGAGAAAGCAAAGCATAAAATAATGCCCCCAAAATTATACAGGTTGGCTAGTCCACCATTCTACAGATATACACTGACTAGTTCCTATGCAAACTGCACGCTTTCAGACAGTGTAGCTTTTCACAAAAAAAAAAAAGCAATATTTCCTCAATTATATAATGAATATTCTGACAGCATAACATGATTATAGATGAATTGGAACAGAATACCCCCTGCTAGAAAACACCAAGTGAAGGCTTGCTACATGCTGCAAACATCAACAGCAAATGACAGTAATTACATAGGCTAGAAATTTTGTGCATGGTCTAAGCCGCCAAGACATGTACAAAAATTACAAGTTAATTTGCATGCTGCTCATTTTTAACGATTGCAACATTATTAGCCACCCTGCTAATCAGTGCTGGAATTTCATCTTTATCCATCTCCCCAGACCAGATCTGTTTCAGCTGATGATCTATGTCTTTGGATAAAAGATCTGTGTCCACCTGTGATGAGTGAAGAACAAGAACAATGGAAACGTTTTTGTATGGAGCATTATCCCCATCACAGTATGCATGAAATAACAACATAGCCATAGGGGATATTTCCTCTATATGATTTACCACAACCACCCTGCTCTGAGAAAGGACTTTCTTTAAGTTTTGGTCAAGGTCTAACTTTTCTTTGGCAGGAGAACTTTTGTCTAGATCACTCGCATCTATTGTAAAATCTAAGGAATGAATATTATAAACACTGTTAATGCTGTCTCCTAAATAGTTTACAATCTTACTCGCTGTTACAGAAAAGCCTTTTGGGACCCAGAGCAAAATTACGGCAGGATACGCTGGATCTGGCTGTGATAAAATGTGTTTCATTGACGAGGATATTGTTTTCCAAAATTTGTCTATTTGAGATGGGAAAATTTTCTTCATTTCCTCCACTCTCGTCTTGAAAAGAGAAATGTTATTCATCTTGTGTTGCAGAACAGTCTGACTACCTGTGAAAGAAAATTGGGCAAAAATTGGGTAAAAATAAAAAACAGCCACAACTACTACTATTATAAGCATGATAATACAGCATTTAGAGCCATTGCCAGACTTATGTGAGTCAGTTGAAGGTTGTCTATTATCTACCAGTTCCCTTGGTCTTGTACTGTGCTTGTATTTAACTTTATTTTCAGGAGATGGTTCTGGTGTACCATGTAAAGAATCATTTGCACTTGGACTTCCAGACCTGTCACCCGCACTACTATCTACTTCATCCTCTTCCTCGCTATGTGTGTCATAAATTTCTAAATCTTCTGAATTTTTCTCTGCTGGGGACTGATGTGTTCCTTTGTACCCACGTTTCTTTGGACTAGGAGTCTTCTTTGAGTCTTTGGACCTGGTATCTGGTCTGTTATCTTTCTCTTCATCAGAGGAATAATTTGCAGCTTCTGATCTTAGTGCTCTTCTCCTTAAATTCCTCTTATCCATGTCTATGTCTTCTCAAGGAACTATTTCCAATGACCTGAAAATATTTTACAGATGATTTTTAACTTTGTGATAATTTTGTTGATCTGTTATTATGATTGCTGTTAAACACTCAGCAAGTGAGATCAGAATTAGTTGGAAATGACGATTAAATATATTTCAAATTTCAACACATGGCAACAATTCTCTTTGTTGTGTGTGAACACAAACAGCGTTAAATCATAAGTTACACAAGAGTAAGCCAAGTAAGTGTACAATTACATGGTCTTTCATATACAAAGCACAATCTGAGTACAATTACATGGTCTTTCATATACAAAGCACAATCTGAGTACAATTACATGGTCTTTCATATACAAAGCACAATCTGAGTACAATTACATGGTCTTTCATATACAAAGCACAATCTGAGTACAATTACATGGTCTTTCATATACAAAGCACAATCTGAGTACAATTACATGGTCTTTCATATACAAAGCACAATCTGAGTACAATTACATGGTCTTTCATATACAAAGCACAATTTGAGTACAATTACATGGTCTTTCATGTACAAAGCACAATCTGAGTACAATTACATGGTCTTTCATATACAAAGCACAATCTAAGTACAATTACATAGTCTTTCATATACAAAGCACAATCTGAGTACAATTACTGGGATTTCGTATCCAGAGCACAATTATTAGGGGTTTCATATCCAGATCACAATCTGAGTACAATTATTGGAGGTTTCATATCCAGAGCACAATCTGAGTACAATCATTGGGGTTTTCATATCCAGAGCACAATCTGAATACAATTATTGGGGGTTTCATATCCAGTGCACAATCTGCATAGAAATATTGCATCTTTATATCTAGAGCATAATCTGAGTACAATTAATGGATCTTTTTTTTCCAAAGTAAAGTTCAACATTCCTTAGGATACTTTTTTTTTACCCCCACTACTTTGGGGAATATTGTGACACCATGTGACTGTCCATTCATTACTACATCTCCTAAACCACAGGGAGAAGGGTGTGGAGTTGGAGGCAATTCACATAACTTTCATGCCACTTTTGTAGTAACCACTTACAAATGTTGGGTCAATCTTGGCTCCTAACCCAGTGGTCCCCAGGAAATGATCAAAGATCAAATGTACCAAAACTTCAATTAAGCTGACATTTTCAAATATTTTCTGACCAAATTTTATATATGCAGCCCTAGCAAATAAAAATGCATCATATACGTGAAAGGCTTTGAATCATGACTACTGGGTCAGTTTGGTGGTACTGTTACATACACGAAATAATAGTAAAGATAATAATCACACAATTTATTGTGCAGGAAATGAAGTGGATGGATCAGAAAATCAAGGGCTACAACTGTGCTAAATGATGACGCAGAAGGCTCCCAATCAAATTCAGCCAAGGTCTCATCAATATCAAGCAGGATACCAAATCTGATTACAATCCAATTATAATTGTGCAGAAAAGTTGGGTGTCATCTAATAATCATTGGGCCACATACAGAACTTCATTAAACAAAAGGGCAGAGTTCTAACAGTTAAACTCAAAGAAAGTCATCAGCACAGTACTAAGAAGCATACCAAAGCTGGTTGAAATCAAATTAAGGGATTTACTGTATAGAAAATATAATGGGTTGGTCCGACAAACAGGGGCACTAACTCTGTGAAATGATGATAATTAATCTAACTTAAGGACTCATTAATAATGTAAAACCTGTCTTGAGAGACCACTGCTATAACAGACAACTTGTCTTGAGAGACCTGGTTCTCCTTGTACAGATCTATTGGTTATATAGTGATATGACCTGTCATGAGAGACCATTTAAGCGCTTCTAAAGATTAGGTGCTATACAAAGTCCTCATTATTATTATTATGTTTTGGCACGTGGGGTGGTCTTTCAAGGAAGGTTCCATTGTATCTAGTTACTGTGTGTAAACAAGTGGATGGGTCACACAATCTAGGGCGACAAGGGAAAGAAGGATGGATGGAAAGGCACCATTTAATTTTCCCAACTTTTCTACAAAAGGCAGTGAACAAAAAGTAGACGCTGTCATTGTGGAAGCCAATGCAGTTGTTCTATCTGATACTTTAAAATTCTGAAATAGAACTTTCATGGTTTCCAGCGTCCATGTTCAATCCCTAAAAATAATGTACAACTACATGAACCCCTGTATATTTTAGTATTCTTTACTTCAGCACTGATTTTCAAGATATGATGAGGCCAACATAATATTCTGGTCCAAAACACTGCAAATGGTTTCCTAAAGTGCTACACTAATGGTATGTTTTGTTTACTAAATGGTTTCCTAAACTGCTACACTAATGGTATGCTTTGTTTACTAAATGGTTTCCTAAACTGCTACACTAATGATGTTTTGTTTACTAAATGGTTTCCTAAACTGCTACACTAATGGTATGTTTTGTTTACTAAATGGTTTCCTAAACTGCTACACTAATGGTATGCTTTGTTTACTAAATGGTTTCCTAAACTGCTACACTAATGATGTTTTGTTTACTAAATGGTTTCCTGGGGCCCTGAGTGGTCTAAAGCGCTCATCATTCCGGATCACTGCCATCTCACCTCTGTCTGCGTGTGTTCGAGTCCAAGGCTCGGCTAGTGTGGGTACGTGGAAAAGCCTGCCAGTAGCTTCTTGTGGGTCAGTGGTTCTTCCCTGGGCTTTCCAGGGTTCTTCCTCCACCAGTTATACTGGCCGCCATGTATAGCCTATCTTGTGCTGAAAAATGGCGTTAAACCCTAGTACAACAACAACAACAACTAAATGGTTTCCTATAGTGTTATACTAATAGTGTTTTGTTTCATAAATGGTTTCCTAAACTGTTACACTAATGGTATGCTTTGTTTACTAAATGGTTTCCTATAGTGTTATACTAATAGTGTTTTGTTTCATAAATGGTTTCTTAAACTGTTATATTAATGATACGTTTTGTTTGTTAAAATCTTGGCAATTATGCTATTATGTTCCAACAAATCATAAACATGAGAGAGTTCAAGTATGCTGTAACTACAGAAAGATCAGGTCTTGTACATGTATTTAGACTTGTCATATTGGTGCTAAATCTTCAGGAAATTTCAACATATAATCAAGCACACAAAGAAGAACGCATCTTTGATTTGTGTGCCCTTTATCCACATTTAATTTAAGATATCATTTAAAAACTTGCATAATATGCACTTTATGTTTTGGTTTTTACCATACTATGGTAGCTTTGGTGAACCCAAGGAAGGCCACTGATATTTTGAATTTAACTGACCACACAAACCTGACCTTCATGGAACCAGATATTGAACCCAGGTCATGCAGGTGAAAAACTAGCATTAATGACCTATAGAGCTATGATTCTGTATCATAAATAATAATAATAATGACCTTATTTAAAGAGGGTAACACAATTAGCTGAAGAACTAATCTACCTTGAGGACCTCATACAAAGGAATTTATTCATTTTAGCTGCATCTCTGAAGCCACCGGATATATATTGGGTTTGGAAGAAGGAAATAGAGTGGGCATTTCTAATCTCAACTGGAATACTATTCCAGAGCAGAGTTCCAGAGTATTGGAAACTTTTTATTAAATAACTCATTATTTGGTTTGGGAATTTTATACTGTTTGGTAGACATGGATCGCAGGTGAGAGTATTACTAGGTAGCCTATACTGGAATAGCGATTGTAAATATTCAGGAGCACTATTATGAGATATCCTGTACATTAATTTGGCTTTTCTCAAACAGTTGGTCAGCTTAATAATGGATTGATATTTCCTTCCCGTTGCAGATGTATTGAAATGTCACTGCTGTGCATCGATTCATACATCTTTTACTGTTTTCCTTGTAACGATACTCCAATAATCTACACAGATCAAGAGTGATTGCATTTTTATAATTTTGGAGGAATGAGTAGATAACAAAAGTAGCTCATCCTCAATGCAGCCCCCAGGTGGTGATGCGGTGGAAGAAGACAATCATGTCAGGTATGATGTACGTGTATTAGACGATGATTTGATGACAATCAAGAATTCAAATCCTGAATGCATCCTGGTGGTAGGAGTGGAGTGGGGTAACAATAATAAAGTGCATATATTTTGTATGCTTTTTTTTGAGCTTCCACCACAAGGCCATACTGTTTTAGTATTCTGCAGTATTCTGGATAGAAAAGCAGATAAATGCTAGCAAATGACTGTCATCTAGTACTGCCTTTACAAAGAAAAACTGAGAATCCATAAAATCTCTCATTTCTGTACTTTTGAAGAGCTAATTACTGACAATACTGATTATCAATATTCTTAATTTCATACATCAGGATCCCCCCCGCACTATTTTTATTCCAAAATGATACAATACCCTCTCATAATCCTTGGGAGATAATCAAGTTTAAGACCTTGAATCTGATCTCACTGGATTATTTAATACTGAAGTCCATGAAAAGTGTTTGCCAAATATTATATTATAATTTTTTTTATATGATTTTAAATCAAGAGTAGCATTGTTGGTTCAACATTTAGAAGCAAGCTGTGAGAAAGGCATTCATTCACACTTTAAATGAGACAGTTTATGGTGCATGACCAGAAAATTATACACTTCGATAATGGTTACAATGAGCCATGAATACTAGAATACCTTTAAAAAATCAGCACATTCTTGTTGAAATGAAATTAGTTCAACAGCAAATCATTATTGGCAACAGAAATATCACCATCAATTAAGGTCCATGATAATTTTTTTCCTTTTCATACAAACAAAAAGCTACACTTAATAAAATTATTTTGTTATCCAATCAGAGATATCGGAAATGCTTAATTACGCTTATTTGGATGCCAATTTTTGATCTGGGATGCAGAAAATCTCTGAGGCAGGAGTCCTCCGTAGACACGTTATAGGTGTGCGGCAAATTTCAAAGACTTGCCAGTCCTGCTTTAGCCACCTGCTTTGTGAGAAAATGTGTTGATCAATTAGCTGTGCTGATATTTACAATGACAGAATTCAGTGACTGAAAGACCCCTTAATGTACATACATGTTGCCATAATAAGAGTACATAAAAAAGAACATGATGCAATAGCTGGGTGCCAAGATCAAAGGCTCTGACTGACGGCCAGATGCAAAAATGTACTGATATTTACAGTGATTGAATTCCGAGTCAGAAAGACGCAGAGATGTACATGTGGTCATTTATAAAAGTACATCAAATAAACAACTTTAGCTTTCGTTACTGTGTTCATTTCCGAATGTATTGCAATAAGTTGTTGTTGTTGTTGTAGGGTTTAACGCCATTTTTCAGCACAAGATAGGCTATACATGGCAGCCAGTATTAATGGTGATGGAAGAACCCGGGAAACCCCCAGAAAGAACCACCGACCCATGAGAAGCTACTGGCAAGCTTTCTCACATATCAACATAGGCCGAACCCACGCAGACAGAGGTGAGATGGCAGTGATCCTTATCGGTGAGCGCTTTAGACCACTCAGCCACTCAAGGCCCCTATCAGAATAAGTAGTGCACAACAATCAAGACATGTTGAGACTTAGACAAAATGCCATTTGTAAATTTGTACAAGTATTTTGGGGTTAAATGGCAAACTTATAAAGATTGTAACAAGATTCAGAAAAGTGCTAAAGCTGCTAGAATTGATAGTTCAGATAGGACAATAGCTAAGTGTAAGAAAGTGTGTGATGCCTAGCTTAGTGTTTGGAATAAGTCCTTACTTGGATTGACAAAATTCAGTATTACTCTGATGGATGAACAAGAGCTATTTAAGAGGTACATTGACAGACCACACTTTTTTTAAATGCAGCTCGCCTTTGCCCTGTTAGTTCTAGTGTTGTAGCAAAATGTATTCATCATATATCATTAGCTAGGCCTTGTTTTGATATCAATTACGGTGACAAACAAATTCTTGCCCATTCACATGTATATGTTTTGATAGCTGATTGACCATTAACCCTTTTCTGAGTAAGGTAGCAACTATCAATTTCCTGCATGATACCCTTTAATGATAAAACATACAAACTTGTGTTTTAAGATCAGAATCTGTGATTATTTACTTGCCTCGTGTACACTATTTCATCATAAAATTAGTTTGAAGCTCTAAGTGAACCAGTAGGCCTAACGGGAAATAATGGCGGACTTTGCTAACTCTGGGATGTACAAGTTATTAGATTGTCTGTTTTCGTAAACCATTGGGCAAATATTTTCAGAAAAATATACAGATCATTGAAAGCAAAGCCAAGGTATTATTTTATTAAAGATTCAACTTTAAAATGCAAATTATGTAGATCAGAAATGTATGGGACAATGCTATGTTGTGGAATTCGCGAGATGCGCTTTAAAGTCTAATCTGTTTTCAAACCTGATACGTATTTGCGAAAATACAGGAAAAAACAACAAATAAGATACTATTTAACAATTGCCTAAAATTACTACAAGGATGTAGACAAATAAATAAACCATAAATTTGCAATCCTGTCAATGGACTGTTGTAATGAAGCTATATTAAAGTAAGTGATTACATTACGAAAAACTCTCCATCTAAAAATAGATGCACTCATGTCTGTGTTGATTCTGTAGGAAGGAAAGGACTGCAACTTTTGATGATGGGACTCCTATTTTTACCAAAATGGGAGTCCTGGACTCCTAGTTTTAAAATCCTAGCGAGACCTCTGCCAATTATGTTCAGTAATACTAATGTACACTTACCTTAAATGGTTAAGATTATTCAAATTGACACCATGTATCCACATGCAATGGGTACTCACAATGCATGTGTAGCAATCACAATGCAAACCAAATCCACACATCAGTTGTAAACTTTGTGTAACATTCATACAAGTTTTCACATTTAAGAATTGAAATTGTCTTCGGGCGGTAAACCCATGGGCTCAAGAGGTCTTGGGGACCCAAAACACCTTCGGGCTATCATTGTGGTCTGTGCTCTATTTACACTTAGTACGCCATTGTTCACCGGTCGCTGTGCGGATAGTCTTTTCTACAGTGGTTATATGGCAGCAGCGCGGATATGCCGTTTTTTAAAAAAAAATCATTATAAAGGCCGCCATGCAAATAGACACTTTTCTTCATGAACTAAATAGCCTCATAATCACAGGGCTTTTCACAAATAAAATTAGGAGTATCCGTAAATGAATCGAGGACTGAGGGGGTAAAATACAGGTTAGACCCCTCAGCCCTCGATTCACTGACGGGTTTGTATTATCAGACTATAATTTTCTTTGTAACGAGCCCCCGTGTTCAGAATAGTATAGTTTCACTTCATAACAGTCTGTTGTGCCCAACATACGGATGAACATACGTGCGTTTGTCCCATTCTCTGTTTTCTAAGCTATTCCCAAATCTGAGAGTTCGGTAAAATGACACGTAAAATAGCGTCATACATATATAATCATAGTTAAATCAACTCACTGTTTGGATACGTCATGTGAACTTTCTCCTCGTATGCCGCTTTCATTGCTGAAGGGTGATTATAGAAGTTAACCAAATATAATGTATAATATGCAAATTAAAACAAAATACCGATGCTACAGGTATGCGAAGATTATTACTTCTAGGGTATACATTCTCAGCTCATAAAAGATGGACGTAACGCCTTAATACATGCCTTTTTATTTTTATGCAAAACAGTCCAGACTGCAAAAGACTTAAATCACTCGGCAAGATTAAAAAAGGAATTTGCATCCATTCGAGCTGATTCCATCAAAATTAGATAAGATTCTCACCACGTATAAATGTACAATAGAAAATTAACATTCAGAAATGGACGACATACAATTTATACCAATTATATTAGTCTTGTTTTCAATTTTTGCGACCACAGATCTTAGCATAAAGTTGTACTTTTCAGTTAAGAACACTTAAAACTTGAAAATCAGAATCTAAATATCGGAATCCTGTTATCTGTATCATGCCGGAGTGTATATAGCAATCCCTTTCAATATTGATTATTTTCTTTCTTGTTCTTTTCATATTTTAAATACTTTTTCGCACATGCGAAAAATAATATTACATATAGAGAGTTTTAATTTATGTTACATATGTATCAAAAGGTCACTTAGTTCACATGCAAAAAAAAGAAAAGAATTTCACATGTCTGAAAAAGTATATACCCGAAAGTGTGTAGAAACGATTATTTCATATACGTGAATTTCTTTTATATATGTGAGTAAGTTTTTTTTTTTTACATATGTACAGAATAATATTATGTGTCTCAAAAATAACTGTGCACATGTGAAATAAAAGAATACCAGATGTACAATAAGCTTTTATTTCAAATATATTAAATCTTATTTCCATATACAAAATTTGGTGGGTTTTTTTCTCCATATGTGAATTAGTTTGACATCATTTCACATGCATGAAAGAATTTTACATATGCAAAAAAACAATGCACATGTATAAAATAATTTATCTATTTTACATGTTTACAAACGAATGTCACATACGTGAAAAATAATTTTACCTATGTAAACAAGGATTTTACATTCATACGTAAAGATTCTATGTTTTAAAAAAATCTTGTTCACAAATGTGAAAGGAATTATAAAGATTTGAAATAAAATATTTATTTCACGTATGTAAAAAGAATTTCGCACATTTAGAAAGGTATTTATTTCACATATGTACAAATTTTTTTTTTACATCGATGCATTATTTTAATGGAAATTAATACTAAAACAGTTTGTCGTAGGTCCAAATGGCATGGCGTTTTAAAATTTATATTTTGTTAACTTAAAAGAATTTAAAAATATCGTCAATGATGTTGCTGAGTTCTGAAAGCAAAGGGTTAAAACTGGTTGGTTTGCAGATCTACCAACTAGTCTTAAAATTAGTAAGATAAAATTGTGATTAGCACGCATATCATTTAGCCGTGAGCAATAGAGGCAGGGGAGTGTGGGGGTGCATATGTGTATGTGGGGGTCCAGTTTTAAATAAGGTAGTAAATGACTGAAAAATTGACGTTAGCCACCATTTTGAAATGTATGTTTGTAACAGTGAAGTATTATGCGTCAATCTGTTCTCGAGCTGTAATGCCGTATTACGTCACACTATTTAGGCGGGAAATGTGAGTTTGCCTAAGATTACTACCCCAGGCGTATTACGTCACACTATTTAGGCGGGAAATGTGAGTTTGCCTAAGATTACTACCCCAGGCGATTATCTGTAAACTTCCTACCGGACGAGAAAACATCTACTCCCATAAGGTATATGCGCATGATCAGCAACAAATAATAAGATAATTGCAACATGTAATACCTATATAAACGTCAAAGTCTTTACTGGTGATCACTGATTCGGGTGCTTAGGGATTTATTTGTATGCTAGCTTTATTACAATCTATTTATTTTAATTTTAGCATTGTTTTACTAAATTACCTGCTGTGAACAATTTATCTTAATGACACACAATTCATTTTTTGGTACTTATTGTTTCATCTGGTTTCAGCATAATCTGTTTTCCATACTCGTCTATCAATTTATTACGACTTATAAAAAAGATAAGCAATTAGTATAATTCCGTATGTTCACTGTATTCATTGTGCTTGGGAAGTTAGGCCACGACCACATGCGATTGCTTGTGACCTGTGTGGGTTTTGGCACGTGCAACACTGGTAAGTAAACTTTTAAATATATTCATAAAGTTTCATATAAATATTAATAAGCCTATGCTTAAGCTGTAAAGGTAATATACAATATTGCCACCAATATCAACCATATTCGATAACATATATGCGTTCTACCCTTAGAAATGGTTACAGTCAGCCATAGTTTGTGAAACAATCGTAATGCTTAAAACACGCTTATGCACTAACTTGAAAAATATATATATATAATTTACATGTGTGAAAATCTTCATATTCACTTCTGTGTGGCAAAACCATTCAATTGGAAATAAGGGAGCACGAGCAAACACATTTATATTCTTACGTACTCGACTTTTTCTTGAAGTCACAAGAACAAAAATGACATATAAAGATGACGGTGTAGGCCATTGATAATAAAATTATCAACGAGACTTTTGCCTATTACTGACGTTTACAACACAGGGCAGACAAAATAAGAAACGGTTCTTTAGTTAAGAAAACTCTCTTTATTTAAGACAATTCTCTGATAATGATGGCGATATTTAATCTTGTATGAATGTTTGTCCTTTGCATGTTTTAACTGAACATCCTACGGAGTATGAATCGAAAACATTTATCTAAGAAGATTATATAATAAATTATTTATTCTAGGAATATCCTTGCTTATCATACAGGGGGGCTGTAAATAACAGAGGGGAAATCAGGTTTACCTGCAGGCCATGCAGAGAATTGAATTAAGTATGATAGAAAGCAACTAAAATATAAGAAATCATTTTTACCACGTATGACCATGTCGATGGTAGGTGAAGACAAAGACGAGCCGATGAAACAACTTTGTTGTATATAAACAATTAAAATACAGTTGATTAATTTCTCATAAAATTCACGTGTTTTGAGAAATGCTGCTGACAAGTCGTGACACTATTTTGCATTTAATAAATACACCTTAATCGTTTACAACAGGTTCCAGTGACCATATATGTATTAGATAAAGACCAAGACGAGACAGTAGACCCGCCATTTTTGGAGTTAAGTGTACGTGTTTAAACTTCATAAGGTGACAAGAGAAATTTTAAGAACACTTGTAATAAGGCAAATAACAGTACAATCGTGTTCATTGCGTATTTATGTTGTATATATAAACAAGTAAAAATAAAGTTGATTAATTTCTGATACAATTGAAGGCGGTTATTCATGAAATGCTGTTGACAAGCCGTAACATAATTTTGTTGTATATATAAACAAGTAAAAATATAGTTGATTAATTTTTCATAAAATTCACGGCGTTTATCCAGAAATGCTATTGACATATTTAATCTAAAAGTGCCCTGATTTGCCTATTTGCGGTATTTTGAGGTGGATATGAGGGAGAGCACAACCATCGACCTACCTTAAGCTAATGCAAGTTTTCTCGTTTTCTCACTTGCAAAGTTTCAACCTGTCTTACTTTGGAATCAAACCTGCGGCGGTGAGCTGGATGTATTTGTAAGACGATGAATGAAACCACTCGGTTATCGACTGCCTTAATATCTATATTTCCATGAGTCACAAGTTGCCGCTATACATATGACGCAATTTTTAAAAAAATCATTATCTGGTGCAAAGATAAATAGAAAATGGAATGGTTTTTATTGTTTGATTTATTTCATAGATCCCTAGTATTGGTGAGCTGTCGAATGATTTACCTGTGGCCGAGTCAACGGAAATTGAAGTGGATCCTTATGGGGTGAGTACGATTGTCCACATCCCCGACACAGACACTTCCTTCGTTCGTTTCAGTGACAGAAACATTGATCCAGTGAATCTTATTAAAGAAGAGTACGTATATGTAAGTAATACTAGTAATATTATTATAAACTTGGCTATGAATTTCTTGATAATCATATACAAACACGAAACATGTGCAACCACTATACTTCCTTAAAACATAAATGCATCAATTTTCTATAATTGCTTGCATACAATTGTTTATTTCAGGTCAGTGCACGATGTTTTGACTGAGACGATGGTTGAATACCGTGGTGTCATGTATAGAATCCTAGATGAATCTTCACAGAAACATACAGTGCTATTTGTGTCCAGTCTTGGTAATTCATATGGGGTAAAGGTGTGTGTTAATGCAAAATTATAAATAATAATGTTGTGTATGTCTTGTCGAAAAACTGTGTGTGTGTGTGTGTGTGTGTGTGCGTTTGTAAAATGCACGAAACGGGGAAATCAGTGTGAATACACACCAACAGACGGGGACACACCTCGAAACGGGGACGTCCCCGTTTTGTAATGTCTTCTTAAACGAAATGCGAAGATAATGATACAAACTTTAAAAAAACGGTGTATCTGAGCATTGTCCCGTTGTGTCGATATTTTTTTCAGATAATGATATATACAACAATACACACGTCCCACTCGACTCAAAACCTCGTGTGTATCAGTCGGAAAACTGCGTTCCCGTTTACGCGGTAAAAATTCAACCTGTTTTGCTGTCGGCTTGCGCACTTTGCTTCCGAATTACTCACCGTAGATGGCTTCAAGAAAAACAAACACTATTTAGATCAATTATTGTAAACGTAAAATAATACGTACGATTTATTTTCAATTCTGACAATTCAATTTCTTCAGAATCCTGGACAAACATTTTTACTTATATATACGACAAACATAATTTAACAATTCCACATGATAATTTCAATTTAGTTTGTTAATATAGATGTGAACTTTAGTGCATGAGGTGATATTACTGCAGTATTCAGATTGAATTAATTCTTATTTAGAATCAAAATACATACGTATTGAATGTCCCATATCTGATTGTATAATTTCTAACACTGAATTTGTGTGTCCCCGTTCTCATGGTAACGATTGTGATACTGTGTTTCTTGGAAATCAACCAAAAATCAATTACAAATGACATGTATATATCAAATGCGTAGTAAAATACATCTTTATCGACCTTAATTATTTACAAAAAATTGGCCCCATTTTGCTGGTAAAAATCATATGTTCCCGTTTCGTAGATTTTACAAGGATGTGTGTGTGTGTGTGTGTGTGTGTGTGTGTGTGATATCAAATTCTTTAAATCTATTACGTTTCCTCATTGGACAAGACTGTTCAAAGACACACATGCATGCATTTTTGTCCTTGCAGCGAGATGACATAAGTAGTATATGGGGTGAGATTAGCGACAATGGGAATTAGCATTAAAAACACCCCCTGGGTAAGATTAGCGACAATGGAAATTTAACATTAACCACCATGGGTAAGATTAGCGACAATGGAAATTTAACATGCGCAAAAAACCCTGGGTAAGATTAGCGACAATGGAATTTAACATTGGAGAAAGGAAAAAAAAGGAAATATTGATTTTAGCGACAAAGGCATTCGAACAATGGAAAAAAAAATATCGATTCTAGGGACAAAGGCAATTGAACATGAGGAATAGAGTTTGGGTCTGTCTAGGGACAAGGGGAATTGAACATGGGAATAGAGTTTGGGTTTGTCTAGGGACAAAGGGGAATTGAACATGTTAGAAAAAAAAACTACTTAAGGGACAAGGGGAATTGAACATGGGATTTTTTTTTTTAAAAAATTTTTATAAAGGGGTAGGCAATCGAAAGGCTATCTCTTTTCGAGAAATGTGGGTGCCCCTGAAAAGGGCCTTTGGATTTATGTTAATATTGATATTAACATAGACGGCATCTGTCACATCCTCTTCTTCTTCTTAAACTCCTTCTAACTGTAGGTCCATACACAAGTACCCTCTTGAGGCATCCTTGTCTTTCTATGTAAACTCTTCTCATCCATAGACTAGTATCTGTCCTATCAACAACAGTCCACTTGGACCGGACATGCATGAGCATGTCCGTCCTAAACATCATTGAAGACACAAGGCTGGATGATTCAACTGTGGTCCACATCGTGAGGCGACGAGAACAGGTGAATCAATGCAGTGAACTGCGCTTATTTATAGATAGAGGAAGGATTGAAACGGATTGAGTTCATTCACCAATCCGAACACGCGTTACAAAATTCAGTCAGTCCGCATCCAATCCGAAGAGAGCAGTCTGTGACGTCATGTGGTCTATTTAGATCCGCTAGCGCCTGTGTGCTGTCAATCTATGCCACAGTGATTCAACATGACGGAAACTCAGAAAACGATCCATTGGGGTGCACCAGCAGTGGAGACCGCCCAAGGGAACCCGGATTTACTTTCAGAAGAGGTACATTGGGATTTTGTGGATTTTCTTACCTCGCAAGAATTTGTTCCGGAACCTTCGTCTCATTCTTCATTACCGCAAGTGGAGAATTTTAGACAGAGACAGAAAGAAGAATTGGAGAAATTTATGCAACGACAAAAGGAAGCGGAACAAGCTTTTCTCCGACAGCAACAGGAACAGCAATAAGAAGAGGTAAGAAAAAAAAAACAACAAGAAGAAGTAGCAGCAAAGAAACAAGAGGGTGAAAATCAAACGGCTACGGTACTGTTGGACATTTTAGCGGAGTTAAGAAGTCTGAAACAAATGTATCAGACTTCTTTATCACGACCGAAGAGAATACGACCTTCCCGAGCTAAACACGCCAACCCTGTGACTAAGCCTATCGTACCACCCTTAATGATTTCAACCCAATCATCATCATCAGAAGTAGGCCTCGGCCGTGGCAAAGGCTTAAGACAGTTAAAGTTGATTGCTTAAACTCACCCCTACACCAAAAAAGGCCCTTTTCAGGGCCACCCACTTCTCTCGAAAAGAGATAGCCTTTCAATTTGCCAATAACTCAAAAATCAACAAAAAAAAAAACAAACCATTTTACCCTTATAGTACATGTTTGTGTATGAGTGCGTGAGTGTAGCTTCTTATTTTAAAATCAAAACTCAAAGACACTTACCTTATATAATTAATGTATTCTTTTCTCCATAGTTACAATCCACTTCACAATTCACAACAGAACACTTTATAAATTACATTCACTTCTTCTGTTTCTTTTTTTACGCTCTATTTTTTTTTCAATTTCTTCACCGTCACAGTCTTTTCCTCCTCTTCCTCCTCACTTTCTTCCCTTCTTCTTTTCTTCACCTGGCTGCTTTCTTCCTCTGAAGAATCTCTCTCTTCTTCTGAAGAATCCCTCTTTTCTTCCGACTCCTCTTGTTTCTTTTTTGGGCAATCTGGAGACCAATGTCCTTTTTCTTGACAATAATAACAGGTATCTTGACTTTTGTCTTTTCTAGCCCCTGTTTGTTTTCTTTTTTGACGGTCTGGACACTCTGAAGACCAATGCCCTTTCTTCTGACAGATATAGCAAGTATCTTGACTTTTATCTCGAAAGGAAGGAGAGTAGTCCGTCGGCTGGTCTGAAGAGAATTTTCTAATGACCCCTCGCAAAGCTCTGATGAAACGTTCCATCTGGGTAGTCTCTTCCATCGTTGTGCTCGGTTTGAGAGTGAAATGAATAGTGAAAGGACAAGACACACACCCTTTTATATACGCTGGTCTGCCATGACTGTAAATTAGTTTATGGTGTTTAAACTTGAGTCATTTGACGTTTTGCACTCAAGATGAAACGATCCTATTCATTCGAGAAGAAAGAAGAAGAAGAAAGTAAGAGGCAGAAACGTGATCTATCGCCTCGTACCAGAGCTGAAGTCTTGGCACAAATTCACGCCAGTGATTTTGAAGAGGACATGAGTGAACCAGAATCCGAACCCTCTAAACAAAGTTCACCACTCTTAGTCAACCCTGAAAAGTACTATTCCATTCGAGAGACGGAAAAGCGCTCCTCTAGAAAATTTAGAACCACGGCTTACACCTACACAGTGAAGTTTAAAGATTTCAAGTCCGACGTACCATTGGAGAAAGCAGAAGGGTTTATCACCGAGATGTGGGATTCTTTTCTCACCGCACTCAAGCGACAATGTCAACCCAAAGAAGACGATCGCTTGACACTATCCACAGATCACGACAGCTTGAAATCCCCTGTTTGGATCGAGTTTAGCAGACCCGCAGAACTAACCCCTTCCAAAGTCATGGACAAGATTCAACACGTACAACAATCTAATGACCAGTTTGACATCACCGATGGTAAAGCCACACTGAAAATGGCCCACGTCTCTCCTCCTCAAGGGACCGGACAACGCAATAAGGTGTTATTGGTGAACGACCTTCGCAACACCAAAAAGAGTCTCGTCCAAATTCACAATTCTTAAGACCAGATGTGTTTAGCCCGAGCCATCGTGGTGGGACGAACCTATGCCAACAAGAACGACACGGTAGAATGGAAAAGAGCCTGGAAAACTATTCAACGATCCGACCGAGCCAAACAACGAAACGAAGCAGAACTCCTGTTACAACAAGCCGGACTGTCCAAAGACACACCCTGTGGCATTCCTGAGATGCAGAAATTGCAAGATGTCCTAGCTCCACTCTACACCTTGAAAGTGCACCCTCAAGAAATGCGCGGACCTCTGTTGTTTCGAGGGAAAGACTTTAAGGACGGAAAATACATTCATGTCTATTATCACGATGACCATTTCGATACCATTACCACTATCACTGGATTCCTGGGATACAGTTATTACTGTGAGAAATGTGACTATGGCTATAACAATCGAGAGCAACACAAACATTGCGGATGGAAATGCCCAGGATGTTTGGCCTCTCCACCCTGTCTGAGCGAAGGACAAGAAAGAGTACAATGTCCTGCTTGTCTGCGCACGTTTGTCAGCCCTGCCTGTTACCAACAACATCTGAAGACGCAAGGTTCACAGAAGAAATGTGCTTGTCAACTGCTGAGATTGTGCCCTACGTGTCGAAAAGGCCTACGTACCAATAATATCAAGGCACACGTATGTCCAGGAAAGAAAAAATGTCACATTTGTCACCACATCGTGGACTTGGAACACCAATGCTACGTGCAAAAATACCAACCCCCACCAGAGAAAGAGGACGGTCACAAGAAGAAAGGCAATTTCATCTTTTTCGATTTCGAATGCATGCAAGAGACTGGCATTCACATTCCTAATTTCTGCGTGGCTCATCGAGCGTGCGAGAAGTGCATTCAAGAACCTATCTTCAGTCATTGCCCTCACTACAGCAAGATTCCCGGAGGGCGTGAAAAAATCTTTCGAGGACCGAACACGTTAGCCCATTTTGCCCAATGGGTCTTAGATCCCATCGACAAGACGTGGAGCCAAGAGGACATCGAACGTTACGGAGATTGTCATCGTCATGCCACGGTGATGGCTCACAATTTCTCCGGATACGATGGACAGTTTCTTTTGAGGTACTATACGGAACATGGCACCGAACGTCCTAAAGTCACTTTGAACGGAGCCAAAATCATTTTCATGCAAGTGGGACAAGTGCAGTTTAAAGATTCGATGAGTTACTTGGCCATGCCTTTGAGTCGAATGCCTAAAACGTTTGGAATGACAGAAATGGCTAAAGGTTATTTTCCTCACTTTTTCAATACGGAAGCCAATCAACACGCCGTTCTACCCCATTTACCTGAGGCTCACTATTACGACCCCGACAACATGCGTACCGAACAACGAGAAGCTTTCTACGCTTGGTACCAGACTCACGCCTCCGACCCTTTCGACTTTCAGGAAGAAATGCTAAAGTATTGTCGTTCTGACGTGGACATTTTACGGCGTTGCTGTGGAAAATTTTGAGAACTGTTCATGGAACACGGAGGGGTCGATCCTTTGAAAGAAGCTTGCACCATTGCCAAAGCGTGTTCCTTAGTGTATCGACAACGATTCATGCCTGAAAACACCGTGGCTGTCATCAGTCCTCAAACGACCATCTATGTCAAACGTCAATACTCGGTCAAAGCCCTACGTTGGTTACATTACTTGTGCGACAAGGAAGACAAATGGATTCAGCATGCCCGCAACGGATGAGGCGAAAAGACCATCGGAACGTATTCGGTCGATGGCTGGGACTTAGAAAACCCGAAGATCGTGTACGAGTTTAACGGTTGCTTATTTCACGGATGTCCCGTCTGTTACCCTGATCGTAGCACTAAAAATCAGTTTTTACAACGAACCATGGAAGACTTGTACCAGGACACTTGTCAGCGACGCCTAAAGCTAGAACAGCAAGGATACCAAGTGGTGGAAATGTGGGAACACGAGTACGATCACCGTATGAAAACCGATCCCGAGTTTAAACGTGCCGTGGAAAGTTACAAGCTGATGGACCCCCTAAACCCGAGGGATAGTTTGTACGGAGGAAGGACCAATGCCACCTGTTTGCTGTACCAAGCCGACGAAGAGAAAGGAGAAGAAATAAAATACTTGGACGTGTGTTCGCTGTATCCCTACGTGTGCAAATATTGTCCCTTTCCTGCAGGGTACCCACAATTGTTCACGGAACACATCGACCTCAAAAACATTCGACAATACGAAGGCTTGATCAAGTGTAAAGTTTTGCCTCCCACGAACCTATACCATCCCGTCTTACCTCACCATTGTCAAGGCAAACTGATGTTTCCATTGTGCCGTACTTGTGCCGAAACGTGCAACCAAGACCAACCTTGTCAGCACACCCAGGAAGAACGTGCCTTG
The DNA here is from genome assembly GCA_028554795.2 of Sinohyriopsis cumingii. Taxonomy (NCBI): domain Eukaryota; kingdom Metazoa; phylum Mollusca; class Bivalvia; order Unionida; family Unionidae; genus Sinohyriopsis; species Sinohyriopsis cumingii. Next base: position 18,799,030 of record CM068839.1, on the reverse strand, counting down.
ACGGGAACCTGGATCAGCGTAGAATTGTTCAAAGCTCTGGACATGGGATACCAACTGTTAGAAGTGTGCGAAATTTCCCACTTTCCCAAGACACAACAATACCACAAGGGTGACCCCAGTCAGAAAGGCATTTTCGCCGACTAAGTGGATGCCTTTTTGAAACTGAAGCAAGAAGCCAGCGGCTCTCCTTCCTGGTGTCACACTTCCGAAGACGAAAAGACATTCAAAGAGAAATACTATGAACAAGAAGGCATCTCTTTAGACCACATCGAGAAAAACGAAGGCAGGCGGCCGTTTGCCAAAGTGATGTTAAATTGCTTGTGGGGTAAAATGGCACAACGACCGTGTTTACCCAAGACGGAATATTTGACAGAACCTTCCCGCTACTTTCAGATGATTCACGACAAAACCAAATACATGAAACACGTGGACGTCGTTCGCGAGGATTTGATCTTGGTCAATTACGAAGAAGATCTGGACTTTGTACAAGACGACCCCTTTGGAAATGTCATCATTGCGGCTTACGTGACAGCCCATGCTCGCTTAAAATTGTACGAAGCTTTAGAACTGTTAGGGGAACGTGTCCTGTACTTTGACACGGACAGTTGCATTTACATCCATCACCCGAGTCAAAAGCACCCTGACATCGAAGGAGACCGTTTAGGAGCCTGGACAGACGAACATCCCGACGACAAGATTCTAAGTTTCGTCAGTGGTGGTCCCAAAAATTACGGCTACGAATACCGGGACCCACAAGGAGAATTGCACACGACGTGTAAAGTGAAAGGATTGACTCTGAATTATCGTACCAGTCGTGTGGTGAACTTTGGGGTATTGAAAGAAGCCTTGCAATCGGGAGAGGATGCAAACTTTAAAGTGACCACCTATCAACCGAACAAAATTGTACGTTTACCCACTCAACACATCGTCAGTCGACCCTTGGAAAAAGTCTATCAAATTGTGTACCAGAAGCGAGTGCGACTTCCCAATCATTTCACCTTACCGTATGGACACGTCGGTATTGGTCTGTATATAAAAAGAAACCCCTGGCAAGATCGATAGTTCATTGTGACTACCAAGACCGAGCGAACAAGATGAATACTTTCAGAGAAACACAAAACAAGTTTAGACAGGCACAATTCAAGTGTGGGGCTTCTGAAGTGGAATGCGATTGTGAGCCTTGCGACTTTTCAACCTGTGTTAGTGACGGTGCCAGAAGAACCCGTCACCCAGGACGGGACTGTCGTGGACAGGCCTGAAAGACCCTTTCGGGAGGACACTTGTGTGACCTTACCCCCTACTATAGAACTGCTTAGAACATTACCCAAAACATGTTGTACAGACACTTGTTTTTATTCGACGTTCATGGATATCATGTGCCTTTTATCCTTGTACTTAAGCCTTTGGCTTTTATGTATTTTTGTCTTTCGTATTCATGTTTGAAAAAAAACATTCAATAAACGTGTTCTGAAAAAGTATATAAACTCTTGTCTTGTTTGTTTTTTCGTGTCACAAGTGACATTTCTCACACAATGGCTACCTCTGCTGTCTCTGCTCCCTCTTCTTCTACTGTCAAAGTCATCGACGAACACTTAGATCGTGCCAGTTGGGAGGCTTTGTATCTTCGCCATCCCTTTAACATGCTCATTGCTGGACCTAGCGGTTCAGGCAAAACCGAATTCTTCAAACGTTTGATCGAACATAAACATCATTTGATCGATCGGCCACCTCAACGGATCGTGTGGTGTTACAAAGAGTGGCAATCGGCGTACAACCTCTTGCGAGAAAGTCAAGGCGATTCCATCGTGTTTGTGGAAGGCATTCCTAAAGAAGACGACGGCATCGTCTCTGACTCCCGTCAAATCCATTTGGTCATTTTCGACGACATGTTAGGAGAAGACGAAGAAGAAATTAAACTGTGGTTCACGCGCAAAGGGCATCACCGTAATGCCAGTGTCGTTTACATCACCCAAAATTTGTTTCAACAAAGTAAAGCCCATCGCACCATCAGTCTCAATGCGCATTACGTGGTCTTGTTTAAAAGCCCTCGAGATAAATCGCAAGTGCAAGTCTTAGCCAAACAGTTAGGAACGCCTTGGCTGACTCAGGCGTACGACGATGCCACTCAAACTCCACACGCCTATTTACTCGTCGATTTGAAACCTACCACCCCCGAGGATTTGCGATTTCGTACCCACTTGTTTCACCACTGGTGCCAAGACGGAGGGCCTGTCCTGTACACGTCTCCGTCCTCGACTTAATTTCACTCCACAAAAAAAATCTATAAAAACCTCAGACCCTTTTCGTCTGTCTCACACAGCGTCAACATGACGTCCCTTCAGTCGGATCTTCCCGTCAGATTGATTCGTGCCTTAGAAGCTAGTCTCAAAGAAGTCTTACGATGGTTCACGGTGACGGCACGTCAATTACTCCAAGGAATCATTCAGATTCCTCATCAAACCAAACGCTTTTTCGATCGAAACAAAGTCGCTTTGGTCCAACTGGCCGATCCCCGCATCGACACTCAAACCAAAAAGCAAATCATTTTGAAACCTGGAGGGAGCGGTACTCTAGGAGCTCTCTCTTAAGATGTGATCCTAATGCCCCCAAACTTCTCCCCAAGAAAAAAGTCCAACGAAGCCCCAAGAAGAAGAAAAAGACCAGGTCCCCAAGAAGAACTTCTCCAGTGGCGGGACCCTCCTCTGACCAGACACCACCCCAGAAAAAGAAAAGAAGCCCCCAGAAAAAGAAACAGAGAAAAAGTCCCCAGAAAAAGAAAAGTCCACAGAAGAAAACTAGTCGCAAGAGAGGCACTTCGGCCAGGACGCAACTTTACACTCGCAAACCACGACCTGCCACGGCGGTGACCGCATCTCCGGCAGCCTCACGTTCATCCACTTCTCCGTTGATGACACCAAGAACTGAAGAGTACTTGGAGACGTTGATCACACCAAGAACTTCTCCGTTGATAACCCCAAAAATTACTTCCCCAGTGGTAGGACCCTCCAATTTAGTGGCAGTGGCTCCTGCTCACAAGGTACCTTCTCCCAAAATCAAAGTTCAAGAAAGATCGTTCATGTTACAAAGTTTACTGGATTTGTCCAAGCAAGAACTGGCTCGATTTAGTCCGTTACGTACCCCTGCACGACGTGTCATGCCTGTCCTCAAATTGATACGACGTAAAGACAATCAGTGGCGACGCGTTCCAGTATAAAAAAGGTGTGTGACCAAGTAGGGTATCAGTGTTTTTTGGTGCTCCTGAAGACTCAAAGATGTCACCCTCCAGAAAACCCCAAGGAAAGAAAAGAAAAGGACTACCACCACGTTTAATCAAATTGGGGACATGTTATCTGTCCTGTCCAAAGCTTCTCCACCTCTACGAAAAAAACTCATTCAATCGGCCTCCAAAGAGGTCATTGATACCGTGTGCGAATGTTGTTTGAACGTCTTGAAAGGCACGATCCCTTTGTCCAAACACCAGAAACAATGCTTAAGCAAACATCGTCACGTTCTTCGCCAAATGGTTCAAAAGAAAATTCCGATTCGTCAAAAAAAGAAGATGTTGGTCCAACGTGGAGGCATTTTACCTCTCTTGTTAGGCCCCTTACTGAAAGGAGTCTTGGGAACCATGTTGGGAGGACTGGTGGGAGCAAGATAAAAAAGCCCTCGGAAGTCCCAAGATTTCAGAATCGACCCCTGACAACCCCATGGAAGGACGAAAACTAGCTTTAGTGCCTTACAAACGATGGATGGAATACCATCAGTGGCAAGAACAACGCACCCCGCATTTACCTCCCAATCTCCATATTAGAAGCTATGGAAGACTGTTCTCCCTCTTTACCTAGTGGAGAAGCTTTGAAGATGGAATGTGAGGAGACCGTGGAAGGAGAATCCCAATACAAAGACGAAAAGGACATCGTGATCAAGTCGAGATGTCCAGAATAAGAACAGCAATTGGTCTCCTACTGTGCTACATACCTGGCAGACACAATTACGATATGGATGAAGCATGATTACTATGGATGTCAAAACATCAGTCAAGAAGAAAAATTCAACGAATATCTGGACGAAGCTTGGAGTCTGTTTAAAAAAGACGTGTTATGTTGGTGGTATAAAGACTTGCGTGAACATTTCTGTCCTCCATTAACGACTCGAGACATCCATTACATCAATGCCCTCTTTGACAAATTCAAAGAGAAAGTCGAGATCGAAATTGATCACTTATTATCAGCAAAAGAACATTTAGTGACTTATTTTGATCGTGATTTTTCTAGAAACGTTGAGAAAGTAAATCGTTGATTTTGTGACTAGTATGCTTATTTTGTTGTCTTCAGCTAGGAAACGTAGTGTCCATCCATGACTCAATGACTTGCAACAGTGGAAATCACAATTTCATTCACAACGTTGCCAACCCTGTTTAAAGTAGAGTGTAAATTGAAAAAAAATGTTTGTCATTTGAAAAAAAATGTTTGATGTTATATCGTTGGATTATTGTTAAAAAATGTTAGAGTTGTTGGTTAATGTTAAGTGATTTTGAATAAAAAATGTTGTGTTTTGAAAAAAATGCCTTTGTGGTTTGTTTGGTTATAAGAATGTTGATTTATGCTCTTTGACTTCTTACTATCCCTCTCATGACACTCATTGAACGTTGCGGCTCGAAAACCGTAGAGGGATGTTTTCCTTCACGTCCGCGCTTTGACTTTAAGAACCGGGTTGTTTCCAGTCTAACCATCCATTGTCGACTCATCCTCCTACGAAGATGTGCTCCAAACTAGCTAAGCTAAACGAATCCTACGTGAATTTGCATAGGGTCAGACACAGTCTGATACCGAAGCCAGAAGAGATAGAGAATGTGAGAATGTTAAAAGTTACTGAAGACCTGATAGAAGAGCTCTTCAGAGAAGAAGTGAACAGGGAGAAAGAAGAATGGACAGAGAAGTACAGACTTTAGAGACAGCAGCAGCAACAGCAACAACAACAGCAACAGCAGCAGCAACAGCAACCTGAACCTGACAGAGGCTTTGTCGATTGTCGTATCGACACCAAAGAGTTCTTCTTCTCTTTCCGAAGAAGCAGACCTATTGCCAGAAAGTCTATCCTCAGAGGACATCGCATTCTTAGAAACAAAAAGATTGCCATAGCAAACAAAAAAAGACAACAAAAAAAACCCAGCCCTTTTCAGGGCTACCCAATACTCTAGAAAAGAAATAACCATCAATTTGCCAATGTGTGTAGGTAGAGTAGTGTGAATATAAACACTAACTCTTTTTTAATAGTAAGAGTGTATGTGTTTGTGTGTTTGTGTTTGTGTGTTTGTGTTTGTAACGGATGAAGTAGGTTGGTGTGGATAATAGATTAAGATGATGTTTTTTTGGTGTTTGAGGTGTGGGGAGAGTAGATTTGGGGGGTTTGATTGGATTGCTTTGCGTATGTGGATAGTCTATTGAAGTGATTAATGAAAAAAAATTTTTAGAATAGGAATGGGTAGTATAAAAAAAGTGAGTGAGTGTTTCTTTTAGGTCCGCGCGTTGTTTTGGTCATGATCTAGGTAAGATCAATTTTATGTTTCTCAGGGGGATGTTTTCCTTCACGTCCGCGCTTTCACTATAAATTGAAACTCTCTGGGCAGTCTAGCTACCCTTGTTGATTGATCAACACCAGAATGAATAGCAGAATAAGCAAACTTCTTGAACTCCAGACACATCTGGAATATGTCAGGCGCCTGTTAAATGAACTGGCCGCGGAGGCTATAGTAGAAGAGGAAAGAATAAAGAAGGAAGAGGAGGAGAGAAGACAGAGGGAAGAGGAGGAAAAGAAAATAGGAGAGAGGATGTCGTACAATATTCCAGAGACAGAGGATTGGGGTGCTGAAGCGAATCATCCTCCCTCTGCGCTCCCAAGAAGAAAGGTGAAAGGAGACTGGGGAAGAAGATGCGTGTGTGGCGCCAGGCCAGGAAGGTGCCATCATTAGATAGGTGCATCTGGAGTTCAAAAACAAACAGCCCTTTTAAGGGCTACCCAATACTCTAGAAAAGAAATAACCATCAATTTGCCAATGTGTGTAGGTAGAGTAGTGTGAATATAAACACTCACTCTTTTTTTTAGTGTGAGGGTATGTGTTTGTGTGTTTGTGTTTGTAAGCACTCAAGTACGTGGGTGTGAATAGTAGATTATGGGTTTGTTGATTGTTTCTTAGCGTATGTGGAGAGTATAGTTCGGGTTTTGTAACCTTTCATGTATGATTGTGTGGATAGTAGATTATGGATTTTGTTTTAATGATTTGCGTGTGTAAATAGTAAATGTGGGGTTTGTTGATTGCTGGTTCACGTATGTGGATAGTAGATTATATGACATGAGAAAGTAGGGGGATGTTTTCCTTCACGTCCGCGCGTTGTTTGGTCATGATCTAGGTAAGATCAATTTTATGTCTTGGGGGATGTTTTCAATCACGTCCGCGCTTTAAGTATAAAACTAACAGTGTTTGCCATTGGAGCCCATTCTACGGAATAAGCAAACAAGAAGATGCCAGCAGCTTCAGCTTTGTATAACAACCTTATGGGAAGTTGGTATTGGATGGTGGATGGATTGAATGTAGCAGAAAGGCTTGAACAGGAATGGAGGCATGCAGTGACAAAAGACTTCGTCTCAAGACAAGTAACCAGCCTCTACTTAGCCATCAATATTGTAAAAGAAATGATAGAGGATGAGGAGAAGAGAATCAGAGGTTTAATTAACCCACCGTATGTTAAAGTGGGTAAGTTCAAAGAAGCCATAGTTTATGTGACGAGTGTAAGGTGTTATTTAGAAGACATTCTAGAATGGACAGATTGGTCTTTTGTGAAGTGGGGCTTAGACAAGCTTAAGAAAGCCGAAGAAGTAATGAGAAATGTGCTGACCGAAGAGGTCAAGAAGATCAAAGAAAAGTGGTCAAAGGAAAGAAAAGAAGAAGAAAATAGAAAGAAAAAGGAAGAACTAGAGAAACTAAACTCAAACTGGATGAAAATCCAGGAGAAGTTCCGAGCCATGGGTCACCCGGACTGGATGCCGGAAACAGAAAAGAAGAAGAAGAAAGGAATGATGGAAAAAATAAGAGGATGGTGGAAGAAGTTAAGGAGTTAGAAGAAGAAGAAGAAGAAGAAAAAACCCAAAGGCCCTTTTCAGGGCCACCCATATTTCTCGAAAAGAGAATGACTTTCCATTGCCTACCCCTTTATAAATTTTTTTTTTAAAAAAAAAATCCCATGTTCAATTCCCCTTTGTCCCTAGACAAACCCAAACTCTATTCCCATGTTCAATTCCCCTTGTCCCTAGACAGACCCAAACTCTATTCCTCATGTTCAATTGCCTTTGTCCCTAGAATCGATATTTTTTTTCCATTGTTCGAATGCCTTTGTCGCTAAAATCAATATTTCCTTTTTTTTTCCTTTCTCCAATGTTAAATTCCATTGTCGCTAATCTTACCCAGGGTTTTTTGCCCATGTTAAATTTCCATTGTCGCTAATCTTACCCAGGGTGGTTAATGTTAAATTTCCATTGTCGCTATTCTTACCCAGGGGGTGTTTTTAATGCTAATTCCCATTGTCGCTAATCTCACCCCTTATACTACTGACATAAACTCTACTTTGTGGCGCTGCGCTTTTTGTAGAAGTCTCAACGTGAAGTGTCCAGTGACGATACGCCAGCAAGGGAACTTGTTTGTTCAAAGCTATGCTCAGCAAACACACCCCGCTGTCCCTGACCGTCAGCTAAAGGCACAGGTGTACGCCAAGGCAATGTTTTGTCAGCATATCATGTTACATTGGCAGCTAATTTTACAATTTGTACAAAATCAACGCACATTTGAATTATAAGACCAAAACTTACATGTAATGAAAATTCTTGAAATATTCAATCCTGACACAGTGGTGATACTGAAGGCAATTGTCGTGGAATGAATGTCTAAGTGTTTTTCATAATGTTAGTGGCTTTCGTGGTAAAGGCAAGACATTTCCATATATGTTTAATGTTGAATTATACGCTTGTGATTACCTCCTTTGACATAACAGGATTTCCTCTTTCTCAAAGGTGAGACGTGCTGCTAGAAAACAACTTTTCATATCAGCCTTGAAAATTGCAGAAGACGCTATTCTGCACAGTTCGGGACCAGATACAGTCTCTCTCCCAAAGAAGGCCTTTTAGAGTTGCTAATAGAACCAGAGCGAAGCTACGTCCTGAAGAGCCAAGAACGTTGGACTTTGAAGTTTGTGGTTTATATAGAACTCAGAAATCAACAGTTAGATATTAATTTACTATAAAATTTAAACTAATTGCTTTTTTACTTCTTTTTATAATGTTTGCTCATTAATCGTACTGTCTGCTATCACATTTTATTGAAGAAAAAATGTCATATCTATTTTGTAATTAAACTTTGCTAGTTTAAATTGTGTCTCTTTTTGTATTTTTAACTTGTAGTAATCACCATGATATTGGCACTAAAATTCATCTAACACAACTATATTTTGTTCCATATTGTGTATTATGAGAGGAAGAAGTTATGAATATTTTATTACATGAATGATATTGATAACAATTATATATTTGTTTTGATTTTTACATGAACGAGGACTTCATCAACGCTCAAGACGTCTGTGTAGCAGACATCAGAATGGATGGGGAGCGACACTTCCTGCTGGCAACTGAACATCAGTTAGGACTTTTGTGAGAAGCGAAATGGTGGTACATGGATGGAACATTTAAGGAAAATCATAACGTTGTATTCATTAGTTCTTGCTGTACGAGTACCAGTTATTGTTGAACTCCAGATTTTGTCGGTTTTAAATTTATAATAGCACGCAATAATAGCCTTCATGTCCATTTGTTTAATAATTGTGGAAAACTTCCAGGTCCTTGGTGAGCTATTCAGACAAGAGGGTCAGCTCATGTCCATATATGCCTTCATGGAAAGGAATGGCGCACAGAAGCAGTTTCCGTTTGTGTTTTGTCTAATGAGCCAGAAGATGAAGTGAGACAATCTGGCTGTAAGCCATTATGTTAAAGCTTTCTTTCTCTCTACCTGTTATAAAATTCAATGACATTTCCACCATGTTTACTGGATAGATATAGGATAGATGGAAGAAACATTAACAAAATAAATACACTCTGTGATGAGACTATGAGTAGTTAAGGGGGATCTTATAGCGTCAATGGGAATTAGCATTACAGACCCCCTTGGGAACATATAGCGTCAAGGGAAATTTAACATGGAGAAAAATCGTGGGAACATATAGCGTCAAGGGAAATTAACATGGAGAAAAATCGTGGGAACATATAGCGTCAAGGGAAATTAACATGGAGAAAAATCGTGGGACTGTTGAGCGTCAAGGGGATTTGAACATGGGAATAGGGGACTGTATAGCGTCAAAGGAATTTAAACAGGGTGGGACTGTATAGCGTCAAGGGAAATGGAACATGGGATTTTTTTTTTTAAAAAATAAAAAAGGGGTAGGCAATTCAAAGACTATCTCTTTTCGAGAAATATGGCTGGCCCTGAAAAGGGCCTTTGGTTTATGTTAATATGCCCTTAACATAAAGGGCATTTGCGACATCTTCTTGTCCTCAAACTTCGTCTTACAGCAGGGCCATACATCAGAGTCCTCTTGAGGCAACCTTGTCTCTCTATATAGACTCTTCTTATCCACAGGCTGCTGTTGGTCCTGTGGACAACGGTCCACTTGGATCGGACATACATGAGCATGTCCGTCCTGAACATCATTGTTGACACAAGGGTTGAAGATTCAACGTCTGTCCACATGTTGAGGCTCCGAGAATAGGTGAATCAATGCAGTGAACGGCGCTTATTTATAGGGACAGAAAGGATTGAAACGGATTGAGTTCATTCACCAATCCTAACACGCGTTACAGAATTCAGTCAGCCCGCATCCAATCCGAAGAGAGCAGTCTGTGACGTCACGTAGTCTATATAGATTCGCTAGCGCTTGTGTGCAGTCAATCTATGCGACAGTGATTCAACATGACGGAAACTCAGAAAACGATCCAATGGGGTGCACCAGCAGGGGAGACCGCCCAAGGGAACCCGGACTTACTTTCAGAAGAGGTGAATTGGGATTTTGTCGATTTTCTCTCCTCGCAAGAATTTGTTCCGGAACCTTCGTTACCTTCTTACCGCAAGTGGAGAATTTTAGACAGAGACAGAAAGAAGAATTGGAGAAATTTATACAACGACAAAAGGAAGCGGAACAGGCTTTTCTCCTACAGCAACAGCAACAAGAAGAAGAGGTAAGAAAAAAACAACAGCAAGAAGAAGTAGCAGCAAAGAAACAAGAGGGTGAAAATCAAATGGTCACGGTACTGTTGGACATTTTAGCGGAGTTAAGAAGTCTGAAACAAATGTATCAGACTTCTTTATCACGACCGAAGAGAATACGACCTTCCCGAGCTAAACACGTCAACCCTGTGACTAAGCCTACCGTACCACCCTTAGTGATTTCAACCCAATCATTATCATCATCATCAACATTACGCAGTCCAGAAGTAGGCCTTGGCCGTGGCAAAGGCATAAGGCAGTTAAAGTTGATTGCTTAAACTCACCCCTACATCATAAAGAAAAAAGGCCCTTTTCAGGGCCACCCACATATCTCGAAAAGAAATACAATTTCAATTTGCCAATAACTCAAAAAAAAAAAAATAACCCACCCATTTTACCCTATAGTACGTGTCTTTGTATGAGTGCGTGAGTGTAGCTTCTTATTTTAAAATCAAAACTCAAAGACTCTTACCTTATATCATTCATTTATTCTTTTCTCCATTTTTACAATCCAATTCACAATTCACATCATAACACTTTAATTTAAAGTTCATTGACTTCTTCTTTTTCCTTGTTTAGTCTCTCTGTTTTTTGAATTTCTTCACTGTCACACTCTTTTCCTCTTCTTCCTCCTCACTTTCTTCCCTTCTTCTTTTCTTCTCCTGTTTCTTTTTCTTCACCTGTCTGCTTTCTTCCTCTGAAGAATTCCTCTCTTCTTCTGAAGAATCCCTCTCTTCTTCTGAAGAATCCTTCTTTTCTTCTGACTCCTCTTGTTTCTTTTTTGGGCAATCTGGAGACCAATGTCCTTTTTCTTTACAATAATAACAGGTATCTTGACTTTTGTCTTTTTTAGTCCCTGTTTTTGTTCTTTTTTGACGGTCTGGACACTCTGAAGACCAATGCCCTTTCTTCTGACAGATATAGCAAGTATCTTGACTTTTATCTCTAAAGGAAGGAGAGTAGTCCGTAGGCTGGTCTGAAGAGAATTTTCTAATGACCCCTCGCAAAGCTCTGACGAAACGTTCCATCTGGTTAGTCTCTTCCATCGTTGTGCTCGGCTTGAGAGTGAAATGAATAGTGAAAGGACAAGACACACACCCTTTTATATACGCTGGTATGCTATGACTATAAAGTAGCTCATGGTGTTTGAACTTGAGTCATTTGACTTTTTGCTTTCAAGATGAAACGATCTAATTCATTCGAGAAGAAAGAAGAAGAAGAAGAAAGAAGTAAGAGGCAGAAACGTGATCTATCGCCTCGTACCAGGGCTGAAATCTTGGCACAAATTCATGCCAGTGATTTTGAAGAGGACATGAGTGAACCAGAATCAGAACCCTCTAAACCAAGTTCACCACCCTTAGTTAACCCTGAAAAGTACTATTCCATTCGAGAGACGGAAAAGCGCTCCTCTAGAAAATTTAGAACTACGGCTTACAAATACACAGTGAAGTTTAAAGATTTCAAGGCTGAAGTGCCGTTAGAGAAAGCAGAAGTGTTTATCACCGGAGTGTGGGATTCTTTGCTCACTTCACTCAAGCAACAATGTCAACCCAAAGAAGACGATCGCTTGAGACTTTCCATACAACACGACGGTTTGAAATCCCCTGTTTGGATCGAGTTTAGCACCCCTGCAGAATTGACCGCTTCCAAAGTCATGGACAAGATTCAACACGTGCAACAATCTAATGACCAGTTTGACATCACCGATGGAAAAGCCACATTGGACATGACCCACGTCTCTCCTCCTCAAGGGACCGGACGCAAAAAGATGTTATTGGTAAACGACCTTCGCAGCATTAAGCGTAGGCTTGTCCAAATTCACAACCCTCATGACCAGATGTGTTTAGCCCGTGCCATCGTGGTGGGACGAACCTATGCCAACAAGAACGACACGGTAGAATGGAAAAGAACCTGGAAAACTATTCAACAATCCGACCGAGCCAAACAACGAAACGAAGCAGAACTCCTGTTGCAACACGCTGGCCTGTCCAAAGACACACCCTGTGGCATTCCTGAGATGCAAAAATTGCAAGATGCCCTAGCTCCACGATACACCTTGAAAGTGCACCCTCAAGAAGTGCGAGGGCCTATGTTGTTTCGAGGGCAAGATTTTAAGGACGGAAAATACATTCATGTTTATCATCACGATGACCATTTCGATACCATTACCAGTATCACTGGATTCCTGGGATACGGTTATTACTGTGAGAAATGTGACCATGGTTATAATAATCGAGAGCAACACAAGCATTGTGGATGGAAATGCTCAGGATGTTTGGCCGCTCAACCCTGTCTGAGCGAAGAACCAGTGCCTTGTTCAACTTGTCTGCGTACGTTTGTCAGCCTTACCTGTTACCAACAACATCTGAAAACGCAAGGTTCACAGAAGAAATGTGCTTGTCAACTCCTGAGATTGTGCCCTACGTGTGAACAAGTCATACGTACCAATAATATCAAGGCACACGTATGTCGAGGAAAGAAAAAATGTCACATTTGTCACCACATCGTGGACTTGGAACACGAATGTTACGTGCAAAAATACCAACCCCCACCAGAGAAAGAGGACGGTCACAAGAAGAAAGGCAATTTCATCTTTTTCGATTTCGAATGCATGCAAGAGACTGGCATTCACATTCCTAATTTCTGCGTGGCTCATCGAGCGTGCGAGAAGTGCATTCAAGAACCTATCTTCAGTCATTGCCCTCACTGCAGCAAGATTCCTGGAGGGCGTGAAAAAATATTTCGGGGACCAAACACGTTAGCCGATTTTGCCCAATGGGTCTTAGACCCCGTCGACAAGACGTGGAGCCAAGAGGACATCGATCTTTACGGAGATTGTCATCGCCATGCCACGGTGATGGCTCACAATTTCTCCGGATACGATGGACAGTTTCTTTTGAGGTACTATGCGGAACAAGGCACCGAACGTCCTAAAGTGACTTTGAACGGAGCCAAAATCATTTTCATGCAAGTGGGACAAGTACAGTTTAAAGATTCGATGAGCTATTTGGCCATGCCTTTGAGTCGAATGCCTAAAACGTTTGGAATGACAGAAATGGCTAAAGGGTACTTTCCACACTTTTTCAATACGGAAGCCAATCAACACGCCGTTCTACCCCATTTGCCCGAGGCTCACTATTACGACCCCGACAACATGCGTACCGAACAACGAGAAGCTTTCTACGCTTGGTACCAGGCTCACGCTTTGGACCCTTTCGACTTTCAGGAAGAAATGTTAAAGTATTGTCGTTCCGACGTGGACATTTTACGGCGTTGCTGTGGAAAATTTCGAGAACTGTTCATGGAACACGGAGGGGTCGATCCTTTGAAAGAAGCTTGCACCATTGCCAAAGCGTGTTCCTTAGTGTATCGACAACGATTCATGCCTGAAAACACCGTGGCTGTCATCAGTCCTCAAACGACCCACTTTGTCAAGCGTCAATACTCGGTCAAAGCCCTACGCTGGTTACATTACTTGTGCGACAAGGAAGACAAGTGGATTCAGCATGCTCGCAACGGAGGGGGTGAAAAGACCATCGGAACGTATTCGGTCGATGGCTGGGACTTAGAAAACCCCAAGATCGTGTACGAGTTTAACGGTTGCTTATTTCACGGATGTCCCGTTTGTTACCCTGACCGTGGCACTAAAAATCAGTTTTTACAACGAACCATGGAAGACTTGTACCAGGACACTTGTCAGCGACGCCTAAAGTTAGAACAGCAAGGATACCAAGTGGTGGAAATGTGGGAACACGAGTACGATCACCGTTTGAAAACCGATCCCGAGTTTAAACGCCTCGTGGAAAGTTACCAGTTCATGGACCCGCTGAACCCGAGGGATAGTTTGTACGGAGGAAGGACCAATGCCACCTGTTTGCTGTACCAAGCCGACGAAGAGAAAGGAGAAGAAATCAAATACTTGGACGTGTGTTCGCTGTATCCCTACGTGTGCAAATATTGTCGCTTTCCTGTAGGGCACCCGCAATTGCTGACGGAACACATCGACCTGGTCAACATTCGACAATACGAAGGCTTGATCAAGTGTAAAGTTTTGCCTCCCACGAACCTATACCATCCCGTCTTACCTCACCATTGTCAAGGCAAATTGATGTTTCCCTTGTGCCGTACTTGTGCCGAAACGTGCAACCAAGACCAACCTTGCCATCACAGCCAGGAAGAACGGGCCTTGACGGGAACCTGGGTCAGCGTAGAATTGTCCAAAGCTCTGGACATGGGATACCAGCTGTTAGAAGTGTACGAACTTTGCCACTTTCCCAAGACACAACAATACCACAAGGGTGACCCTACTCAGAAAGGCATTTTCGCAGACTACGTGGATGCCTTTTTGAAACTGAAGCAAGAAGCCAGTGGCTATCCTTCCTGGTGTCACACTCCCGAAGACCAAATACAATTCAAAGAGAAATACTACGAACAAGAAGGCATCACTTTAGACCACATCGAGAAAAACGAAGGCAGGCGATCGTTTGCCAAAGTGATGTTAAATTGCTTGTGGGGTAAAATGGCACAACGACCGTGTTTACCCAAGACGGAATATTTGACAGAACCTTCCCGCTACTTCCAGATGATTCACGACAAAACCAAATTCATGAAACACGTGGACGTCGTTCGCGAGGATTTGATCTTAGTCAATTACGAGGAAGATCTGGACTTTGTACAAGACGACCCCTTTGGAAATGTCATCATTGCGGCTTACGTGACAGCCCATGCTCGCTTAAAATTGTACGAAGCTTTAGAACTGTTAGAAGAACGCGTCCTGTACTTTGACACGGACAGTTGCATTTACATCCATCACCCGATTCAACATCACCCTGACATCGAAGGAGACCGTTTAGGAGCCTGGACAGACGAGCATCCCGACGACAAGATTCTAAGTTTCGTCAGTGGCGGTCCCAAAAATTACGGCTACGAATACCGGGACAAACAAGGAGAAGTGCACACGACGTGCAAAGTGAAAGGACTGACTCTGAATCATCGTACCAGTCGAGTGGTCAACTTTGGGGTATTGAAAGAAGCCTTGCAATCGGAAGAGGATGGAAACTTTAAAGTGACCACCTATCAACCGAACAAGATTGTACGTTTACCCACTCACCACATCGTCAGTCGACCCTTGGAAAAAATCTATCAAATTATATACCAGAAGCGAGTTCGACTTCCCAATCATTTCACCTTACCGTACGGTCACGTCGGTATTGGTCTGTATATAAAAAGGAACCCTAGGCAAAATCGATAGTTCATTGTGACTACCAAGACCGAGCGAACAAGATGAATACTTTCAGAGAAACACAGAACAAGTTGTTTAGAAGGGCACAATTCAAGTGTGAGGCTTCGGAAGTGGAATGCGATTGTGAGCCTTGCGATGGGACCGATGCTGTACCTTGTGACCTGAGCGATTCCGTAAAGCATCATGGGAACTTTAGTGCCCCTACCCCTATCATGGAAAGTGATGCTGTGCGTGTCAAACCTGTGGGATGCGAAAGTGATGCCGCTCGTCCTCTTGGACATTTTACTGGGTTTCGTTTTAAAGGGGAATGTTCACCTTCACGTCTACCCCCCTACGGATGTCATCCAGCCCTGAGCAAACTCCTACCCATGTCACTCAACCCTCATCGAAACGAACCTGTGAAAGACGAATATTCGTTCCCTGTGCGTTTGTCGGAATACTGCGACTTTGAAAATCGTCTTCAATCGTTCAAAGGAAAATGGCCTAAGTATCTGGGAGGACCGACCCCCGAAGAATTAGCCAGAGCCGGATTTTTCTACTTGGGCGAAGGAGATAAAGTCAGGTGCTTCAGTTGCGATGTGACACTTCACCACTGGGAACCGCAAGATTCGGCCTACGTAGAACATGCTCGATGGTCACCGAATTGTCATTACTTACCCTTAGTGGGACCGAGACATTGAAGTAACTTCTTACCATAATAATCTGTTCATGGATACTTTACAAGAGAACATTTGTGCTTTGCCTGTGGAGTTGAGAGAACGCATTTACCGAGAACTGGTCAAAATACAAGTGAAACGTAAAGAACAATTGCATCCGTTACGTCACCGGTGTTTGAACCACTGGTACCTTCAGGCTATACAAGGACTGATTGAGTTGAAAGTGTTCCATTGGACAGACATTGATCAACGACCTCCTGGTTATAAAAAGGAATGGTTTGGTATGGACGATTCTATCTACTACATTGTAAACGTACTGCATCGAATTCCAGAGGAAGAGTTAACGAATTACCAACATCTTTCACGCAATGTCAACTTGGTGAAAGAGGAAACTTCTGAACGAATTGTAATGTGTAGATTAGTGGTGAAACGATTTAGATTTGACAATGAATTAAAACCATGTTTGTGCAAAGAGTACATTTCTTGTGTCAGACCAAAGAGAATTTAGTATAACCTATTCATGGATACTTTACAAGAGAACATTCGTGCTTTGCCTGTGGAGTTGAGAGAACGCATTTACCGAGAGCTGGTCAAAATACAAGTGAAACGTAAAGAACAATTGCATCCGATACGTCACCAGATCTTTAACCACTGGTACCTGAATGGTATAAGAGAACTGATTCGTCAGAAATTCTTTCAATGGTCAGACATTGTTCAAAACTTTGAGGTCGCTAATGATCGACATGTTCATGATTATGGTTACTTCGAGATTCACCTAGTGCAACGCATTGAGGAAGACGAGGTAAAGGATTACAAACATATTTTACGTGGAATCTGCTTAGCGGAAGAGGAAACACCTAAACGAACTCTGACGTTTCGGTTACAGTATGCAAGATTTAGATTCCCTACTGGAGAACGAAGATCTCTGGCTAGAAAGTACGTGTATTGCATCCAAAAAAAAGAGAATATAAAAACAGGCTGCCATGCCACGGTTTATGTCACATGTCATCCAACAGATTCCGTGGAAGGAACTCAATGACCATATTCAAACCGTGGATCATTACCATCGATTATTACAAGAACTTTATCCATTCAATTTGGGACGACAAGTGGTGTGTGTCTTAGTGACTTGTTTTTTGGGATTTCGTTTACCAGCCGATTCTTTGTGGACTCTTTACGATCAGTACTTACCACCTCCATGGCCTTAAATGGTCACGAAAAACTCCTTTTGCTCAAAGCCTTGCGTTTTCATCTGGATACTTCTCGACCTCAACAGGAAAAAAAGATTCGTCAACTTTTAGCTACCCAAGACGTGTATGACGATGTGTGTGTAGCTTGTGACTTACATCCCCATTGGACAGATGTCCGTGCCTGGAAAGAATGGGATTTTGAGGCTTGCACCCAAGAAGTGGCCCAGTATGCACGAGAGTTGTTCAAGGAAAAAAGTTACTTTTCAACCCGTGTTAGTGACGGTGCCAGAAGAACCCGTCACCCAAGACAGGACTGTCGTGGACAGACCTGAAAGACCTTTTCGGGAGGACACTTGTGTGACTTTACCCCCTGTTGAACTAGTTAGAACATTACCCAAAACATGTGATTGTTGTACAGACACTTGTGTTTATTCCACGTTCATCGTTATCATGTGCCTCTTATTCTTGTACTTAAGCCTTTGGCTTTTATGTATTTTTGTCTTTCGTATTCATGTTTGATAAAAAACATTCAATAAACGTGTTCTGAAAAAGTATATAAACTCTTGTCTTGTTTGTTTTCGTGTCACAAGTGACATTTCTGACACCATGGCTACCTCTACTGTCTCTGCTCCCTCTTCCTCTACTGTCAAAGTCATCGACGAACACTTAGATCGTGCCAGTTGGGAGGCTTTGTATCTTCGCCATCCCTTTAACATGCTCATTGCTGGACCTAGCGGTTCAGGCAAAACCGAATTCGTCAAACGTTTGATCGAGCATAAACATCATTTGATCGATCGGCCCCCTCAACGGATCGTGTGGTGTTACAAAGAGTGGCAATCGGCGTACAGCCTTTTGCGAGAAAGTCAAGGCGATTCCATCGTGTTTGTGGAAGGCATTCCTAAAGAAGACGACGGCATCGTCTATGACTCCCGTCTAACCCATTTGGTCATTTTCGACGACATGTTAGGAGAAGACGAAGAAGAAATTAAATTGTGGTTCACGCGCAAAGGGCATCACCGTAATGCCAGTGTCGTTTACATCACCCAAAATTTGTTTCAACAAAGTAAAGCCCATCGTACCATCAGTCTCAATGCGCATTACGTGGTCTTGTTTAAAACCCCTCGAGATAAATCGCAAGTGCAAGTCTTAGCCAAACAGTTAGGAACGCCTTGGCTGACTCAGGCGTACGACGATGCCACTCAAATGCCACACGCCTATTTACTCGTCGATTTGAAACCTACTACCCCCGAGGATTTGCGATTTCGTACCCACTTGTTTCACCACTGGTGCCAAGACGGAGGGCCTGTCCTGTACACGTCTCCGTCCTCGACTTCATTTCACTCCCCATGAAAAAAATCTATAAAAACCTCAGACCCTTTTTCGTCTGTCAAACACAGTGCGAACATGACGTCCCTTCAGTCGCATCTTCCCGTCAAATTGATTCGTGCCTTGTATGGCATCAGTCGAGAAAAAGATCCACAAACACGAGCTCGTGTCTTAGAAGCTAGTCTCAAAGAAGTCTTACGATGGTTCACGGTGACGGCACGTCAATTACTCCAAGGAATCATTCAGATTCCTCATCAAACCCAACGCTTTTTCGATCGAAACAAAGTCGCTTTGGTCCAACTGGCCGATCCCCGCATCGACACTCAAACCAAAAAACAAATCATTTTGAAACCTGGAGGGAGCGGTACTCTAGGAGGGGTCATCATTCGCTCACTCTTAAGATGGGATCCTAATGCCCCCAAAGTTATCCCCAAGACAAAAGTTCAACGAAGCCCCAAGAAGAAAAAGAAAAAGACCAGGTCCCCAAGAAGAATAACTTCTCCAGTGGCGGGACCCTCCTCTTACCAGACACCACCCCGAAAAAAGAAAAGAAGCCCCCAGAAAAAGAAACAGAGAAAAAGTCCCCAGAAAAAGAAAAGTCCACAGAAGAAAACTAGTCGCAAGAGAGGCACTTCGGCCAGGACGCAACCTTACACTCGCAAACCACGACCTGCCACAGCAGTGACTGCGTCTCCGGCATCCTCACGTTCATCCACTTCTCCGTTGATGACACCCAGAACTGAAGAGTACTTGGAGACGTTGATCACACCAAGAACATCTCCGTTGATGACCCCCAAAAGAACTTCCCCAGTGGCAGGACCCTCCAATTTAGTGGCAGTGGCTGCTGCTCACAAAGTACCTTCTCCCAAAATCAAAGTCCAAGAAAGATCGGGCATGTTACAAAGTTTACTGGATTTGTCCAAGCAAGAACTGGCTCGATTTAGTCCGTTGCGTACCCCTGCACGACGTGTCATGCCTGTCCTCAAACTGATAAAACGTAAAGACAATCAGTGGCGACGCGTTCCAGTATAAAAAAGGCCTGTGACCAAGTAGGGTATCAGTGTTCTTTTGGTGCTCCTAAAGACTCAAAGATGTCACCCTCCAGAAAACCCCAAGGAAAGAAAAGGAAAGGACTGCCACCACGTTTAGCCAAACATGGGGACCTGTTATCTGTCCTGTCCAAAGCTTCTTCACCCCTACGAAAAAAACTCATTCAAACGGCCTCCAAAGAGGTCATCGATACCGTGTGCGAATGTTGTTTGAACGTTTTGAAAGGCACGATCCCTTTGTCCAAACACCAGAAACAATGCTTAGGCAAACATCGTCACGTTCTTCGCCAAATGGTTCAAAAGAAAATTCCCATTCGTCAAAAAAAGAAGATGTTGGTTCAACGTGGAGGCATTTTGCCTCTCTTGTTAGGCCCCATACTGAAAGGAGTCTTGGGAACCATGTTGGGAGGACTAATGGGAGCAAGATAAAAAGGCCTTCGAAAGTCCCAAGATCTCAGAATCGACCCCTGACAACCCCATGGAAGGACGAAAACTAGCTTTAGTGCCTTACAAACGATGGATGGAATACCATCGGTGGCAAGAACAACGCACCCCGCATTTACCTCCCAATCCCCATTTGAGCGAGATGTCCCAGTTACAACACGAATTGCAGTCCTTGATGGATCGCCAAGATTTGTCCGAAACAGAAAAATCGCAAAAGTACGGTCAACTCTTGCAACGACTGCAACTCTTTCACCAGAAAGCTTTAGACGAAACAGCTTTACCCACTCTAAAAGATTTTAAGACCTTGATGAAAAGTCCAGCACCATCACCAGTACCAGTACCAGTACCGGTACCAGTGGTCAAGAAAGAAAAAGGAAAAGAAGAAGAAGAAGAAGGGTTTCAAACTCCACCAGAAAAAGTACGCAAGTTAACAACACCACCTACCTCCAGAATTGGATGGATTAAAAAGATGATGGCCACCCCTTTTTCATCACAAGAGAAAAAGAAAGTGAAGACAGAAGTGAAACAAGAACCGATATCCCCTGCTCAGACATCCTCCTCTTCGACACCTATTGCCGGTCGCACACGCAAAGCCTTGCAATCCAAGAAAATACCCCAAGAGAAAAAGAGTAGCCTCTTCCAAGAGCGGGTGCCTTATTAACACACAAACACAAAAAAAATGGAAAAAGTCTTAGCCAGCATTTACTACGATCCCTCGCATCCTGCAGGTTACGCAGGAGTTCAAAAATTGTATCGTTCTGCCAAAACTCGACTGAAAAGTCTCCGTTTACCTCAAGTGCAACGATGGTTACAAGAACAAGCTACCTACACTTTACACAAACCCATTCGACGCAAGTTTGCCAGAAGTCGCACCCGAGTGGAAGGCATGGATCATCAATGGCAAGCCGATTTAGCCGATGTCTCTCATTTGGCCAGCTACAATCGCGGCTACAAATATTTGTTTTGTGTCATCGACGTCTTTTCCAAATTTGCCTGGGTCGTACCCTTGACTTCCAAATCGAGCAGCGAGTTAGTGCGAGCCCTGCAACGGGTGTTGAAACAAAGCGGTCGTCGCCCTCTTCGATGGCAAACGGACAAAGGCACCGAATTTCTGAACCAAGCTTTCCAAAAAGAATTAAAGAAACGTGACATTCATTTTTTTACCACCGAGAATCCCGAAACCAAAGCCAGCATCGTGGAACGTTTTCAACGCACTTTGAAAGAACGCATGTGGAAATATTTTACGCATCACCACACTCTGAAGTACATCGACATCTTACCGCACCTGGTGCAAGCGTACAACCAATCTTACCATCGAAGCATCGGACGTGCCCCGCAAGACGTGACTCCCGACAACGAAGTGCTGGTGTTCGAGCGCCTGTTCGGTACGTCCCCGACGAGGGCTGTCCCCAAGAAAAGTGGAGAGTTGACCGTAGGAGATTGGGTGCGCATTGGCAAAACCAAACGCACTTTCGACAAAGGTTACTTACCTAACTGGACGACCGAATTGTTTCGCGTCACTGGACGAGTGCATGGCCGTCATCCTGCCGTCTATAAATTGGAAGACATGAACGGAGAAGTACTCAAAGGAACGTTTTATTTGCCCGAGTTACAACGTGTCACCAAAAAAGAAGACGACGTGTACGACATCGAAAGCATTCTCGAACGCAGAACCCGTAAAGTGGGCAAACGACGTGTCAAAGAAGTCAAAGTACGTTGGAAAGGATATCCACCCAGTTTCGATTCTTGGATCGACGCTTCGCAAGTCATCGACTATAAAAAGAAGAAGTGACCATCATGCCCTTTCACACAGCAGCAGACGCAGCTACGTCGACCACTCCTTCTTCCCCTAGTTCTTCTGTGCAAGATTTACAAAAACAACCCTTGTGGGTGTGGTGTGGAGAACGTGTGCCTAAAACACAAATCGTCTTTTTCTGCCAAATCTTCGTGGTGTATTGTGTCATCGGGGCAGCCATCGCCAATTTGAGTTTGCAACAAGGAGACAAACAATTGTGGACCATTTTATTGAGCAGTTGCATCGGTTACCTGCTTCCCAATCCCTCCCTGAAATTCTCCTCGAACGGGAACGTTGTGTCCAGTGCCAGTGCCAGTGCCAGTCACCAGTCCAACCACAATCAGAACCCCATTTTGGGCGGAGACACGCCTCTGACGTCCAGTAATATCCCCTCGGAGAGCCACAGAACTCTGGAATTATGAGTCACCAAAACCAATTTTACTTAACCTTACCCAGTGACAGTTCCATGGAGGTGTTTCCCAATAACACATTGTGCTGTTACACGGCCAAATTACCTCAAGCCATCACCTTAGATCACGAAGCCCATTGGGAAGTGGCTTTAGTAGAAATGATTCACCCGACCCAAGTCCTCAATGTCCTTCCCAATCAAAATAAATTTGATGTGGAAGTTCATGACGAGCAAATGCAACAGTGGATGGATACCCATAGCAAATATGACAAGAAAACCCGTACACCAAATTCAAAGTGGACCACCTATCACTTGTTCATTCCCCCAGGCTATTATTTTAGTGGTCAACATTTGGTCAACACCATAGCCACCAGGTTTAATAGTGTGTTTCTGAAAGCTTTGGAAAGTGTCAAAAAAAGTGTCACCCTGGAGTACCACAAAACAGCTCGTCGCTTCCTGATGAAATTTCCTGAGGGGCCCAAAATCATGTCTTTCTTATTTTGTCATGAATTGTTTGACATGTTGGGCGGTGACATGGAGCTGAGGAAGAAAGTAGAACAAGAAAAAGGTGAATTACCAGTCATTTCTGACAACGATTCTTTTGCCAAGTATTTTCGTACCCCGGTAGAACTGAACCAAGGACTGAATTTGATCTTCGTGTACTCCGATGTGGTGGAGTACAACGTGGTGGGACACACCTCCGTACCGTTACTGCGTGTCATTCCTTTCAAAGTGGATTCTGCCGCAAACGCTGACGAGGAAGGTGGAAACACTTACCACGTCCACCGCGAATTTGTCCATCCTCACTATTTACCTGTCAGCAAGTCGTATTTGGACACGGTCAACATTACTATAAAAGGAGATTTGGGACAAAATATTCCATTCACCAAAGGAAAAGTCACGGTGAAACTCCATTTTCGAAAACGGTTCTCTCACGACTCGTAAGTAAGTCATGTATCCAGTGTACCAAGGGGTGGCTCGACAGCGAGGACACGGTTTAGGAGACATGTTAAAATCGGCCTTTCGTTCGGTGGCCCCGGTGTTGAAACCGATGGTGACACGAGGATTGCACGCTTTGAAAGATGCGGCACTGACGCAAGGCAAAGAATTTCTCCAAAATGTCATCATCGACAAACAAAACCCTAAAGAAGCCTTCATGAGGGCAGGCAAAAATGTCTTGCTGCAAACGGGTAAAGACATTTTGGGCCGACGAGACACACCTATAAATGCCCTGCACGCTACCGAGTCAGGCATTCAGCAAGGACAAGGCAGAAAGAGACGACGCAGAAAACACCCTTTCACCAGACTTCAAGCGAGAAAGGCCAAGAAAAGAAGAACCGTTCGAGACTTAGACGTTTTCGATTATTGAAACATAGAAAAAATGATGCACCGAGAGTCTTGCGCCTGTTCCAAGACGGAACTGGATCTGTTTGCCATGCCCCCCACCATGATGACCATGCAAGAATCCCAGTGGGTGGAATTTCACCCCGTCTCCTCATTGACAGCCTCAGCTCCCATCGAGTTTGAAATCAAAGGACAGCCCGAAGATTACATCGATCTGAATAGCAGTTACTTGTACTTGAAAGTCAAAGTTGTCGATGAGGACAATTCGACCCTAGATGGCGATGAGGTAATAGCTCCCGTCAACAATTTCATGCATTCCTTGTTTAGCGGAGTGGACTTGTACTTGAACAACAAACTGGTCAGCAGCAGCATGGATACTTACCCTTATCGAGCGTACCTGGAAAATCTCTTGACGTACGGAATAGATGCCAAGAACACTCATCTCAATGCCTGTGTGATATGGGAAGCTGACGAAGCAGGCCAGTTTGAAAGATTCGAAACTGATGCAAGCAAAACACCAAACAATGACGGATTTGTAGAACGAAGAGACAAAATCAAAAACGGACAAAGTTTAGAACTGATGGATCGTTTACATCTGGACATGTGGTTGCAAGAGAAATATTTGCTAAACGGGGTGAATGTTCGCCTGAGACTGAATCGTAGCAGTGCCGCTTTCCATTTGATAGGTACTACTGTTTGCAAAACTGTCATCGAGGAAGCCAGGCTCTACGTACGCCGTGTGGAAGTGTTACCTAAAGTGGGTAACGACATCAGTCAGACGTTGAGCAGAACGACCGCCAAGTATCCCATACGACGCGTGGAAGTGAAAACGTTCACCATTCCCAAGGGACAGCGATCCATGATCGAAGATCATCTGTTCCAAGGACAGCTACCCAAACGTTTAATCGTTGGTATCGTCGAGAATACAGCCTTCAACGGAGATTTGGGTAAAAATCCTTTCTACTTTCAACACTTTGGCGTGTCCAAGATCGAAGTCAGTCGCGATGGCAAGACCTTGTGTACCCGACCTTTCGAACCTGACTTTGAGAAGAAGAATTACTTGAGATCGTACTTGTCCCTGTACGAAGCCACCGGCCAGTTAGGAACCAACACCAGTCACGGTATTACGTACGAGGATTACGTAGGAGGCTATGCTTTGTGGGCTTTCGATTTCACTCCTGACCAAGGCAGCGACGAGGGACATTTCCACCCTATAAAATCTGGCCAGATTCGTGTGGAAATTCAGTTTAAAGACCGAATCCCTGATGAAACGGTGAACGTCATTCTGTATGCAGAATTCGACAATACCATAGAAATCAACAGTTTGAGAGAAGTCATTCTAGATTACTAGAAACCATGGAAGACTGTTATCCCTCTTTACCTAGTGGAGAAACTTTGGACATGAAATGTGAGGAGACTGTGGAAGAAGTGATCATGATGAAGTCAAGATGGCCAGAACAAGAAGCCCATTTAGTCTCCTGTTTTGCCAAACACTTGGTCGACAAAATGATGGAATTGATCAAGAAAAATTGTTATGGATGTCAAAACGATCATCCCAGTCAAATTCAACACGATAAATGCCTGATGTTGAGTCAAGAAGAAAAATTGGACGAGTATCTGGACGAAGCTTGGAGTCTCATCTCGAACAAAGACGTGTTGCACCAGTGGTATAAAGACTTGCGTGAACATTCTTGTCCACCATTAACCACTCAAGAGATCCATCGTATCGAAGCTCTCCTGAATCAGAGTGAGGAAACAGAACGAATAACCGTTTATTCGTCAGTCATTTTCAAGCAAAAAGTCAGAATCGAATTGACGACTTATTATTACCTGTGAAGAAGAAAAAAAACACAAATCAATGGATACCTGGGAACTTTATTACCTTTTGAACCACAGTTCGTATACGGCTTCTTGGAATCCTGTCGTCTGTGCTAAAGATGAACTCCCTCATCGCAAACCTAAAGACCATCAAGCTTACGTGATCAACACGGACGAAAGTCATCTCCCAGGAACCCACTGGGTAGCCGTCTACTTTCCTCAAGAAGGATGTGTGGAATATTTCGATTCGTACGGATTGCCCCCTTTGGAAGACGATATCATCGACTTTATGAGAAGAAATGCTCAAACCACCCGATTCAATAACGTGAAATTACAAGGCACAGATTCCTTGGTGTGTGGACAATATTGTGTGTATTTTCTGCATCATCGCAGCCTGGGCTATTCCTTAGAACATTTAGTGACTCATTTCGATCCTCGTTCTTCTGCTAGAAACGATGTGAAAGTAGATCGATGGTTTTGTGACCATTATGCTTATCTTTTGTCTCAAGCTAGGAAACGTAGTGTCCATCAATGGCCTAATGATTTCCAACAGTGGAAATCACAATTTCATTCACAACGTTGTCAGCCCTGTTCAAAGTAGTTAGTATTTGAAGAAAAAAATGTTTGTGATTAGAAAAAGGTTGTTAGATGTTATAGTGTTGGATTATTGTTAAAAATGTTAGAAATGTTGTTGTTTAGTGTTAAGTGATTTTTGAATAAAAAATGTTGTGTTTTGAAAAAATGCCTTTGTCTTTTGTTTAGCTATAAGAATGTTGAATTGATGCTCTTTCATTTCTTACTATCCCTCTCATGAACGTTGCGGCTCGAAAAAACCGTGTGGGGGATGTTTTCCTTCACGTCCGCGCTTTCACTATAATAACCGGGGTTGTTTCCAGTCTAACCATCCATTGTCGACTCATCCTCCTAAGAAGATGTGCTCCAAACTAGCTAAGCTCAACGAAGCCTACGTGAATTTGCATAGGGTCAGACACAGTCTGATACCGAAGCCAGAAGAAATAGAGAATGTGAGAATGTTAAAAATCACTGAAGACCTAATAGAAGAGCTCTTCAGAGAAGAAGTGAACAGGGAAAAAGAAGAATGGACAGAGAAGTACAGACTTCAAAAACAGCAGCAACAGCAACAACAAGAACAGCAGCAGCAGCAGCAGCAGCAGCAGCAACCTGAACCTGACAGAGGCTTTGTCGATTGCCGTATCGACACCAAAGAGTTCTTCTTCTCTTTCCGAAGAAGCAGACCTATTGCCAGAAAGTCTATCCTCAGAGGACATCGCATTCTTAGAAACTAAAAAAGAATGCCATAGCAAAACAAAAAACAGCCCTTTTCAGGGCTACCCCAATACTCTAGAAAAGAAGTAATGATCCATTTGCCAATGTGTGTAGGTAGAGTAGTGTGAAAATAAACACTAACTCTTTCTTAAAAATTTTGAGGGTATGTGTTGGTGTGTTAGTGTTTGTAAGTGATAAAGTAGGTTGGTGTGGATAGTAGATTAAAATGATGTTTGTTTGTTTTTTTTTTTTTTGGGGTGCTTGAGGTGTATATTTGGGGTTAGATTGGATTGCTTTGAGTATGTGGATAGTCTATTGAAGTGATGGGTAGCATAAAAAAGTGAGCAAGTGTTTCTTTTAGGTCCGCGCGTTGTTGTTGTTTCTTGGTCATGATCTAGGTAAGATGGATTTTATGTTTTTAGGGGATGTTTTAGTTCACGTCCGCGCTTTCAGTATAAATTGAAACTCGTTCGGCAGTCCAGCTACCCTTGTTGATTGATCAACACCAAAAATGAACACGAGACTTGAGAAACTGTTGGAGCTTCATGTGCATCTGGAATATGCCAGGCGCATATTAAATGAACTGGCCGCGGAAGCCATTGTCGAGGAGGGAAGGATAAGAGAGGAGGAAAGAAGAAACAAAGAAGAAGAAGAAAGAAGATATAAAGAGGAAAGAAGAAACAAAGAAGAGGAGGAGGAAAAGGAGAGAAGAAATTTCAAAATCCCAGAGAGTGAAAATTGGGATTCTGAAGCGACATATCCTGCCTCTGCTCTCTCCCCCAAAAAGGTAAAAAGTAACTGGGGGATAAGATGTGTATGTGGCGCCAGGCCTGGAAGGTGCCACCATTAACCAGGTGCCCATGAAGTTCCAAACAAAACAGCCCTTTTCAGGGCTACCCAATACTCTAGAAAAGAAATAACTATCGATTTGCCAATGTGTGTAGGTAGAGTAGTGTGAAAATAAACACTAACTCTTTATTAATAGTGGAAGTGTATGTGTTTGTGAGTTTGTGTTTGTAAATGATGAAGTAGGTTGGTGTGAATAGTAGATTATGGGTTTCTTTATTGTTTCTTAGAGTATGTGGAGAGTATAGTTTGGGTTTGATTATATGAAATGAGAAAAGTGGGGATGTTTTCCTTCACGTCCACGCGATGTTAGGTTATGATCTAGGTAAGATCCATTTTATGTTTTAGGGGATGTTTTCCATCACGTCCGCGCTTTTTGTATAAGAACCCACAGTATTCGTGGTTCAAACCATTCTGCAAAGAATAAAAAAGAAGATGGCTTCAAACCACCTTAACAAAATGGAAAAATTGCAAAACGTCATGGACAATTTAGGAATGTTTGAGCAAATGTTGGTTAACCTAAACGAGGATCACTACTCATATAGTCCCCATAGAGTGAAGATGGAGATAAACAATTTACGAAAAATGAAGGTAATCATCAGTGATCTGTTAAAAGAAATAAAGGAGGAAAAGGAGGATGAAGAGGAAAGGATAAGGATGAGAGAATGGAATGAAAAAATTGAAAAAGAAGAAGAAAATGAAAAGAGGAAGAAAGAAGAGGAGGAAGAGAAGAAGAAAGAAGAGGAGGAGAAGAAAAAAAAGAAAGAGAAGAAGAGTGTAGGAGATAAAATAAGAACTTGGTGGAGGAAAAGAAGAAATTAGAAGAAGAAGAAGAAGAAGAAAACCCAAAGGCCCTTTTCAGGGCCAGCCATATTTCTCGAAAAGAGATAGTCTTTGAATTGCCTACCCCTTTTTTATTTTTTAAAAAAAAAAATCCCATGTTCCATTTCCCTTGACGCTATACAGTCCCACCCTGTTTAAATTCCTTTGACGCTATACAGTCCCCTATTCCCATGTTCAAATCCCCTTGACGCTCAACAGTCCCACGATTTTTCTCCATGTTAATTTCCCTTGACGCTATATGTTCCCACGATTTTTCTCCATGTTAATTTCCCTTGACGCTATATGTTCCCACGATTTTTCTCCATGTTAAATTTCCCTTGACGCTATATGTTCCCAAGGGGGTCTGTAATGCTAATTCCCATTGACGCTATAAGATCCCCCTTAACTACTACTATGTCGTGATATCTCGAACTTGAAACATATGTCTCTTGAATGTTCAACACAGTTTCTTTTCAACATTTTTATTTCTTTCCAAGAATTAAATGATGAGTCAACGGACTGCTATTCGTTTTAAGTCAAATTTGTAGTCCGAATTGTTGAATCTAAGAGCTGAAATGAGAAATTGCCGTGATTGTATTATATGTTAAAAACTATATGAGCCTTGTAACAATACAGGTTTGGGGACTGGCTTAACAAATTACAAGATTACAAGTGAATTTTACAGAAAGTTCAGTCCTTGTTTATACAACAGTATATAATTTTGAAGGTCCTTTGTCAAAATTTAAATCAACCCTTTCGAAAATATTTTTTTAATGATGGAATTTTAACCAGATCGTCCTAATGAGATTAGGTTGTTTGAAAAACCTTGTTTGGGATTTTATTGGCATATATATTTTCAAGGTCAAACTCTTTTCGTTACAAAACAAAATTCATATTATTTGCGTTTATAGTTTTGTTTAATACTGTAATAGAAAATGCTATTTTCTATGAGATGCATATATATATATATATATATATATATATATATATATATATATATATATATATATATATATATATATATATATTGCTATATAAAAGGTTTGAAATGAAAACAAAACATAATTTATGTTCATTATGTTGTTCCCACTCAGCAGCATAACGCAGCAAAACAAAGTTAGAATTTTGAATCTGTATTTTGAAATGACTTTACATGCCAATTTATAAGAATATAATTAAACTTGTTTCCTATGATAGATTTTGTGGTTTTGTACATGATTATCTTTTCTGACTTTTATGTTTTTGGAGTGCCTTGAAAGAGAAACATTTTTAGATTTAGAAAATGCATGTTTTATAATCTAAAATGTTCTTTAATTCTACTCAGTAATGGTCATATGTGAACCTTGAAAAAGTACTTTCATCCTAGAAAAGCCTGGAAATGACATGGATAGTTATATTTAGAAAAGCTTAATAACCGTGAACAACATTATATCCCTCTGTTTTTCTAGGATTGCATCATATATCGTAATATTAACGTTATTTATAGACATTTCACAGTAAAACAAGGATCTGATATTACGTATTAGTTACTTTTATTAGACATGATACTATTAATTGGTACTTGGTACATAAATGGGCCTTTTTGGGTCGGGCCTTTTTGGACTGGGCCTTTTAAGCACAAGTCCGTTTTGGTCGTGGGCCTTTTTGGTACCGGTTCGTTTGCACCAAATCTGGCGAATTCCACTGTGTTAAATAACGCTATCTTGTATGCATAATTTGAAAGTACCATGGAAATGAACAGTTTGAGAGACCAAACTGAACACTAAGAACATATAAAGATACAGGACACATATGTTTTTCACCCATAATATGAAGGCAAGATATAATTATGATATCAAGATGGCCAGAACAAGAACAACATTTAGCCTCGTGTTTTGCTCGGGACATGGCTGAACGATGCAACGTCTAACCAAAGAACATCGTTATAGATGTGATACCAAGCAACACGACAAAACGTATGACGATGAGTCCAGAAGAAAAGTTATTTTGAAGAGGCATGGACTCACGTTTCGGAAGAAAATTTTAAAACCACCAGTCTTCAGAAAGAAGAGTAGAGAACAAATCATAGCAATGACAATGCCATTCTAGACATACTACTCTTCTGCTACTATGTGATAAGAATTCCAACAACGCTAATTGGAGAAGCAGCCCCCCCCCCCAGACCGGGACAGGGAAGGAGAACGTCGGCTCAACAGAGCGAGCAAACAATGCAGACCCGACTGATTCCAGACTCCCCATCTCATTTATGCAATTACATTGATTATAAGGTAATTTGATTGTATAGTTTAACAAGTCAGTTTTGTCCGTCTCAGATAAAGTGGCTATTAATTTCGTTGAACGAAGAGGCTCCCTGAGTGAAGGGGAGATTATAAATGCTCACATACAAAGTCAAATGACAGATGACCCTGACGTATGTGATGTGCAGAAGAAAAGTTAATTTATTACAAAAAATGCTGATCTTCTCTAAAATAGGAATAAGATAACTTTGCCAAAATAGTTTTTAGTTCATCACAGATTTTATGCAATTGGTAAAAGTGAATACGGACAATTAGAGATTTTGAAAATTTGAACCCATTTTCTTGTGACCATTTCTTAATTGTGTAACAGCATGACTCAGTAGTACGCATATTTTTTTATGATAGTAGATCAAAAGGTTGTCGAAATATAATGAGCAGTTAGTTCCAGGGTAGTCATTTGGCTATATTGTTAATTTTGATATTGAAAAGGGTGACTGACAATATGTTTCCTTAGACACACCTGCATCCTTAGGATAGCTCGCAGAAGGATGATACCTACCATAACTGTTAAAATGTCAAGTTTTAAGTAACAAAAATTAATATAAAGATGGGTAGGTAATCTTTTGAACCTAGATTGGATCAGTCATTTTGTTATGCGATACTTCTTTTGGGTGTTATAAGCTTACTCCAAGTCAATTAAAATTACTGGCATTTGTTCTTTCTCCAATAAAGCTAATAATAAATTCCACGAGTCTGACATGGATTGGTCAACTGTGCTTCTCTAGCGTGTGATTCCATATTGAACACCTGAAAGTAGTTAACATGCCGCAGGAGTCTGTCTCTAATTCGTTGTTTTTCAAATACAACTTGTTGGTGATAAGGGACCTCAGTTGGAAGGGTCGGTATGACCATTTTTCCTAAACATGCTGCTTCTTGCTTAGACACAGGAAAGTCCCTATTTTAACAAAATGAATTAAAAATTTATTATTAGTGTATGGAACGCTGATTCAGGTAATTGTTTTAGAAGTTGATACTGGATACGATCTAACCATGTTGAAGAGTCACATGTTTAGTCAGGCGAGTCTTTCAATGTTCTCTGGGGGCCCCGAGTGGCCGAGTGGTCTAAAGCGCTCTTCGTTACGGATCACTGCCATCTCACCTCTGCCTGCGTCGGTTCGAGTCTAAGATTCAGCCAATATGGGTATGTGAGAAAGCTTGCCAGTAGCTTCTCGTGGGTCGGTGGTTCTTTCCGGGGTTTTCCCGGGTTCTTCCTCCACCATTAATACTGGCCGCCATATATAGCCTATCGTGTGCTGAAAAATGGCGTTAAACCCCACAACAACAACAACAACAATGTTCTCTGAAAGGAAAAATGCTGCTGTAATCTTCTACAATTAGCGGATCTTAAATTTAAGGCAACCTTTATTTCAGGATTATATTGCTAAAGAATGTTGCAGAATAGTGTTCTTAAGAGGATTGTTTGGTGAAAGATTCATCAAATGTATTTTAAATTTCTGGTATGATCCAGAGAAGTTCATCATATATCTGCACGTATTTGATATAGTTGTGTTTATTTTGTTGGAATGATTTACTGTACCATATTGCCTAGATTTATTATAGAACTAGAGTTCAACCAAAAACCAAGGATGTCCATGTTTTCCTCATGCTGTCTTTAATGGAATAATTAGCTGTAGCTTTGTATATCCTTTATTCACACTTTAAGACTTGTGTTAAATGTTTTCAATAATGTTTGTGTATTTGCAAGCATCATCAAATTGAAATTTTGGTATTGTATCCCAATGAGCAACATCATGAGTATTTTATAAATACGATATAGGGTCCACTTTGTTTTGAAAAACAATCAAGTGTCAAATTTGATTTGCACAAGGATGAAAGCATTTCCCAATCTGTATTGTTCAATTTCCATCTCAGCCCGAGCCTTTGAGGTTTGGGAATATTATTCCTTGAGTATGTTGGGAAGTGGTCACTGCTACAACGATCATCACCTACTTTCACGAGTAGTAAAGTGAAAGAGGCGGATTGCAGATGGTCAAAACGATAAAATATTCTGTCATTTCTCCGAACTTTATATTTTTAAAATTCAGGAAAAAATCATTAGTACAGTTTTGGATTTCTTTTAAGTCTTGCTTCTAAAAATTCAGTATCCGGCTGCCCCATTGATCTGGCTAATTTTCTCCGGGGGATTCAAAGCTGCAGCAAGGAATTGGTACACATGAAGTAGAAAAAGGGACATTTTTGTTGTTTTAAGGCCAATAGATATGGTCCCAATACAATTTTAGGACAAAATGCAAATATTGAATATAGAATAAAATATATGATGAGAACTTTAGGTGATTATTAATTTCTTTCTTTGTAGAAAAATATTCTTCAAATATATGACTTAATTATTACGAAAGTTAAGACTATGTTCAGAACATAGTATTGTCTCTGATTTTGATTCCATCCAAGAATATACATGCCAAAGTCAACTATTACGAAAAGGCTGTATAGGACCTTATTAGCACGTTATGTTGCATGACTGAAAAATTATTGCAAAATATCTCGAGAAAACAAAAACAAATTATCATGTGTCAAATTGATTTTTTTAATAAAACTATATACATACTGTAATGCAAAATAAAAAGAGACTACACGTAGCATTATAAAGTCTTTAGGCACCAGTAAAAACTATTTAAAAGTAAAAGTGTATTATGAAATATTTTTACTGAAGTTACATTACGTATTTTTTAATGTAGTTTTATTGGTCTAGGTATTTGCTAAAAAATGTATTTTGTCTTTTTGCGGATTTATTTTTATCATATAAAGATTTCCATATTCTCAAGATTTTAGTCTGTTTAAGACAGCAATAGACTGATAGGGACAGTATCTCAACAATATTCACAGCCCCACACCGGCATGTAGCAATGAGTACAGTAAGGTCATAATGATTTGTTTCTGTCCATTCATCCCGTCTATCATGATGGAATGGTTACTCATAAAACACCAAAGACGTACAAATAGAATGTTTTATCCACTAGCACATGGCATAATTAGTTTCTAAAGCAGTTCTGGGTTTTCTAATTATTTGCAAAATATATTTTCCTTGTAGAATTTTTCAGCTCAATTTACATCATCTTTGCAGAAAATGCTTTGACAAAAGTAAATTATACACGTACACATGTAGATTAAATATACAAAGTGATACCTTATATTTACAATCTGTTTCACTCTTGAGCCCTTGGCAGCAATACTTACGTTCTTCACTGTCGTGGCTGTATTTTGACTGTTTCCATATTTGTCATCAAAAATATCATTTTTGTTCTAAATTTAAACTCATTGGTGGGCTATTAAAACAATCTAAATATTGTACTTAAAGCGTTTTATAATATGGAAACATCTTATTCGCTAAATTTATTTTGACATGCGGAATTAACGTTCAAAAGCTTAAGGAATAGTATATCTTACAATTAAATATTCAGAGAATAAGTAAACACGTGTGCCTAAGTGCTTCAATGAAAGATATGGTTTCCAAGAATTAGTACCTACAATTACGATTTATTATGAAGTAAGCATGAATTTATGCATCTGATGCAAGGTGCTTGTTTTATTTTAAAAATTGAATCCATATATCCCAATAAGCTGAACTGTGCATTTAATGTAGATTTCCCTAACTCATCAATGACTGTACTGTTTAGTACTCATTCCTCTCATCATTTTGGCGTATCTTGTATAATTGTGCAACTAAATGTATGTCTTGCATTTGTTTCGATACCTTACACGTGTTCTTACTTATTTATATGATTCTATGAAATTGTTTACATTATTGATTAGGTTAATGTATACATTTTTGGATTTCAAAATACACTGACAAGATCCTCTTTTTTAGATGTGCATATAGTTCTCGAATCCTCACAATTTAACACTTTAGTTCATTATGTATACTGACTGTGCAATTGTTTATCGGGGTTGTTTTTAAATTTTGAATTGTATATTATGCATATATACCCACCAAAAGATTCCTACAGACTATTAGTACTATTTTGTTAAGTAACAGTTTTATTTCTTGCTGACCTGTGATCTATAGACTAGTCAATTATAAGCTGACCAGATGGACATAGAAATTTTAATTAAAAAACATTTTTAATATCAATGTTGGTGGTCCTATTGTAAACTTTAACAGGTTTTTCAATGGATTGATGTGTGCAACTGTAAGAACATGATGTTAAATAACATTTCGCTATTTAAAGATCAAGTGTTCAATTTACGAATGTCATTTCTAAACATCTATGTTTTATTTCCTGACTTCACACACCTACTTGAAACAACTTCAATTTAATCCTTATAATGTTGCAATTATGTACAAATATTCAAATATTCTTAACTTCCATACATACAACAACCGACGGTAGATCTACCTACAGTCCAATTATAATGTTTGTTTTAATAAAATATTATCAAATTCTAAGGAACTGGTATGTTCTTCATGAAAGTTGATCAGTCTTTGTTATTTTTATCCAGCGAAGCAGATTTTCACTTGCGTAATTATATTTTGGAAACATTCATATTTAACTCTTCCCGATGAATACAAAGGTTGAAAACTAGCGTAAAAAGAACAAAACATACAAAATTAAACAAACACCGAGCTCGAGGAGAGTTGTATAACAAGTGTAGACTCCTTACTAGTGTGACACGAGTTGTATATCAAGTATAGACCCCTTTCAAGTATGACACGAGTTGCATATCACGTGTAGAGTCCTTACTTTTCTGACAGGAAATGTGTGCAAAAAACAACACACAACAAGGGTAAATGCTTAGATTTTCTCTAATCAGTTGACTAGTTATACGATTTAAAAAAAATAAAATCATGAAATCAACATGTATGAACCATGCGGGATATTAGGAAGGAAATGATAAAAAATAAAATAATTCAAATTTTGTTTCTTATTGGGTAGCTACAATAAGAATTTCCCTAGTTTCTGTTAATTTTCTCACCGAAATCAAATTCGCTGTGATCTTTAAAACTTGTGTTATGACAGTGGCTCTCGTCGATGAACCCGTTATTTTTAATAGGAGAAATGTTAATGATAATCAGAATTTTTTTGCATTTTTTATCTGAATTTAAAGTGCTCTAAGACATTTTTTTCCTATCGAATCTCATATCAATCAAACGTTTCTTCAAATCAAGCATTCTCTGGCATTTTCATTATTTTGGTACTCAGAACAATTAACAATTGGCGTTTACCAGTTTCTGATCAGTTTTCGTTAGGCGCAGCTATACATATATGTTTGATCCATCTCAATGACTTAGTGATAAATGCGGTTATTTGCTTAAGCGACAAACTCAAGTGTTTACTTGCCAGCTACAAATAGGCTGAAGATGCGCCAAATAGGCTGAAGATGCACCTAAAGAAAAATTATAATTTGTATGCAGAAAGTATTTATATATTCCGTGCTCAACAGCCTAGTCAGAACTGCTACATTGCAAACTTCAGAATTTGACTTCCTTTTTACAGGTAAGAGAAAAGTACCTAATTTTAGTTCAGATATATTGTTTCCTTGTCCCTTAACGCATTGACTGTCGATGAGAAACATATTTAGTAGGTATTTCAGTCACTGTCAAAGCGCTTTTGATCTTTTATTATTATGTAATATTAATTTTTATGTAGAGTGTGGAATGGATTTATTTAAGGTTTGATGTATAATTTGTATCAATTTGCAATTATAGGATTGACTATTGTAAAAATGATTCCGCTACGAACTTCATGCTTACTAATAATTAATTTAGAAACAAAATACCTTTTAAGTTTCAGGAAATAAAATTTTGCTATTTCAGATCAAACTTTCAGTAGAATAATTTTTGGCAAAGAATTTGGCTATTAGTTTGGAACATTTAATTCTTAAGTATTTTTTAATTATTGTTAACTCATTCAACACTAGCAATTGCAAAATAGAGGCCATAATGATCTCTCTCTCTCTCTCTCTCTCTCTGAGAACTGTCCCATCAATAAGTTGATCATAATGAAAATAACTTTACTCAAATAAACTGACTACAATCTTGGGCTTAATATACCGTTGACATTCTTTCGTAAAAAATGACCGTATCATAAGTCTGAGATGGACCGTATCACAAGTTTGACATGGACCATATCCTACATTTGACATGGATCGTATCATAAGTTTGAAAACCGTTCCACGGAAACTACAATGTTTCGTTGTAAAATCGACGAGGATTTGACATTTCTACACTGTGACTGGTTTTAAAATATATTTTACATAAAAACCTCGATTAAATACACAAAACCGCTCACAAAAGAATATCATTCTGAAAGATGTGTGTTTAGTTAAGGACTCAGCAAACATGACGCATATTGTAAGATAGTAAATTAAGAAAATAGTCACCAGTTGTTCCTCGTGTGTTTAAAAGATGCGATTGATGTTAATGCTATCAGACAGATACTGTCTGAATGATACAATGCGATTGATGTTAATGCTATCAGACAGATACTGTCTGAATGATACAATGCGATTGATGTTAATGCTATCAGACAGATACTGTCTGAATGATACAATGCGAATCTAATACATGGAGGCAAATAGTTACCATCCATTAATATTTGACTATCATTCTGTTTTATAATAGTTTCTTGGTTAATCGATTTAACGTGTCGAAAACGAACAATAATTTTAATCACATATCCACAGACTTTAACACATATTATTTGAAACTGATTTTTATTTGCAACGATTGAAAAAAATAATTCATCAAACAAATTATAAAATTAAAATCCGAATAAAAAGTTACAACAAATATATGATCTTTTTAGTTCTCTGTTTTGTAAAATTATTCATCATTAAGATTTGCATGCATTAAAGACAATGTCAAAATACAGTAAAACTTCAATTATTCCGACTACCGGTTTTGTCCGGATCAATACTCCTTTGGATAAATTATAATAATATATAGACAATGGTGTGTGTCCACTATCTCACTAGGCATTGTAACTATTTTAATATCGATAATTGATTGCTGCAGACCTAATATCGATATTTGATTGCTGCAGACCTATAACATGATCTTTCATAGGTTTACACAACGTTACCATTTTACGTTTAGTTCTCAAGATAATCGATTCTGATAAAACTTACCAATCAAATTATTTAATTGGAAGCAATCTGATTATATATAATGATTGAAATAAGTATCACTTCTTTTTATATTATCACATCAGTAATATGTTATATTAGTATAATACACGGGATTCGAAGACTTTTGCATCTATTTTCTTCTCAAACATTATTTGAGGTAATGTCATCCAACTAGAAATGGCACAAAACTATGACGTGGGACAATTAAGGAATCACTGGTAGAGAGAGGTTCACATGGCTTGAAGACGTGTCTTTGAAAGTAAATGTAGTTGTGGTGTCTTTGGAACCAGATGTTGACTAGGTTGGATTGGTTGAGGTAGCGGAAGTTGAAAATCAGACAGGTATTGTGATCGGAAACGGATGAGCCATGGATGGTTGTAGCTGCAAAGGAAGCTGATCATTGGGAGGAGTTACCGGGTTCAGCATGTGGAATAATCGATTTCGTTGGACAGTGGTAGGATATGGTTGGAGCTGGAGGATCTGAATAGAAGAAACGTATTTATGTTACCTGTGGAAACAACATTGAATAAGGTATTGCCTGTATAGCAATCACATACAAAATAAGCTTATTAATAACAAGGAACTCACGAATATTCAACGTCTAGAGTGTGTACATGTTGCTTTTTAAGGTGCTACATGATACTTTACAACGAAAGGGAAAGCAATCTTTCTAATTATTGTATATTCTGTGTCGACACAAACTGTGATATCAGAGAGACCATGATGTCAAAAGCAAAGACAAAAAGGCAAAAGAAAAGTGATTATTAGTCTTCACGAATCGAACTCCAAGAAATCTGTGATCAAGAAGATACACTACATATTGCCAAGCCTAAACAATGATTGAGGTCACAATGCCATTATTTTAAGCTTGAAAGTAGTTTTTTTGACACATTTTGAATAGTTTTATGCCCTGATGTTTTAGAAATGGCTCCTACATAAGTTTCAAAGGAATTGCGTTATTATTGTGAGAACAAGGACCTCGTAACTAAATAAACGATTTGTCTGAAATTCAAAACCTGTTCCCTGAACGGAATATGAAAGAAAAGCAAAAGTACCAAAATTCCATAAATACTGAACAAGAACATAAAAGAAATACATTCTTAGCTACATGAACTTAAAGCTTCATCAACGGTTTGAAACAAAACTGAAAAATACACATATTTGTTTCGTTTGAAGAATACAATTAGTTTAAATCTTATACTGGAGGGAATACAACTTTAAGACGAACAGTTAACAACTTTTTTAGGAAGGACTTTTTTCAAATTGATGAAGAATAGTACATTCGGTAAACAGACGTAGAATTTAAAGAACAGTTATAAAACACGTGCATCTGAAAATAAAATTTTAAATATTAGAAAGATGGATCATTTGCAAAGAGAACATTGATGCAGATTTTATTTTATTTTCATGAAAAACAAGGAAATAAAGCTGGAGTTATCAATATGGTTCATACACAGAGCTCATTTCAACAAGCTCTGAAATTTTTGTTCGGTAACTGAGAAAATCTTATGATCAGTACTAACCTATTCTACCCTCCACAAATCAAGTAATTTTTGTATACAAGAGACTGAAAGAAAACATTAAATTTGAGGACAGTAGCGTGCATGCGAAGGACACTATTCGATATTCAACGAAATTAACAATAAGATATCCGGCATTTTCATAAGGATTTGAATGGTATTAAATATTTGTTGGGGGTCAAGGTCATTCAATGTTTATCATATATTGGAAAAGATATGCCAGAGTATTAAACTGTTTAAAAAATTAAATCTCAAAATGTAAAGGGATCTTTTATTCAATGTTGCATAAAATTTAAAATAAAATTAATTTTTTATGTCTTGTCATCATGAAATATGCATCATTGACAAATATAACGATTATCGAGCAAAAAGGCCAATAGAGTTCATGCTTCCACGGTTGACTGATCTCAGATGATCGAATATGATAACTGGGGGCGTGTCTCTCTAATATCCCGGAGGATACAGTTTGATTCACTTACCCTTGATAGGGGGCGTATCTCTGTTGCAGAGGTGTGAGTCACAGCATTCAGATCGTAACATTGGATTTCTTCTTCCTCGGTTTCCAATAATAGTCTTCAGCAGGTCACACATCTATATAAAAACAGGTGTGAGCAGATATTTTCTATCTATCTATCTATCTATCTATCTATATATATATATATATATATATATATATATATATATATATATATATATATATATATATATATATATATATATATATATATATGTATATATGTAGCGAGAGAGGGAGAAGAAGAAGAAGAATGTGATGATGATTATAGCTGCATTTGTGAATTTTCATTGCTTTTTATTTTTTTAACTCATCCATATCCATGATCCATATCCATGGGTGGAATTATTGCGACTTATATATACGCCTCTTTTCATTCCGTTCAAATAAATTTTCCCGCCACATGCGAATGTTTTTGTCATTATATTCCGGCCCGGCTCTAGGATGAGGTGGACGAGGTAACCGCCTTGGGCCCTGCGCTTTCAGGAAATCAGCTCTGCCATGCAGTCTTTTTGCTTGGGGCCCCGCGCCCATCGCTTGCTACCTTAGGTCCCGCATGTTGCCTTGGGCCCCGCACATCCTTGGGCCGGACCTGATTATATTAGTCACTAACGAAGTTTGTCGAATGTATCACATCACTGCTTTTGGAGTACTCACGAAAAAGAACGAAAATACAAGCGACTTTGGTAATTGACTTAATGGGTGGCACCTCTTAATTCTAAACTGATTAAAGTTATCCTCTTGATTATTTGAAAGAACGGTTTATGCCAGATAACTTTTTAAACAAATTATTTCTTTCCTTCTTGACTTTAGTGAGATTGGAAAAATGGTGAAATTTATGAAAAACGGCGACCTTGGGGCTTTAAGATACAACAGTGTGCTTTGATTTTTACATTTTAATGACGTACAAAATAACGTTTTATGTTTTCATTTGATTCTAAATATATAAAAAAGAGGTAAATGGATTTGTACAGAAAAATATACACGTGGGCTATTTGTAATTTAAATTTTTATAGGCAAATATCCATCTGGACTCGTAATTCACAACGTAATGAAAACTATACTCATGTGTGTGTGCGTGTGTGTGTGTGTGTGTGTGTGTGTGTGTGTCCATGAGTCCATCTGTTTGATTTTTAGGACAATTTGCATGCCTGTGATTAGAGATAGTTATGTACTATACAAGAATTCTTTCCTTACTGGTCTCTTCATACATCCCATTTTATATCTCGGTACTGTTCCCTCCAACATCATGGTGGCGTAACATTCCTGAAATGCAACCAGTTTTGATGTGTTAATTGCTTCATGCGATCTCATCATTGGAATCTATTGTCTAGATTTTTTTTATTTGATGTCTAAGATAACGGTCGCAAGTTGTAGTAATAGTAGCAGTAAGCTTAATCATCATCATCATCATCGTCATCGTCATCATCATCATAAAGCAGAGGTTACATATGAAAGTGAGAATTGCTAAAATAATTGATAAACTGAACTTATGAGGAAATTCAAATTCTGCTAGAAATCAAAGTAACAATGATTAAAAATTTCTTCCTTGCATGTGGATAAAACTAATGTTATGCCATCAACTTATATCTGCATATATTCAGGTTTGGCAGAACTCGATTCAGGGTTATCAATTAATGGGCTTACGTTAAACACTTTGTTACTACTCTAAGTCTTCAAATATGTAAATATGAAACAGAAAGAAGTGAAACTAATAATTTAGCAAAACATCAGCAAGTTATTTATTTATTTATTTAAAACACTAAGTTAAAGTTCAAAAGATAGGTTTTTCTTTATTCATTATACAGGTTTCCTTATATTTCTCTGTCAAGTTTAAACAATGTTCAATTCATTATCCTACGTCACAGGTATTTGGATCACTTCGGGCAATTCTACCTTATCTTTGATTTAGAATCAAATAAGCTATTATCGTGGTATCTTTGTTAAGCTACATCTTTTTTTTACAAACATTAATTATAGCATAATTAGAGGCAAATGTTACATAGAATTGTACATGGTTTTATTTGATTATTTCAGCTGGTTTTATTGTCTGGTTCGCGATGAATTGGTCAAACACTATGATCGATTCTTAAGATTTTTCATCATATAGAGCCATTACCAGCAAGCTAGAAGTATTCCGCATGATTGGGATGCATGATGATGAATGGGGGAATATTTTGTTTGCTGAATATTTCATAAATGCACGTTTATAATAAAGGCTATCGAGAAGACCCAAAATGGCCGATTCCAAGCGTTGTTCATCTATAGATGACAACTTAGTTCGTCAAATACTGGCTGATCATAGTAGGAAGTCAAGAAGAATATCAAATCATAGGAGCTGGAAATAATTTTACAGGAGATAACAGTGAGTGATTTTGAACCAAAAAATGGAGTTAAATTCAAATCCGATGTATATGCTGGATAGACCAAAACAGAGGCATACGGTCAACCCCTCGTTTCAGTAGTATTTTGAGATTAAATGTAGGAAAGGCAGACACACACGCCTAATTAAAATACAAACAGTTTAAAAGTTGAGTGCACGCTTCATTTCTTTTTTAGACACAATTTAGCTTAACTTCAAAACTCTATAGCCCTAATATAAAGGTTACGATTAATCTAATAAATAAGAATCTAAAAATGAAATCAAAAAGTAAAGATATTTTTTGGATTAAAATATAATTGTTTGAACAAGTTGACTATGGCATTAATTTACTTAAAATCCTAATACAGCATTACGGAATAGTGAATCTAGCAACAGTAGTCAGTAGAGTGCTAATTCAAGAAAGTTAGACTTTGGCAGAGCTTATGTAAGTGAAAAATCTTTGTGAGCTCTGAAAAGGTGTTCTCTGTATAGAACAATATTCATACATAGATATTAAACCGGTTAAGAAGCGAAACAGTGAACAGATTAATGCTGCATATACAACCACAGGCAACATCTTTTAAAGATTTTGATTTTAATAAGGGTCTTACAGAGTCGATGAGGAAGAAAGCGATATGGATATTGAAGTGTTATGTAAATAATAAAGTTTGGCCGTTTCCTCCTCCCCACCAATTTTGTTATATTCCCCCCCCCCTTATTTTTGGGACAAGGAGGGAAATCCCCTAATGATAACATCCTGGGAGCATCTCTACTGCTGTTATGTGATCCTTGGAAATAGGGTAAATATCGACCTCATGTAAGCCTCACACTAGTGTTTGACATTGTTTTGCTTAGACGTGGGTTGCTTTTAGACATCGGGCGTGATGTAAACCAAAATGTATCACCCAGAATTTAACATATGACGTAATTATCATGAGACCTCAATTACAACACATCACCTTGTCGCTACAGGGTGTTCTGAACTTTTATAGAAAACTAGCTACCGATTTAAATATCATAATATTTAATGCACTGTCAGTTTTGCAAAGGAATCTGATCCATGTTGAAAAGGTGATTGATTGCAGCAGAAATTATTCCAAATAGATCATGGCATTATAGTTTCGTCATGATTCTCTCTGAGATGTTTTATTCTTCGTATCGCCTTTTAATATTTCTGAAACTCGTTTTAGAAAAAAGTCAGAGATTCCAAAGTAGCACTACTAAATAATTTTAAAACATAATTTTCGTATAGTTTCGTGTATCACACTGCATTCGATTCTACTAGTGAGGCATATATTTCCATAGAAATTCTGCAATACTATTTGTATAGTTAGTTGCATATGTGCATAGAAAAATATTCCGTAATAATATTTGTATATAGTTAGTCGCATATGTGCATA
This sequence comes from Sinohyriopsis cumingii, assembly GCA_028554795.2. Lineage (NCBI taxonomy): Eukaryota > Metazoa > Mollusca > Bivalvia > Unionida > Unionidae > Sinohyriopsis > Sinohyriopsis cumingii. Next base: position 18,755,320 of record CM068839.1, on the reverse strand, counting down.
TAAACTAAAATTCCGCAATAATATCTGTATAATGAGTTGTACATGTCTTTAGAAACATGTTTATTCCGCAAAAATGTTTGTATCTTATGCCGCCATAATGAGAGAATTAACATTTAAATTAGTGCTATCGAGCTCACTCATAATGAGCTGCCATTTAATTAAACTCATAATCACTTTTAAAATTATTTCTTTTTATTTATAATGTCCATCCTGAAAATGTTCTCATAAAACAACCATGATCACATTCCAGTTGAAGAGTGAACGTTATCAAATACGCCGTTCTTGTAGGTTAAGAATTATTAGTGCTGTACTGAAACACACACACACACACACACACACACACACACACACACACCTTGGTTACTGCTAACCATTTTTAATGAAGCCGAGATAATGTTATGGTGAAATGAAAAAACGGTGTTAAACTTGTGTGAGTAATTTCACCTCGTTATCTTCACAGGAGCGGATATGGTCGCAGTGGCGGGGATGGGATGCAGCATCACACTCAAAACATTGGACAATCTTGTCATCAGAGATCAAATCTGAAAAATAACATATAATACATGTCCATATTAAAATATACTGTATTACATATACTACGTGTCTATAATAAAATTGATGTATTACAAATACTACGTGTCCATAATAAAATATACTGTATTACATATACTACGTGTCTATAATAAAATTGAATGTATTACATATACTACGTGTCCATGATAAAATATACTGTATTACATATACTAAGGTCCCATAATAAAATTGAATGTATTACATATACTACGTGTCTATAATAAAGAACGTATTACAAAGTGCATTTTGAAACATGTAGCTCTTTCAAATATCTTGTATGTAGCTAGACTGACAGATGCAGCAAGTTTGCTTAGAGATTTATTGACTGGTTCTTTATTGGAGAAGATTTTACTCATTGAGCCAAATTTCAGTAATAATTCTCAAGTTAAAATGTTTAGGCTCTAATAAACAGCAACAAAAGAAAGAGTGAAAACAACAAGCTTTGAAAAATTTAATAAATAATTTCTTTCCCTGGAAAAAATAAGAACTTAGTTTTAAGAATCAAATGCAAAAATAATCCAAGAATAATCCACGAATTAAATTTTAGAAGTCATAGTAATGAAATGTTCTAATGAATTCAAGTTCGGGTCCCGACGAACAATTCAAAATGGAAGGCGATGTCGTATACTGTATTCAGTATAGAACTGACGTGTACAGTCCTTTGTGAACTACAGAAAACAATATCGCGGTGTTTGAATTCCGAATAAAATTTAAATATATGTCTTTGTCCAAGAATTTTGTATGAGCACTCAAATATTTCCAAGAAAAAGAATTAATCTTTAAGAATCCAAATAATTTGAATAAAAATTAACATATAACTCCAAACTGCCACAACAGACACTTTCCAGTCTAAAGAAAAAAGCCTTATTCAGAAATGCCTCTATAGACATCAGTATAAAACCTGACTACTGCGCAATTTCGGAAAACCCAGAATTGCGATGTAGAGGTTGTTTACGTATAAAAAATCATGTACTCCTAGTATGACATTGATAAAAACCTTGATTATTAGGTATTTATTAAAAGATTCAGGTCAAAGTGAATTTTCTGGAAAACATCAAATTCTTAGCAAACAAGATTACATTACTTTGACATGTAATTGAAATAAAAAGATTTTAAAACTTACAAACAATTAAATTAAATATAAATTAAATCAAATATACGTAACACAGGGTAACAAATGGTCGATAATACATATACACTATCTAAAGAAGTAATGTGTGGTTAGTTCAACTGAATATTAATGTCGAAAGTTCCATAATTCAGTTCCATTATTTAAGCAGATCACGTGATGTAGTTAATGCATTTATCAATTTCTAAATAACGGAGCTGTGTATTCAGGAAATCCTGAAGTTGTGTGTTAGCTCCAACTAATATTTTGTTTCCTAAATAGTCCTCATCCTCGGTATAAACACTCACTAAGAAAACATACCATATTTAGCATCAGCGTCTAAGAATTTAAAACTTGTCTCCTTTGAATACTCCTCATGCGGCCATAATCACTTTCTTTGCTACCAGTCAGTCATCAACAATTTATCTTCAAGCGCGTACCCAGGTTGAGGAACATCATTGCTACCAGCATCAACAGTTTGTGTTCAAGTGCATACCCAGTTGAGGAACATCTTTTCTACCCACCACCAACAATTTGTCTTCAGTTATACACTCAAGCTGAAGAACGTTTCGAATTAAAACTAATATAGTTACAATAACAAGTGATCAAACGTAAGGCAGACTTAAATTTTATTTCGTCAGTTTAATGAATTAAGATTCAAGATTAGATTTATTTTCTTGCTTTCTTTGTACAATCTTGCCCAGTAAAATTGGTTTTTGAACTTTTGAGTGTCACAGAGCTTTCACCGTCTTTAGAACATCGGCTGATAAAGTATGTCAGGAAACTGAATAAGTGAGCGACGCTATCATTTCACTCTAATATGTAAATAGTTTCTGTCACTTTAAAATCAAAGCGTAATTGTCTTTTTTTCTATCTGACTTAGAGACAGCGTGTATTTCTCTCAATCTAATTGTCTGTATTAGATATTTATCTGTAGTCTGAGATCGTGCGGCTTTTACACGGAGATCAAGCAGGTTTCACAATGCATATTAATCTCACACCTGTTAACATTCATGACTCTTTTTGATGTATATTTGTATTCACACACACACACATGTGCACGCAATCAGCCTGACAGAACCCAAGAATACCAAACAATACTTTGCACACATGCAAAACAGATCCCATTAAGAAGGGGACATATCAGCTATAAAGCAGACTGTACAGTATAAAAGGAATTTAAACATTGTCGTCTGATACCCGGTTCTCTCCGTTACTTAATTCTAATAGTGTTCGCTAAGTGTACGTGACATAATACCTTAGCCTGGAAACCTGGCCCCCGATGATGATAGCACATGAGGCCAGGCACGCAACGTTGAATGTTTGATAACAGTGAAGAAATTCAAGATGACTGAATACAAAAATATGTTCGCAATAAAGAAGTATGATTAAATCGATTATTTTTAGCTGTTTCGGCACATATCTTTTCATTGCATTAGTCACAACAATGCCAATGAAAGAAGAACGGTTATTTATTTAAAGTTTCACCATCCCTTACTTTCATTTGCAGCCATTATGTGTGAGTTGGGGGAAAGGGGGCATGGTGAGAGAGTGTGAAATTGTATGGTTGTGGTTTACTTGCGTCATGCATACTTTATTTAAATTAATGTTTTATACATTGTGTATTACCATTATTTTACATCGAGCATACAGTTTGGAATATACCGACGTTCCTGTTACTCAGCATAATTATATTTAAAATTAATTGGTGGTACAGATAATGGGATCGGGGTGATATTGATATTTAACATGGTATCAAGAAAGAGAAAAAGGTCCACCTTTAACGTCATTGACTTTTCATGCACAGGCAAAGCTCAAACTACCCAAGTACGGAGACATGTTTCCAAACTCAGTCCGTGCATCGATCATTGGTCTGGCTGGATCCGGAAAAACTCACTTGTTGACGAATGTGATTTTCTTAATTGTTAACATGGGTCGTTTGAACAAAATTACGAATTCAGCGGATGATCAGTCATGTTATGATGTACTAATGGATTTTATGGAAGCTCTTCAGTCATCAAAAACCTCATTCTTGTCGATGTACAACGATTTGAAGCTTGAACACCAAGATAACCCAGCGAGAATTTTTTTCCCGAGGTCGACACAAAAACACAGACGTGATCTAAGTCACACAACGATACACACACGTGCCTAAAATGATCAGAGAAAACTGTAGCATATTATTGATATTTAGTGGCATTGACGCGCATGGTCTCGCGCATGGTCGCGCATGGTCTTGCAAACATTCAGTGGACCTGTTGTGCAACCGACCACAAATGGGACACGTTTTTAAATATGCTTGCTGAGATCACTCAAGAGCCGTACAGTTTCCTCAGTATTGATTTAACTGATGGACTGACGTATGGGGGAAAATCGAACTGGTCTGGACATGAACGTGTCACGCAAGCATTAAACAAAGCAACAACTGTAATAAACATATACAATGACAAAATCCGCCAGAGATGCCATAGCAGAGACTACTGGCACACTTCGCAAAACCGCGCGCGATCAACTGTAAAATCTTAGCGAGTATATATATGTACGCAAACGTGCCAAATATATGTTACAGTTGCGATAAGATACATGGAAAGGCCGCACTGAGAGTTTCGAACAAATGTTTGCACCGCTTATCAAACCAACAAGGGAAACGATAGCAAACTTTGAGAAAATAGTGGAACTGGTAAAGAAAGTCGCGGAAACCACTCCAGTGACGATGCGAACAGAAGATGAACCTGGTTCTGTTATTAAAACAGCCAAACGTGTCAAAAATATTAAGAAATCCAATAGAGCAACCCTAGAGAATATCAGATGCTTTCCAGGCGGAGTTCAAAAAAAGTTGAAGAAGGTTTAAATACAGCTATGTGCGACATCGAGGAAATGCGTGAAGACGTTGGTGTGGTCGCATAAGGTATGATCATATGACAGTTATACCAGTAGAAAGGAATAATTGGTTAGAACTGAGTGTGCTTTTCTTGCACATGAAAAGAACAGGCTGTCGAGAACTTGTACTTCGAAATCACATTATTAACAGAAGAACTATGAGAGACCCTCAATTGTGACGACGTGAGAAAATAACCAAAGCGTTGCTGGCAAATTAATTTCGTAATGGCTGCTTTCAGGAATACGTGTTTATTCAGAATGTTTCGCGGCAGTACAATGTCAAGAATACGAGGTGTTACCGATCCAAAACAGGTGATTAATTTACAGCTGGTGAAAAGCGAGAAACAGCAGATTTTGCGTCGCAAAATTGTTTACACGACTAAAATGTAAAATCATTGATGCGCATCAAAAATCGTTAAAGCGAACGAATATTATCCAGTGTGTTTGTAAAAGAAATCACTTAAGAAATGTAAACGGCGACAATAATAACACCGCAAACACAAAGACGGAATTGTCTGCACTTGCTATAACAGCGTTTCAGCGTTCTGACTGTGTCGCCGTTACCAACATTTACGCGACCAAAGTGTGCAACAATTATATTCCAAAAAATGAAAAATGGTTTCACCACAATAATGAATAACACTTATATAGTTTTACACTATTCTTAGTATGCTACGAAAACTCTTTCACACTAGTGTTAGAATTATTTGTTATTGCCCTATTGTCATACACTCGAGTGTGGCGATCGTGATAAAAGTAGTAAAGTCATATGCTATAGTAAGGCGTTGGTTTATCTCACACCAAAACCTAAAAGCTATATTGTGATGCTACTAAATTTTACTCAATAGCATTTAAGGTTAAGTCATATGTCCGGGCGTTAGAATCTTAGGAAAATCCATGATTTCAAGGACTGTTTGATAACGATATACGAAAAACATTCTAAAATGTTATGGTTTGGTCAATGGGTTGCACACTGTTTACAGATCTAGGTAGCATTTGATTGAGTTTTCAAGCTATCATTCTCGTGCCTGTATGTTACATACACATTGATATAGGTAAATTCTACACGTCTCAGGTAGAGATTAATTTACATTACAGTGGCTGTATGCAAACAAAATCTGAAAGTAAATACCTGTCGATAAGATCAGGAAGACTGTCGCAGACAATACCACTAGCCACCTCCCTCCAATAGGTGTCTAATTTCTTATTTAGTTTGTACCAAGTCCCATTCAGTTGAATCAAAAGGCACGAACTGGATTTAGTTTCCTCTTCCCCGTTTGTTGCAAACATTACAACTATGAAGGTCAAAGCAATCATTTTTGGGCAACTCTTAATGGCTTTCAAAAGATTTCAACTTTATCATTGCTTTCCTTGAAATTACTGGCCATCCTCCAATAACAAGTGAATTGAAGGAATATGAACTGACACATCGGCCACCATCACGACCAAACTAATTCTGTATGTATGGAAACACTTTATAGGACAGGGGTTATTCAATTATAAAATGGCCAGTGTTTATAAACGATTAGAATAATGAAAACAGCAATCTTTAGATGTTCATATTCCTAATGATTTTACTATAATTCAGACCACGTTTTAATGTTTTACATTATTACACATCATAACTTCAGGTTAGTCTCCATGAATGAGAATAATGTGCTTTATAAACTGTACAGAACCGTTTCGATTAGGATTAGTAAATATCGTAATTGTCTTCACCGGTAGTCCACTACCAGTTGTAATAACCATCAAACTCAACGTTTGCTTTTGAAATAAAATATACGTAAGATTTTTTAAACTCTCTCTCTCTCTCTCTCTCTCTCCATTACTGTAGCTACCTCTAAAATGCTGAGATGAAATTGACTTAATACATGTAGTGTCCTACTGTCTATAATGCATTGTTCTATTCCCCATAAGATCATGAGAATGGCTTAATACGTCACATTCAGATGGCTTAATACGTCACATTCACATGGCTTAATACGTCACATTGACTGTCATTGACTGTGCAATATTTAGGTTTGATTATTGACAGAAAACCTTCTATCAACTAGCTATTTTAAGCTGGGGGGGGGGGGTGATGAGTCTTTTAGACCATTTGGCCAGGCACTTTCAAGTTTTTCTTATCCTCAGTGTTGTCTTGTCCATGCGATGTCACTTATTTGTGTCTTTAAATTAATCATAGTGTGTCTTGCCTTGTTGAAAGCATACTATTATGGCTTGGAAAAGGTTTACAACTTGCATGAATAATATGATGCAAGTAATTTACAATAGACACAAAACAAGTGTTACATTTTTAAATAAGAAAGCATAATTTTCATAAAGAGAAAAAGAAAATCACACACAAATACATACACAAACAAACACACATACACATACATAAACACATAGAAATATTATCAAGTAGGCCATAACTAATTTGTTTATTTTTTGTCCTATTTTTATATACCAAAAGCTACAGTGTAAACTGCAGGTCTGATAACATATATCAATTCATTGTATTGCCAATGCGAAGAGACCAAATAGTGAGTTATTTATGACGAGAAAAGAAAAAACGTGATATCAATACATGCTTTCTAGTCTTTAAAAAACTCAAAAGCTTATGAAATAAGTTCAAGAAACCACCAATAAACATACAGTTTTTAATGGTGTACCATTAAAAGGCATAATTCTGGAAATGTCTGGTCTACGTTTCGCTTTCTTTCTTTTGAAAAACTTTAGTACTACAGTAAGCGTATTTCCTTTATAAAATGTCTTTATTTTTATGTATTTTTAAACCCCAAAGTCACAAATTACACAGTTACTTATTGGAACTGCACGGATACTTGATAACGCGATGGCTGTAATTAGGAACGAGTCTCAAACTCAGTCTCATAAAGAATCAACCTTAAGATTGGAAAACTGTCTCTCAACGATTCAGTGGAACTGGCAGAAGAAAGAAAACCTCTTAAGAATAAACCAAGAATAGAAAATGTTCATTTCTGAACATGGGGAATGTTTACTCTCATACATCGGGAATATAGCTCTTTCACTATCGAGCATCAGGAATAGAGTGTTCACTACCGAACGTTTGAGCTAACAATCCTAAACTGCGTCACAGTGGTAATTTCTCTTACGGTTTTAAGCACTAGTGTGTAACACGAGAATTTCATAACTTATCAAACGAAATAGGTATATATAATATTAACGGTATATTTTATGATTGTATTACGACATAATTTAGTTGTACAAGTAATAATATTTAAATTTTCTCTTAATTATATTAAAGTATTTTTTAAATTAAATTATATTGAAAGTAATTTTCTATTAAAATATATTGAGATTAAATCAATTTATTTCGGTATTACAAGTATATACTATTAATAAAGATTATATATTATAAGAAAAAGGCAAAATTCTCTATACATTTCCCTTGTATCATAAGTCAGCAAAATAAACTACACTCGGTAAGTTGTGAGATGAACGAACTAGATAAATTCCAAAGATTCCTTCAAGAAGAGTAAATGAGCTGATCTGGCAAAATTGTCTACTGAATGACATCCATAGACCCACACGATAGTATGTAAGACACGACGGAGCCTCACTTTGAGATTCTGGCGTAACACAAGAACTAGATGTATGTCCATATTTGGCCATGTCCTAAGAAACTGGTATAAAAAGCGTCGATCCGCGGTCACGCCAGTCCATTCGTCAGAAACTCAAATTAGCTTGTGTCGTTACAGGTAAGATTATCGTCTATGTACAATTTTTTAAAAATATAATATAAGGATTGTTAGCGTTAAGATGTTAATCTAAAATAAGTACGTTGCAACATTGGATTATTGTAATATTTCTTTACTATTCTTTAATATAATGTATTGGAATGTTAAATTGTTCTAGGAACTTATATTTACTTGTAATTCTATTATTGATCATAGTCTAAAAAAAACGACTTTCGCTACCAACTTCTTAGTCAGTAATAGTTTATTTAGAAATAAAATACTCTTTAAATAATAGAGTTTAATATGTTGACATTTTAGATTAAATTCAGTAAAATATAATTTTATTAAATGATTACGGTATTAGTTTGAAATATTGAATTTTAGGTTCTTTAGCTATCGTGAATTTATTTGATATTTAATTATCTGTATTATATTCTAAAAGGCAGAAACTATACCATGTATAATGTTGGCAAGTGAAGGAATATCGTAGTTTTATATGTATCTCTTATATCCTTAATTTAAGTTTATGAAGATTGATATTGGAATGTAATTTTATATGTTGAGTATTTCAATAAAGACTCCATTCGTCAGAAACTCAAAGAGGCTTGTGTCGTTACAGCATCCCGAAGTACCCTCGCATCGCCACATTCCCCATATGTAGCCAAAGTGACACCTCTTTCAAGAGAACTTGAACTTCTTCTTCCCCTCTCTCTCTCTCTCTCTCTCTCTCTCTCTCTCTCTGTGGTCATGGGAAACAGCTTGACTAAGAGTTTATAAGACTAACAGTTTCGTAAAAATTGAAATTGAAGAATAAGAAACAAACATGACATAAAAGCTAGATAAGGATAAAAACTCTACTCACTATCCTGGCAACCATTCAGATTGCAGAAGTCCCCATCACAACACTGATGACACGTGATAGCTGACCACAGAGTGGAGCGCTTGGCTCGAAGCGAAGAATTGCTTGCTTTGAAGCAACCCAGAAGATCGCATATCTGTATATCAAAAACACACTCGCTTAAGCCAGAACATATAACACCTCTGCCAAACATATGGAAATCCACGAAAAGAAATAATGATATAGAATACAAACATAACACGAAAATATTCAATGATATTCCATTATCCTGTAAAACGTACAGACACTTTGTCCCCGATGGTCACTGGTGTGCACCTGTACAGGCGAATAGTCAACACCCGGTTTGATTGGGCAAAGTCTGATTTAGTCGAAGAATTACCAACACATGAGGCCACCTTGCATACTGAGGTGGACATGAATATTAAGGATGCTAACTTGTTCAGGAACAAACTCAAATATTGCTACTTTCAAAATCTCATGAATAATTACCTCTTTTATAAAACGGCCTTGTGCGCTTTATCACATAGCATTCTTGAAATCATTATTTTTACATTTTCAGTTATCTTGTATGAAGTTTGTGTATTCCTGACCGAGTATGCATGCTTTTCAATTAACACACTGGTTGAGGAGTATCGTTTAGTGCAAGATTGAAATAAATACAATTGCACCCATAGACTTGCGTCAAATTAGACGCAGATATCTTGGAAAACGTTCGATCTGAGTAAGTCTTAGCTTTTTGCTATGACCAAAGTTTTGTAAAAATTACGTAGATAACCTAAGACACTAATGTAGCAATGTACCTTTTTTCTGAGGTAGTTTTCTTGTCTGAGTGGCTCTGATTTCTTTAAAAAATTCTACTAACAACATAGAACCATAGTCAAAAAGCCTGAAGTATTCCGCATGTTCGTGACGTAGAGTATTATGATCGAGACTAATCCTAACAATTAGTCAAAAATAGAAATGAATATCTCTGATGATATTGAATATAACTGCATCAAATTTTACTCTTCCTACATAACCTCATAAAATTATTCCTGTAAATTTGTAAAGATTTTGCTAAAGTGAAAATATGTATAATAATGTATAAAGGTAAGATTTTTACTTGTTAAATTTTATGAATTTCAGTTCTGGTCGGCGTCTGACTAACAATGAAAGCTTACATAATAATTACTTCCGTAAACTCTTTGCATAAGAAAAAACATAGGGATAAAATAGTAAATGACAACGTCAGCAAAACGTATGAATATATGTTACGATAATATGTTTGTGAAACTGGGACATGAACTCATGTTTGACAATGAATTTAAACAAATTACTTGTATAGTTTCAAACATGTACATGCTTGATCTCGTTGAATATGTGTAGTTTGGAAACTGTGAAACTAAAGGAGTCATGTGATTGGGTTTTATTCAATAACTACAACTTAATAGGCTCATTGAGCTCAGTAGTAGTAATGGGGCTGTAACCATAGTTACCCGTGAGAGAGATGAGAATTTAGTAGAAATGTGAAACCAGTTTCAGACGTTTGTCTGAACTTTAATCCCTGAACGTCTGTCTTAGCATCAAATTTCTTCGATTGTCGGAACGTCTCTGTTAGCTCCAAAGTTCTTGTGAGTGCCTGCCTCTGATTTATGGTACTAATGTTACAACTGATAGTCAAGTACAACCATGCCAGTGGCTAAAGTCATTGGTGGTGTAGTTTGAAAAATTATATAAATTCAAAATTCATTTAATTCAAAGCAGAGAAAAGCTCATTAAAATGCAATATTTTACAGATATATCTTAAATCGAAATCTTTATCTGATTACAATTTATAATTGTTAATACGGCTTTTGTAAATATATCACGGAATACACAACTTAGTATAGTTAGGTTGTGTAATGAGAAAAAACCATGGAAAGTAATTTTCTTTTCGTATTAGCTAATTTTCGTTTAGTTCAAGTTTATGTTTGATTTTAAATGTCAGCGAGCTTTATAGCACTGTCTAGCGTCTTATATATATATATATATATATATATATATATATATATATATATATATATATATATATATATATATATATATATATATATATAGTGGTGGTTTGATATGCAACGGTATTGTGTGAAGACGTCAACTTGCAAGTGAAAAAGAATAACAACCCCGCAAGAGCAAGCACATTTGGTCGTAGTTTGCCGAACAGGAAAGAGACCAGGCCGGCGAATCTAAAAAGAGTAGGGATCAGGTGTTTCGTCAACCAGAATATATTTGCGCTACAACGTTCGTAAAAATAAGCGAAAATCTTAGAACCATGATCTTGCGAAAATACACATTTTAACTTAAGGTCTCTCTTCTCTCGTCATTTTGCCATGTTCCTCTCTCTCTCTCTCTCTCTCTCTCTCTCTCTCTCTCTCTCTCTCTCTCTCTCCATCTAGAGCGAGTAAAGACCCAGCGTCTCAGTCGGTGACTCAGCGACTCAGTCGGCGATCCAGTTTACGACCCAACGACTCGGTGGACGACACATCCGGCAATTCAGTTGACGATTCAGCTACCCAAAAGGACGATTCAGTCGACGACTCTGTCAACGACCAGTCGACGACTCTGCGACTCAATCGACGACTCATTCGGCGATCCAGACGGCGACAAGAAGCCATGAATAAGGTGGTATCCCAATGAAGTAGAAATCTGTCCCACTCTGGAGCGCCAGTCCTCAGACAGACAGAGCAGGGTACCACTCCAAATAAAAAGACCTATCATAATGAACCCGAGATAGCGAGACTCGGGGTAGTGTAGCCAAGGGAGTTGGATATCAGTTACGTAATTGTAGCAATGAATGAATCTGTAATACAGTATACAGTTCACTTTTTATAAATATGTGAGGGATGCTATTCTTTGAACGCAATCATTCAACGAAAGAAACTTTGTTTTCTTCTCGTGAATCCACACGTTAATTTATTTTATTATTTTCTCACCTGTCTCGGTCTGCATCCAGCATCTATAAATTCTCTTCCCGTATCATCGGTTCGTTTTTGCACGTAACAAACCTGTAATGGAAAATATCGATTTTATTAGCATATTAATCAAAATAAGTTTGAAAAAAACCCCAAAGAAATACAAGTAACAACAATATGCTAACAATTTCATAATTATTTCTATCATTCAGTACCGTTACGAAGTGAAAACGTTTGAACTAACACACGCGCCCTCGGGGCATTATGTAGTTAGTTAAAAATTCTCAACAACTTTCAATATTATGTACCAGATCTTACACTGAAACAAGTCACAAAATGCACGGATTAGCTTATGATATGCTCATTCATCTTTCAGCAGTTCGACTGATTGATTTATTAGTTTATTAACTGATTTAATTTAAAGTCTGACATTTTTGGAGTAGATTATTTTATATATGCACAGGTAGTATGGAGAATTAATTTCAAGCAATCCGTCCTTAAAAAAAAACATCAATTCGATTGTTTCGATTGCTTCATCCTAAACAATCTTAATTTCTTCGAATTTTGAGTTGTGACTTTTTATAACTGGTCTCGTGACCTTTATTTCCTAATCAAAGATACTGTAATGCTCACAACAATATTCATTCATTATAACTGAATCATTATCTCATACACTGAATTATTAACTCATACACTGAATTATATCATCTCGTACACTGAATCGTTATCCTTACACTAAATACTTATCTCGTGCAATGAATCATTATCTCATACTCTGAATCATTATCTCATACACTTAATTAGTATATGTACACTGAATTATTATCTCATTATATCATGCGCTGAACAGTTATCTCATACACTGAATTGTTATCTCATATACTGAATCATTATCTCACACACAATTTATATTTATTCTTGAATCCTTTAATTTTTTGTCGGCGAAACATTGATACATAATACATAGCGTTCGGTCATAATCATCATCACTGCCATCTTTGTCTGTCGTCGACTTTGTCATCATCATCGTCAACAATTTATTCTTCTTGACACTTTTGGTTATTTACATCATACAGATTGTTAGGAGTGCTACTGGTGCACACGAGTTGATATTTTCACTACATTCTCAATAAATTAAAGGTCGAAACGGTGGCACAAGCACGTACCTCGTGAGGGCTACACACCGCATCGTCGGCGCATTCCAGGATGTTTGGAGCCGATTGACATTGCAGACATCGCGGGCCCAACACTAGAGGAAATGCGAGTGATAAATTTTACTAAATATAGCCAATTTGAAATGGTTAAAAGAATGAATCAATAACGATCAAAATACACATACATTGACAGGAAATTTAGCACGCAGAGACAAAAATGGGAGCTAAGTACCTTTCCCAGGGACACAGTGTGTCAGCCGACCCAGACTTGTCTGTACTGACACCGAATCCGCTACTCTTGGATTACGAGTCCGACACGCAACAATCTAAGTTACTAACACTCCCCAAACATTTGAACACCTGGCCGTGGGACCTTTAAACTTTGAGTCCAAGTTAAAAATTGATTTCTTTTACATCCAGCCAATCAAAACTAGCGTTTCAAAAGTTATTTTTGATTGGCCAACACAAACGTTCAGCCTCCAACCCAACCTTAGAAGTTTTACAATTTATCAGCGGCATTGCCGTTAGTCAATCAGCTGTCAGCTGTTTTGATGTTAGTCAATAATCAGCATATAGCGAGCTTAACGTTAGTCAATTTGCTGTCAAAAGTTTAAGCTGAATATGATTTAGAGTGTTAGTAATCCTAGAGCTTGACTAATAAATGTGAATTGCCTGCCATCGCTTATGACTGTGTGAGGTACAGATTGTTCGCACCATTTCGACTTAGTTGTTTGTCTGATACAGATTCAGAAAAATGTAATGACTAAGAAAGGCGTGAAGTTTACCATGGTAACGGGACATATCCCTGGATCTAAAGTAATTTCCTTTGAAGAGGAAAACAATGTGACTCTCTGTGTAAACGAAAATATTAATGATGTTGTTTGATAGATAAGAATAGTTGTGATGTGTGTAACTGAAATGCATAATGAGTCAAGGTGCAAATATACAGGTACATCATGGGGTATTCGCTGAGAAATAAAGTGTTTGTATATGCGTTAACACTGGTCAAAATTTCCAACGGGTCACCATATACTGTAAACATTATTTCCGGCTATATTAACTGCAAGAAAATTAAATTTACCTTTAATTGTAATAAATTTTAAAGTTTCAGCAAATAAAATATCTCCTTATGCTGTACTGACATCGACACTCTTCAAAAACGATTAAAAAAAGAAGGACAGGGGAAAACAATTATAACAACAGTGTAATTTTAATTTCTACCTTTTAATAGTAAAAACATATTCACGTCCGCTGACTTGTCTTGTAGCAAAACATTTTCGGCTTCGTCGTATAAAGTTTATGTACATCAGAACAAGAAACTGATGAAATCTGTTCTTAATTGTGACAATATCAACTTAAAATTCTACTGGTTAATAAACAAGCTATATACGCCAGGTACGTTTCGTCTCCCTTAGTACAATTGGTCGGGAAAAATTTCTATAACGCTGGACATTTCATTTTTTAAGTTATTTTTTTTATATTCTCGTTTCCCCAAAAGAAGATGCAAGTCAATAAATCAAAAGAAAATCTGTATGACTTAGTTCTATTAGCTAGCCTAGTAAATTTCATGAACATTCGTGAGAAATAACTGTAGGTATCCCATTAAATATACATTCTCGATTAAATAGGCACTATCCCATTAAAAAGGCATTATCGTATTAAATAGGCCTTATCGCTTTAAATAGGCATTATCGCATTAAATAGGCAATGTCCTATTAAATAGGCCTTATCGCATTAAATAGGCATTATCGCACTAAACAGGCATGACACTGCTCAAACAGTGTTGCGAGTATACCTCAGAAGGAGAAATAAACAACACTGAACATAGACACATCTGATAACATTTTTAAGCCTTAAAATGGGATGCCTCTTGTCTCGGCCAAAGGTTTCCTATATGATTACTGCTTTTCTTGTTGAAGCATGGATTCAAATTTTCAATATGAGTTTTTTGTTTAAAAGCCAATGCATGTTTTAATTCATTTTAACAAAAGTGTTTTCTGAGTCTAAAACAACACTCATGTATGAAAAGTTTAATTCTTGCAAATTTATTTTCATCAAATATAATGAAAAACATCGTTATGTAAAATCACGTAAACTGAATAGAACAATGTTAGATAAAAGACGTTTACTTACGGAAACCAGCAAGTTGCGATGGTGCATTTACACCAATTAGAACTACAATAACTGAAAATAAACACAGAAGCATATGTAGAAATGGTGGCGTTAAAACCCGTAGTAACGGTAAGAAGAGGAAGTCGAGGGGAGGAGCGAAGAAGATATTATATAGTGGTAATAGTAAAACTACATGTACGAAATCCCCCCACACTAGTCGTGTTCATTGCCGGTAAAGTAGCCAAAATGTCATCGTTGTCTTTCTCTGAGACTTGGTTTCGCATCAGTTATTTTAAATCATTGTTATGGATCGTTATTAAAATCATTAACTAGGTTTTTCAGCAGTTATTTTAAATCATTGTTATGATCGTTATTAAAATCATTAACAAATATTTCCATCACCACCATCACAAGAATCAGTGCCGGATTTAAACATAGCGAGGCCCTAAGCTATGGGAAGCTGTAGATGCCCTATTTGGTATAAAATAAATTTGAGAGGCCCCATCAGACTGTGAGTTCAGTCAGTGAGGGTCTAAACTGTAGCTTGTTTAGCTTATGCCTAAATCCGGCACTGACAAGAACTATTATCATTACCACCATGATCATTATAGTTATAGGTACTAAAATGCAAGCGTACACCACACTGATTGTTTATTTTATTAATTTATTTCCAATGACTGAACAAGCATCTGTATATTTCTATAAAAAAGTAAACTAGTGTAATGTATTTGCAATAAAAATTGTCAACAAAAACAAGTTGACTGAACTGTTTCCAGTATAATCTACTTTTGTATGTATAACAGGAATTAAACTATTTTCTAAACTCTACAGACATTGAATGTAATGATATTGTTTCTATAGAAAAAAAATCTTCATTTAGTCCATTTTCTTTTCCATTTAAAAAAGAAGCAAGAATTCAGATTTATGGATTATTTTGTTAACATTTTATGATTCTGTCAATCTATTTTCAAACACAAAATTTATTGGAAACATATGACAGGATATAAAAAATGGATTTAACTTTTTAGTGATGTAATTTAAAGTAAAATTTAAAATTTGATTTTGAAATGAAAATAAGAAACAAAAATATTCCTCTATCACAACAAAGAACGAGCAAATAGACACAGTTTTACGTCGGTCCTCGTTTGAGTTCAACTTCTAAAACACTGACAGGTGACCTTCTTCTTTATAAATAGGGAGGGAGTCATCGGTTCAGGAAGTTCCAAAGTACAAGTCCGTGTCTAAGTATTATCCCAGTTTATTTACTTAGATCTTCCTTTTTACGACAGAAGGTTAAAGTAGGCAGTAGAACAGCCACATAAAATTATCCTGATAAATCATTTCACAATTTTCTTCATTGGGACGGCATGTCACTCTTTATCAAAGGACTTGGTTATCAGGAACTATTTTTCCAGCTGTTTGCAAACATTCGTCACGTTCAGGTCGTTACCAGTATCATTTAATATCAGGTGTAAAGGAGAGCAGTTTGTCAACTCGAATGATAGCTAGAAGCCCTGATAACGAATCTTTTCTCATTCTAGTCGTCATAGCAGAATAAGATCCGAGTCAGAAGTTTTTTTTTTTTATCAATGTCCGTCTTTGGTAACGAATGATCAAAACTTCCGGCAAAGTTCTCATGCATATGTTTCCTAGATATTCATACATTTCAGGCAATTATCAACACAGAAAACCAATCTTTTTTTTTGTAGCACACGAAGACAGTTCGAAAGATAAAAACATGTTTGTTTTCAATAATGGATTTGTTTATTTCTCAACTCAGAATATTACATTCAAATAAAACAAATTCACAGAGCGCATACAAAATGCATAAGAATGAGTTGTTAATGAACAGGTCGCATTTCTTTTACCCGTGCCGATCCTAAAACCTTCAAGTTCTGTGAAATTACTTTCAATGTTGGTTACCAGCTGTTGTGGTTTTCAAGGTTGATGCAAGCTACTACCTTAGGGACTCATATAAATCCCCCGACCCCCCCCCCATATCAACATATAAAGAAAATAGAACATCGATTTCATGCCTTCCTCATTAGCATCTCCACCAAATGCAGCAACATTCTGGTTACTCATCATGTTTATTTATTTAATGAAGTTTTGCAAGAGTCTTCACTTTTCAACACCATCTCAAAACACTAATGGTGTTTTTGAGAGTTGTTACTGTAAGCTGTGACATCTAGCCGTACAAATAAGTGAATATGAATAATGTTTAATACAGTTAGCTTTACAAATAAGTGAATAATTAACAGTATTAATGACATCAAGCTGTACAAATAACTGAATATGGATAATATTTATGACATTTAATTGTACAAAAAAGTGAATATGAATAATATTTATGACAGCTAGCTGTACAAATAACTGAATATGGATAATGTTGATGACATCTAGTTGTACAAACAAGTGAATATGAATAATGTTTATGACAGCAAGCTGTACAACTAACTGAAAATGAATAGTGTTTATGACAGGTAGATGAACAAATAACTGAATATGCATAATGTTTAATATAGTTAGCTGTACAAATAACTGGACATGAATAGTGTTTATGGCAGCTAGCATTGAGAAGAAGAAAAATTGACTCCTTAGATTTTACACTTTAGATTAAACAGTTTGCAGTTCCAAGTGGCCGAGTGGCCGAGTGGTCTAATCACTCACATCTCATTTCTGTCTAAAAATGTAATAATTGCTAGTAGAGAAAATAATTTACAATAAATAAAGCCATTCATGCTAAATTATTTTAGAAATCTAAACTACATCACTTTCAATAGACAAACCTCTAAATAAACCAATCATGTGAACTTAGAATCCATCACTCTTTACTTTTCTGTGGTTTTCGATGTAATTCTTTATTTTACATATTAAAATACTACAAAAGAACTTCTTGGTGAGCATCGATAGGCAACTCACCTACCTACTTACCACCGCCATACACTTATCTCCAGTTATCCACGCATATATAGATATGCAATTACAGACAGATGCTCGTCGACATGACTAAATTGATTATGCAAAGTTATCGTGTTCGTATATTGTAAAGTGCACTGCAAGATCTGGGTATATGCAGCTTGTTAGGACTTCTTAAGTAGAACAAACAACATAGATCCTGATCTGCCAGCGCATTAAGCGACGGTAGATCAAAGTCTCTTGTTTCCAGTTGCACCCGACTTATATGCGATTATATACGGTGCTAAGAAAATTATCTAACATGGGACAGCCGATATACCATCTTACATATTAGGATCGAGAAATATGATGATTTCACAGTAAGTTTGTACATGTATTTAAGCAGATTAAATGCACATTTCGTTAACCATAACAAATTGTCCATCACAAACTATGGCTATATTATTCACAATACAACTATCACATCTTGGACTCAGTAAAAATGATATTTGTGTAATTTTATATCATTATTTCTTTATCTACATACATACATACATACATACATACATACATACATACATACATACATACATACATTCGGCCGTCAAACTACATAGATCATGCAAAGACATCCACAAAAACGTCAGTAACGATTCTCTTGGACGGAAAAGTCGGCTGACGATATTTTTAATTGCTTAGAGTCGACATTCATGATTTAATCAATTGTTTCTGCCTTTAAAATCAGGAACCGACATTTAGGTATCGTTATCTTGATCTAATTATACTGACCATATTCATTCGAGTTCAATAATATATAGGATTATTTTCAATAAATCAGTCACGACTGATTTTGACCAAAATCACGGTCGTTCATGGTGATAGCCTCTATTCTTGAAAAAAAAATGGTCATGATTCAAATTTGTTCATATTTCAAAAGCTCTTAAAAAATACATATAGCCAGACTCGATGAAAAGGTTAGTTCTTCCGCTGTCTTAACCATCACTTGAAAACACTATACTCATGATTTTACAGCTCCGGTGGCCTCACTGGTTCGCTTCGGATTCGGGAGGTCGCGGGTTCGAGCCCCGGCCGAATCATGCAAAATACTTACAAAAATGGTACTAGCAGCTGCCTCGCTTGACGCTCAGCGTTAAAAGGTTTGTGTTAGGACTGGTCGGTCTGGTGTCGGGATAATGCGACTGGGTAGGACATGATGCTACAAGTCTGCGGCATGATGCCCCAGTGTTAGACATCACTATGATCTGCCAGACTGCAAGTATTGTATTTATATGACTTGAAAATTGTAAAAGCTAAGTTAAAAATCCAAATCACACACATATACTCGTCATTTAAACATATCCCCATGATTAATACATGAATAAGTCCAAATAAGTATGCGTATCATGCAAATTTAGCCATTACCAAATTGATAGTTGTTATTTTTTAAAGTGGATTTTGCATAATTTTTCAGTGCAAATTTAATTGGCTTCCCTGACAAGTACTATGTCAAAAGTATGTCTCTTAGCGCGCCACTTTGTTAACGTGTGCTTTGAATTTATTTCCTACACAGGCCAAAATATGTTATTACTTCTGTGGACCACATTGCTCATTACTATCAACATCGCCTCGTCAATAATAATAATAATAATAATAATAATAATAATAATAATATTATTATTATTATTATTATTATTATTATTATTATTATTATTATTAAACTTACCCAGGAAATGCATGTTCAGTCTTCTTTTCTTCACAAATTGTCCTTTATGACTAGCATTGCACCGAATCAGGTGCGTTATACTGAGCTGTTATCGGACCACTTGGCAAGTTTGACTTTCTCTATCTATTGAAACATTCGAATTTATACTCCAGTCTTATCTTAGCGTATCGTGGTTACATTAACATTTCAGACATTTGTAGCTGACAGACATTTGTTTGTCCACACGGCTGGGAAGGTTCTGCTAATATTTGTAGAGACGACATCTACCTATGTGTAATGCAGGTTCCTTGTAATCGCATCTTCAAATTACCCGATGACATATTACAAACTCTTAAAACGTCAAGTTTAAATGTGATGTCCACAGTGAAACGGAATGTGTCTGTGTTTGTGTACACATGCAATATATCTATTTAAGTATATATAGTGAGTGGAACAAGTATTGTGAATTAGTAATATGTATATATGAAATTGGGGACCATAATGAAACTTAAAACATGCGCGCGCGCGCGTGTGTGTGAACAACATTTAAATTTTTCAACCTGTCAGACTTGAGTATTTCACAAATTAAATACTAGACCAATCAAACTACATTATCGCGGATAAAATGTCACCTGCTGAAATTATACAGGTAAATATATACTACATGGTGAACATAGATTATTGATCAAGGCCACATTGCCTAGAAGCAAGGAATATACAGATCGAAAGGAATATGGTTTGAAACTATTCCGAGCTTAAACAAATTTTATAGGTAAAATAAGTCGATAGTGACATATTTCTGGGTAAATTTAACGGCTGTCGAATCTTTGTAATTATTGTTGATAAAACCAGAACATGTAAACGAGGAATTATGAATATGTTCGGATTAATTGAACCGCTGACACATGTTCATGATCAGGCCCATAAAGCAGCCCTTGATCCGTGATGATGTTGATTTTCGGGCATCAGTATCAACACAGATGTGGAGGGTTGATTTATCGGACTAGTTCATGATTTCTGCTCATAAAACCATGACGTGTACATTCACAGATGACGTATTTGTGCACAGTGAACTGTAACTTAATACAGTGAAATTTATACACATTTAATACTCTTAGATAGATAGATAGATAGATAGATAGATAGATAGATAGATAGATAGATAGACAGACAGACAGATAGATAGATAGATAGATAGATAGATAGATAGATAGATAGATAGATAGATAGATAGATATGTGCACCAACTATAAAACACGTGAGAAAAATATTGCTTCATGAAATAAGAAAACAAAACAACGGTTCAAAGGATAATCAGGTTTGTACACAACTTGAGAGTCACAGGACAGTCGAAAGAGCAGTTGCCTAAAAAACTGAGTGATGAACGTTTTACAGAAACATTGACACAGTTTACAAATGTGCATTCTTAGAATTTGGCACAGTTTACAGATGTACATTCTTAGAATTTGACACAGTTTACAAATTTGCGTTCTAAACACTGACACAGTCTTTAAATGTGCCTTCTAAGCACTGACACAGTTTACAAATGTGCATTGTAAACACTGACAGTTTTCAAATGTGCAGTCTAAACATTGACACAGTTTTCAAATGTGCATTCTTAGAATTTGACACAGCTTACAAATGTGCATTCTAACCATTGACACAGCTTACAAATGTGCATTCTTAGAATTTGGCACAGTTTACAAATTTGCATTCTAAGCGTTGACACATTTTACGGATGTGCATTTTATACATTTGACAAAAGACACTTACACATATCAATGCATAAATAGCTTTGAAACGTATAATACAATAGCTATACTAGACACCGACAATTTATTCCAATTTGTGTAAAATTTAAACACATTTTGACACATGATATTGATGACTGAGAGTGGAAGAAGGTGGAACATGCAAAATGCCACATTGATGCGTGAAAGCAAATCATGAATACATGTACTACGTGCACAATGATAAGATTAATAAAATGACGGTGAAGATCACTGTCAAAGTCATTCATTATGTACCAATTTTCTAACAACCTCTTTGGGTGGGCCATGATCAATACATGCGGTAAAATATGGGCAACTGATGAACAAATCAAAGCAATAGAGAAACATTTGCTCGGTTGTTACGATAACTGTGATATCGGTTGCATTTAACCGTGGATATGGAGTCAATCACATTTAAACTTTTTTGAATACTATTCCAGATGAAAATGGTTTATCA
Organism: Sinohyriopsis cumingii; assembly: GCA_028554795.2. Lineage (NCBI taxonomy): Eukaryota > Metazoa > Mollusca > Bivalvia > Unionida > Unionidae > Sinohyriopsis > Sinohyriopsis cumingii. Next base: position 18,733,174 of record CM068839.1, on the reverse strand, counting down.
GAGTTACAAAAGAAGCTTATGCACGATTATAAATGTTCAAAGCAAACTGTACCGTTATATATATATATATATATATATATATATATATATATATATATATATATATATATATATATATATATATAATTTAATAGTTTGTTTGTTTGTTAGTTTAATTTTGTATTTCATTACATGCTAATGTAATGTAACATTGCATGCTGGACTTGACCTTGTGCAAAATTGAGTTAATTTCTGCTTGACCTGATTGTATTTTTTAGTTTTTAATTTTATTTCATTTATGTAAACAACTAAACATATCTTCATTATTCTCTATGTGTATGAGCTTATTATCTGGATTATTATTCAGGCAAACAAGAAGGAGTCAATATGTTGATCAGGGTCAGGGTTTTGGAGATTCCTGAGTGAATTTTGTAGACTATTGTGTTGTAAATAAACAAGGCTCATTAGATCATTCTAGAATGTTATTTTCCATTAGGTAATGTTTGTAGAAAACGTTAATTGTGACCTGAGGTCAAGCAAAGAACTATATTATATTGTGACTGTGAGGACTTTACCAGTCTTGCTTTAACATCTAGCACTTTCAGATGTATTACGTTGTGACCAGTTTGGGCTGAATTTTATTTTCATCAAACTATTGAATTCTCTGGAAATACAAATGTGCTCTGACAAAATTCTTAGATAAAGACATTCATTGGAATTGATACTTAATTGAAACCTGGAATAATATTTCTGTGATTCAACAAGAAACTGTTGACACATCAGTACTTTGCAGGCTATAACAGACACGTCATCACCTTCAGTTTTGGATCTCTTTGGGACTTGAACTGAGTTTTATTCAGGACTTTTCTTTACTAGGACTTGTGTTTTTAATTCTTGGATTATTTTTTATTTAATTCGCAATTACGTAAGATTTTTTTCTCATTTTTCATTTTGTATTCTCTGATATAAATTATTTGTAAAATTTTACAAAGCTTGTTGTCTTCACTCTTTCTGTTACTTATTTTAAGAGTATAGACTCGTAACAGTACCAGCTCTGCTATATGCATTGAATAAGAAGATAAATACGGTATTCACTCAGGTATTCAAATCGTTACATACAATTGTGTTTAAAACTGAAGAAAAACAAATTTCAAGACATTGTTATGTTTGAACAATTGTCTTAAATCCTACATAGAACTAAAGGGAAATGTTTAATCAAACAAACAATAATTTTTACAAGGACTTCTTCAAACTAATGGACAACGCTGAATTCGGTCAAAGCGTGGAGAATTTGAAGTAAGCATCAACAGCAAAAAACAAAGTATGGATGAAATTTTAAAAGATGTCAAAAGCAAAAATATGTACGATTTGCAAGGGAACAATCATTAACTTTAACTTAGTGCTAGCAAGTTTAAAAGGCAATGCAGATAAAATAACAAAACCTATTTGCAGTTAATTTACCGACTTACAGTTAATCAAGTACATTTACAGTTGAAACAAAAATTGTTACTGTGATATGAAAGGTAGGCTATACAAAAGACAGCATATCTGGGTTACCAAAGCTTGATAAGTTCCTGAACTTCTAAAAGTTGAATGGCTGTTCCCATTAAATAGTTTTATGGGTTAAGGGCAAACCTTGATTCATTCACAACATGCAGCTTGTAAGGGAATATAAAAAGTGTGTGACAAAATAAAATAAAATTCGTAATGTACAAAATAATGCATATCATCACAAATAGAAGAAAAGGAGGATATAAATTTATCTGGATAACATAATCCTGAGTTTTGTAACATCAAAATGAAATGAAATAGCATTGTTGTGTATGACGACACGTGTTGTTTAACTGACAATATAAATACACTACCTTATGGATACGAAATCTTCTATCGCAATTTAAGGTAAGAGATGTTCCTTCAGAAAACATCTGAGTTTTTCGATGCAGTCTTTGCAGAGAGCAAAGCAAATGGAAATATTGAAATATTTCAAAAGTTTCTTTCTTTTCCTGTTGTTTCAGCTTTAAGCTACATTTTCTCTCATAACCACGAGCACCTCATTATTCTTCTTTTTCCCATCGATATTTTTATCTTTGAAGTAGAAGACAACTAAATGACTAATATTCTTATAATAAAGTCGTCATATTTTACCATTATCCAAACAAATATTTCAAAATGTCTTCAACCGAAATCTAATTGGGTTAGCTTAGCTGCTTTCTTGTTGACATCGTCCAGGTCGTCACAATCAATTATGAACAATGTATATGTTCATTGGTAAATACCAACCAGTAAGTTTAACCACTTGCCAAACTTATCCCCATGACAGGCACATATTCACCTTGAGTAATCACTTTCTGCTGTCAGCCTTGCTGTATTGAAAAGTTGGACAGATGATATTGATTTAATGGACAAAGTTCCTGTATTCAGTCTCTAACATATATTGTGATATTGTTGTTTATCAAAATAATACTGTAGGGATTCTGTTAACTGTTGCCACAATTGGAAACAAAAGGGATAAACCGTATTTGGCATTTTCTTTTTGAGTCACTGATACTATTTTGTTTATTTCTTAGTTGTAAATTACTTTCTTTGCTTTTCGTAGATAGAGTCAAGCACCCTTTAAACTCCTTCAGTGAAAAACAAGTGTGATATTTATCAAGGCTATATTGACTGCTCTCTCTCTCTCTCTCTCTCTCTCTCTCTCTCTCTCTCTCAGAATGTAGTAATAAAAACAACAATTACTTTTTCTGTATTCGTCATTTACCAATTGAGCTATTGATTCAGATATAACGGTATGGTACTGTAACAAATGTTTATAATTTCGTAGACTTGGTTACCAACTTCCGGAAGCTTCATCAAGTGTTATATTAAATTTCAATCTGGAATCCTTTGGAATAGCACAAGAACACAGTGAACAATGATGGAATACTGTGGAATAGCACATGGATACAGTGGACGATGATGGAATACTGTGGAAAAGCACAAATATACAATGGATAATGATGGAATCCTGTGGAATAGCACAAAGGTACAATGGACAATGATATAATACTGTGGAAAAGCACAATTATACGATGGAGAATGATGGAATCCTGTGGAATAGCACAAAGGTACAATGGACAATGATGGAATACTGTGGAATAGAACATGGATAGAGTGGACAATGGTGGAATACTGTAACAAAGCACATGGATGCGGTGGACCATGATGGAATACAGTGGAAAAACACAAAAATACAATGGACCATGATATAATACTGCGGAAAAACACAAAGATACGTGGACAATGGTGGAATCCTGTGGAATAGCACATGGATACAGTGGATGATGATAGAATACTGCAGAATAGCAAAAAGATACAATCGACAATGATGGAGAACGGTGGAAAAAAGCACATGGATACAGTGGAAGATCATATAATCCTGTGGAATAGCACAAAGATACAGCAGACAATGATGGAATAGTGTGGAATAACACACGGATAGAGTGGACCATGACAGAATCCTGTGAAAAAGCACATGTATACAGTGGACAAGGATGGAATACTGTAGAAAAGCACATATACATTTGGACAATGATGTAATCCTTTTGCATAGCACATGGGTACAGTGGACAATGACGGAATCATGTCGAATAGCACAAGGATACAATGGACATTGATAGAATCCTTTATAATAGCACAAGAACACAGTGAACAATGATGGAATACTATGGTAGAGCACACGGATAGAGTGGATAATGATGGAATACTGTGGAAGAGCACACGGATAGAGTGGACAATGATGGAATACTGTGGAAGAGCACACGGATAGAGTGGACAATGATGGAATACTGTGGAAGAGCACATGGTTAGAGTGGACAATGATGGAATACTGTGGAATAGCACATGGACACAGTGAACAATGATGGAATACTGTAGAAGAGCACACGGATAGAGTGGACAATGATGGAATACTGTGGAAGAGCACATGGATAGAGTGGATAATGATGGAATACTGTGGAAGAGCACATGGATAGAGTGGACAATGATTTACTACTGTGGAAGAGCACATGGATAGAGTGGATAATGATGGAATACTGTGGAAGAGCACACGGATAGAGTGGATAATGATGGAATACTGTGGAAGAGCACATGGATAGAGTGGACAATGATTTACTACTGTGGAAGAGCACACGAATAGAGTGGACAATGATTGACTACTGTGGAAGAGCACACGGATAGAGTGGATAATGATGGAATACTGTGGAAGAGCACATGGATAGAGTGGACAATGATTTACTACTGTGGAAGAGCACATGGATAGAGTGGACAATGATGGACTACTGTGGAATAGCACATGAACACAGTGAACAATGATGGAATACTGTGGTAAAGCACATGGATACAGTGGACAATGATGGAATACTGTGGTAAAGCACAAAGATACAGCTGACAATGACGGAATACCGTGGAACAACACAAAGATACAGCGGACAATGATGGAGAAACTGTTGAATACCTCAAAGATTCAGTGTGGAATGATGGCATGATCTGGTTATAGCACAATGATATGGTCGATAATGCTCGAATACTATGGTAAAGCACACGGATACAGTGGACAATGATGGAATACTGTGGTAAAGCACATGGATACAGTGGACAATGATGGAATACTGTGGTAAAGCACATGGATACAGTGGACAATGATGGAATACTGTGGAAGAGCACATGGATAGAGTGGACAATGATGGAATACTGTGGAACAGCACAAAGATACAGTCGATAATGATAGACTCCCGTTGAATAGCACAAAGACACAATGAACAATGACGGAATACCGTGGAACAACACAAAGATACAGCGGACAATGATGGAGAAACTGTTGAATACCTCAAAGATTCAGTGTGGAATGATGGCATGATCTGGTTATAGCACAATGATATGGTCGATAATGCTCGAATACTATGGTAAAGCACACGGATACAGTGGACAATGATGGAATACTGTGGTAAAGCACACGGATACAGTGGACAATGATGGAATACTGTGGTAAAGCACACGGATACAGTGGACAATGATGGAATACTGTGGTAAAGCACACGGATACAGTGGACAATGATGGAATACTGTGGTAAAGCACACGGATACAGTGGACAATGATGGAATACTGTGGTAAAGCACATGGATACAGTGGACAATGATGGAATACTGTGATAAAGCAGATGGATACAGTGGACAATGATGGAATACTGTGGTAAAGCACACGGATGCAGTGGACAATGATGGAGTACTGTGGTAAAGCACACGGATGCAGTGGACAATGATGGAATCCTGTGGTAAAGCACACGGATACAGTGGACAATGATGGAATACTGTGGTAAAGCACACGGATACAGTGGACAATGATGGAATACTGTGGTAAAGCACACGGATACAGTGGACAATGATGGAATACTGTGGTAAAGCACATGGATACAGTGGACAATGATGGAATCCTGTGGTAAAGCACACGGATACAGTGGACAATGATGGAATACTGTGGTAAAGCACACGGATACAGTGGACAATGATGGAATACTGTGGTAAAGCACACGGATACAGTGGACAATGATGGAATACTGTGGTAAAGCACACGGATACAGTGGACAATGATGGAATACTGTGGTAAAGCACACGGATACAGTGGACAATGATGGAATACTGTGGTAAAGCACATGGATACAGTGGACAATGATGGAATCCTGTGGTAAAGCACACGGATACAGTGGACAATGATGGAATACTGTGGTAAAGCACACGGATACAGTGGACAATGATGGAATACTGTGGTAAAGCACACGGATACAGTGGACAATGATGGAATACTGTGGTAAAGCACATGGATACAGTGGACAATGATGGAATACTGTGGTAAAGCACATGAATACAGTGGACAATGATGGAATACTGTGGTAAAGCACACGGATACAGTGGACAATGATGGAATACTGTGGTAAAGCACATGGATACAGTGGACAATGATGGAATAATGTGGTAAAGCACACGGATACAGTGGACAATGATGGAATAGAATACTGTGGTAAAGCACATGGATACAGTGGACAATGATGGAATACTGTGGTAAAGCACATGGATACAGTGGACAATGATGGAATACTGTGGTAAAGCACACGGATACAGTGGACAATGATGGAGTACTGTGGTAAAGCACACGGATACAGTGGACAATGATGGAATACTGTGGTAAAGCACACGGATACAGTGGACAATGATGGAATACTGTGGTAAAGCACACGGATACAGTGGACAATGATGGAATACTGTGGTAAAGCACATGGATACAGTGGACAATGATGGAATACTGTGGTAAAGCACATGGATACAGTGGACAATGATGGAATCCTGTGGTAAAGCACACGGATACAGTGGACAATGATGGAATACTGTGGTAAAGCACACGGATACAGTGGACAATGATGGAATACTGTGGTAAAGCACATGGATACCGTGGACAGTGATGTAATCATCTTGAATAGCACATGCATAATAATAATAGTAATAATAATAATAATAATAATAATAATGAGGACTTTGTATAGCGCCTAATCTTTAGAAGCTCTAAGCGCTTTACAACATTAGACAACACCTATAAGATAAAAAACATATAATGATATGATTACGAAAACAAACACCATGAAATCAGAAAACATTATAAAACATGCTGAGAATATTTAAGGTAGGAAACATTATTAGGTCTTTAAGTTTGTTCTTGCAGTCGAAATAAGTGAGTCTTGAGAGTACTCTTGAATGTGGACATTTATAGAATCCTTTTGAATACCGCCCGGACACAGTGGACAACGATGGAATACGGTGGAAAAGCACATGGATACAGTGAACAATGACGGTATCATGTTGGATAGCACACTGATACAGTGGACGATGATGGATTACTGTGGAATAACACAAAAAAATACAGCCAATAATGATGGAATCCCATGGAATAGCACATGAATATATTCGACAACGACGGAATACAGTGGAATAACACCAAGAGTCAGTGGATAACGATGGAATACTGTGGAACAGCACAAAGATACCGATAATAATGATGGAATACTATGGAATAGCACTATGATTCAGTGAATAATGCTCGAATACTGTGGAATAGCACAAGGTTTAATTGTACGATGATTGCTATTTTCTGAACGTTAATTATTATTATACACATTTTACCAAAAACAGATAATTGTTTATATTCTGTAACGTCCTTTTTTATGATTATCTGTCCCTTGTCTCCTCTTTCTTATTTTATCACCCTTTATATCTTGTTCAATCCTATTTCTCCTAACCGAATCAGGTAACCACATACATTTGCATATCAGTAGTGAATAGGGATAGTATAGCGTCAATGGGACTTATCATTAAAAACACCCTTGGGAACATATAGCGTCAAGGGAAATTTAACATGGAGAAAAATCGTGGGAACATATAGCGTCAAGGGAAATTAACATGGAGAAAAATCGTGGGACTGTTGAGCGTCAAGGGGAATTTAAACAGGGTGGGACTGTATAGCGTCAAGGGAAATGGAACATGGGATTTTTTTTTTTTTAAATTTTTTTTAAAAAGGGGTAGGCAATGGAAAGGCTATCTCTTTTCGAGAAATATGGCTGGCCCTGAAAAGGGCCTTTGGGTTTTTTCTTCTTCTTCTTCTTTTAACTTCTTAACTTCTTCCACCATCCTCTTATTTTGTCCATCATTCCTTTCTTCTTTTTCTTTTCTGTTTCCGGCAACCAGTCCGGGTGGCCCATGGCCCGGAACTTCTCTTGGATTTTCATCCAGTTTGTGTTCAGTTTTTCGAATTCATCCCTTTTTTTTTCTGTTTTCTTCTTCTTTTCTTTCCTTGGACCACTTTTCTTTGATCTTCTTGACCTCTTCGGTCAGCACATTCCTCATTAGTTCTTCAGCTTTCTTAAGTTTTTCTACCCCCCACTTCGCGAAACACCAATCTGTCCATTCTACAATGTCTTCTAGAAAGCACCTTGCACTCGTCACATGATCTATCGCTTCTTTTAACTTACCCACTTTGACATACGGTGGGTTAATTAAACCTCTGATTCTCTTCTCCTCATCCTCTATCATTTCTTTTACAATATTTACGGATAAGTGGAGGCTGGTTACTTGTCTTGAGACGAAGTCTTTTGTCACTGCATACCTCCATTCCTGTTCAACCCTTTCTACTACACTCAATCCATCCACCATCCAATACCAACTTCCCATAAGATCGTTGTATAAAGCTGAAGCTGCTGGCATCTTCTTGTTTACTTATTCCGTAGAATGGGCTCCAATGACCAACACTGTTAGTTTTATAGTGAAAGCGCGTACGTGAAGGAAAACATCCCTGAAAACATAAAATTGATCTTACCTCGATCATGACCAAGCAACGCGCGGACGTGAAGGAAAACATCCCCTACTTTTCTCATTTCATATAATATAACCCTAACTATACTCTTCAGATACGCTAAGAAACCCATAATCTACTATTCACACAAACATACCTGAGCTCTTACAAACACAAACACACAAACACACAAACGCATACCCTCACACTATCTTAAAAAAGAGTTAGTGTTTATATACACACTACTCTACCTACACACATTGGCAAATTGATCGTTATTTCTTTTCTAGAGTATTGGGTAGCCCTGAAAAGGGCTGTTTTGTTTGGAACTTCATGGACACCTGGTTAATGGTGGCACCTTCCAGGCCTGGCACCACATACACATCTTATCCCCCAGTTACTTTTTACCTTTTGGGGGGAGAGAGCAGAGGCAGGATATGTCGCTTCAGAATCCCAATTTTCGCTCTCTGGGATTCTGAAATTTTTTCTTCTCTCCTTTTCCTCCTCCTCTTCTTTGTGTCTTCTCTCCTCCTCTTTGTATCTTCTTTCCTCTTCTTCTTTATATCTTCTCTCCTCCTCTTCTTTGTTTCTTCTTTCCTCCTCTCTTATCCTTCCCTCCTCGACAATGGCTTCCGCGGCCAGTTCATTTAATATGCGCCTGGCATATTCCAGATGCACATGAAGTTCCAACAGTTTCTCCAGTCTCGTGTTCATTTTTGGTGTTGATCAATCAACAAGGGTAGCTAGACTGCCCAGCGAGTTTCAATTTATAGTGAAAGCGCGGACGTGATGGAAAACATCCCCTAATAACATAAAATTGATCTTACCTAGATCGTGACCCAAAAAAAAACAGCAACGCGCGGACCTAAAAGAAACACTCACTCACTTTTTATGCTACCCATCACTATTTTAAAATTTTTTATAAATCACTCCAATAGACTATCCACATACTCAAAGCAATCCAATCTAACTCCAAATATACACCTCAAACAGCCAAAAAACAAACATCATTTTAATCTACTATCCACACCAACCTACTTGATCACTTACAAACACACAAACACACAATCCTATACACAAACACATACCCTCACATTTTTTTGAAAAAGAGTTAGTGTTTATTTTCACACTACTCTACCTACACACATTGGCAAATTGATGGTTATTTCTTTTCTAGAGTATTGGGTAGCCCTGAAAAGGGCTGTTTTTTTGTTTTTTGCTATGGCATTCTTTTTTAGTTTCTAAGAATGCGATGTCCTCTGAGGATAGACTTTCTGGCGATAGGTCTGCTTCTTCGGAAAGAGAAGAAGAACTCTTTGGTGTCGATACGACAATCGACAAAGCCTCTGTCAGCTTCAGGTTGGTGCTGCTGTTGTTGTTGTTGCTGTTGCTGCTGTCTCTGAAGTCTGTACTTCTCTGTCCATTCTTCTTTCTCCCTGTTCATTTCTTCTCTGAAGAGCTCTTCTATCAGGTCTTCAGTGATTTTTAACATTCTCACATTCTCTATTTCTTCTGGCTTCGGTATCAGACTGTGTCTGACCCTATGCAAATTCACGTAGGCTTCGTTGAGCTTAGCTAGTTTGGAGCACATCTTCGTAGGAGGATGAGTCGACAATGGATGGTTAGACTGGTTAGTTAGTTAGTTGGATTATAGTGGTTTTCGTTCTTTTGAACATGTACCACTTTTTTATTCACGCACTGCGTGATTTTTAATTACTCCTGGGGGAAGGAAAAGGAGCCTCATCCCCCAGGCTTTTATGTACTCAAAGAGTACTTTTTAATTTAGCCACTCAGGTGTAGGACTAACTAGTCCTTAACAACCTGACTGAAAGGCTAATAGACATGAGTGGGAATAGTCACACCACACACTCGTGTTTCTTAGTTGGATTGAAATGCCCCAGGTGTCAAACCAAGCAGTATGTGACTCCCGCCACGATTGGTCGGCAGCGATGAGGTCACATTAGGACACCCGGTCTTGTGGCATTGACGAAGTGGCCCGCTTTTTTGATATCATCAATTGCCTTTCCCAGTCCGATATTCCGGTAGACAGAGCCTTCCTTTTTTCCACTCTGTTTAGGTGGTGCAGGTTCATCAGCTTCATCGCCGCTGGATGATGATACTTCCAGGGCCGCTGCCAGCGTGGAAGTTTCAAATTCTTCAGTGTCGTCTGCCAACATTGCCTGGATTTGGCTGAGTATGTTAGTAGAAATAGCTGTGGAAGCTTGATTTAAAAGTTCAGCCAGATGTTGTTTAAGAGACAAGGAGACGGTTAGGAGTATTTTTTTTTTTTTTTTTTTTTTTTTTTTTTTTTTTTTTTTTTTTGTTTTCCTTTTTTTTTTATTCATCAATTCCTTATTTATTTTGATTCCCTATCTTATTGGTTTGGAATGAAAACTTGTTTTTATGGTTGTTTGTATGTTATTATGGAGTCCTGTTTTAATTAATTCCTATTTTCCTATTTTAATTTTTTGTGGCCTTAATTGGTTTTTATTATTCGGGGTATGAACGGCTGTGTCAGTTTGTGAACCTACGAGACCTAGCAGGCCGTCATAATTCCCAAACAGTGATTTTGTAATATTCGTCCTTAACTGGTTTTTATTATTCGGGCTATGAACGGCTGTGTCAGTCTGTGAACCCACTAGACCGAGCCGGCCGTCATAATTCCCAAACAGTGATTTGTTATATTTTTAACTGGTCTTTGATTTACTTTCTTAGATTTTTTTGAGTAGATTGGATTCGTGTATAAAACTTATGATATTTTTGAATGTTAGATTAATATTGGGGTTTGTGTTCATCAAGAATTCTGGGTATGTTGTAGGGGATCCAATTTTATGCTGTTTAACTTTAAACTTAGCCCTTTCTTTTTCAAGTGTATGGCAGTTGTTAAAAATATGCTCTATGTCTTCTGGGACCCTGCAGTGGTAGCAGTTAGGGTTATGTGGTTGTGGTCCTATGTACTGTCCGAAGCTGTTAGCCAGCCTGGTTTTGCCCGTGAGTATTCTATTTATGAATTTTTGTTCACTGCCTTTTGTTTTGGGTGGTTTCCTATTTCTACATACTTCTTTAATGATGGTTTTTAGTTTCCTGCCTTGAGTGCTTGTGTTCCATAATTCCTGCCATTTATTATCAATGAGGGTTTTAGATATGCTATTGAGTTCGCATATGCTATAATCTAGGTTGATGTGAGTGGTTTCGTTTAGTTTTTGTTTAGCTGTTATATCTGCCATATCGTTACCTGGTATGTTAATATGGGATGGTATCCACATAAATTCTACTTGTAAGTTATTATTGTTCAGTATTTTTAACAATAAATTGGTTTGCCTAAGATAGTTTTCTCTTGATTTGGTGTTGTTATTAAGTATTGAGTTTATGACGCTTAGCGAGTCACTTATTATTACCGCTTGGGGTATTTTGTTCTCTTTGATCCATTTGAGTGCTTCAAGAACAACCCCGGTTCTTAAAGTCAAAGCGCGGACGTGAAGGAAAACATCCCCCACACGGTTTTCGAGCCGCAACGTTCATGAGAGGGATAGTAAGAAATGAAAGAGCATCAATCCAACATTCTTATAGCTAAACAAAAGACAAAGGCAATTTTTTTCTAAACACAACATTTTTTATTCAAAAATCACTTAACACTAAACATCAACATTTCTAACATTTTTTAACAATAATCCAATACTATAACATCAAACAATCTTTTTCTAATCACAAACATTTTTTTCTTCAAATACTAATTACTTTGAACAGGGCTGACAACGTTGTGAATGAAATTGTGATTTCCACTGTTGGAAATCATTAGGCCATTGATGGACACTACGTTTCCTAGCTTGAGACAAAAGATAAGCATAATGGTCACAAAACCATCGATCTACTTTCACATCGTTTCTAGCAGAAGAACGAGGATCAAAATGAGTCACTAAATGTTCTAAGGAATAGCCCAGGCTGCGATGATGCAGAAAATACACGCAGTACTGTCCACACACCAAAGAATCTGTGCCTTGTAATTTTATGTTATTGAATCGGGTGGTTTGAGCATTTCTTCTCATAAAGTCGATGATATCGTCTTCCAAAGGGGGCAATCCGTACGAATCGAAATATTCCACACATCCTTCTTGAGGAAAGTAGACGGCTACCCAGTGGGTTCCTGGGAGATGACTGTCGTCCGTGTTGATCACGTAAGCTTGATGGTCTTTAGGTTTGCGATGAGGGAGTTCATCTTTAGCACAGACGACAGGATTCCAAGAAGCCGTATACGAACTGTGGTTCAAAAGGTAATAAAGTTCCCAGGTATCCATTGTTTTGTGTTTTTTTCTTCTTCTTCTTCACAGGTAATAATAAGTCGTCAATTCGATCCTGACTTTTTGCTTGAAAATGTCTGACGAATAAACGGTTATTCGTTCTGTTTCCTCACTCTGATTCAGGAGAGCTTCGATACGATGGATCTCTTGAGTGGTTAATGGTGGACAAGAATGTTCACGCAAGTCTTTATACCACTGATGCAACACGTCTTTGTTTGAGATGAGACTCCAAGCTTCGTCCAGATACTCGTCCAATTTTTCTTCTTGGCTCAACATCAGGCATTTATCGTGTTGAATTTGACTGGGATGATCGTTTTGACATCCATAACAATTTTTCTTGATCAATTCCGTCATTTTGTCGACCAAGTGTTTGGCAAAACAGGAGACTAAATGGGCTTCTTGTTCTGGCCATCTCGACTTCATCATGATCACTTCTTCTTTTTCCACGGTCTCCTCACATTCCATCTCCAAAGTTTCTCCACTAGGTAAAGAGGGACAACAGTCTTCCATGGTTTCTAGTAATCTAGGATGACTTCTCTCAAACTGTTGATTTCTATGGCATTATCGAATTCTGCATACAGGATGACGTTCACTGTCTCTTTCAGTGGTTCTGCAAACTGAAGTTCCACACGAATCTGGCCTGATTTTATAGGGTGGAAATGTCCCTCGTCGCTGCCTTGGTCTGGAGTGAAATCGAAAGCCCACAAAGCATAGCCTCCTGCGTAATCCTCGTACGTAATACCGTGACTGGTGTTGGTTCCTAACTGTCCGGTGGCTTCGTACAGGGACAAGTACGATCTCAAGTAATTCTTCTCTTTAAAGTCAGGTTCGAAAGGTCGGGTACACAAGGTTTTGCCATCGCGACTGACTTCGATTTTCTTCACGTTAAAGTGTTGAAAGTTGAAAGGATTTTGAGCGAAGGCTCCGTTGAAGGCTGAATTCGAGACCATACCAAGGATCAAACGTTTGGGTAGCTGTCCTTGGAACAGATGATCTTCGATCATGGAATGATGTCCAACGGGAATGGTGAACGTTTTCACTTCCACGCGTCGTATGGGATACTTGGCGGTCGTTCTGCTCAACGTTTGACTGATGTCGTTACCTACTTTGGGTAACACTTCCACGCGTCGTACGTAGAGTTTGGCCTCTTCGATTTTGCTTTTAGGAGCCTTAGCATCCTCAGCCAACAAATGGAAAGCGGTACTGCTACGATTCAGTCTCAAGCGGACATTGACTCCGTTCAGCAAATATTTCTCTTGCAACCACATGTCCAAATGCAAACGATCCATCAGTTCTAAACTCTTCTTATCTAAGATTTTGAGTTCTCTTTGCTCAAAGCCGCTATTGGTTCCATCTACAAGGTCGAACTTGCCCGCTTCGTCAGGTTCCCACAGCACACAAGCATTGAGATGGGTATCCTTGGCATCTATTCCGTACGTCAAGAGATTTTCCAGGTAGGCACGGTAAGGGTAAGTATCCATGCTGCTGCTGACCAGTTTGTTATTCAAGTACAAGTCCACTCCACTAAACAAGGAATGCATGAAATTGTTGACGGGAGCTATATTCTCAGTGTCATCTACTGCACCATCATCCTTATCTAGAACTTTGACTTTCAAGTACAAGTAACTGCTATTCAGATCGATGTAATCTTCGGGCTGTCCTTTGATTTCAAACTCGATGGGAGCTGAGGCTGTCAATGAGGAGACGGGATGAAATTCCACCCATTGAGATTCTTGCATCGTCATCATGGTGGGGGGCATGGCAAACAGATCCAGTTCCGTCTTGGAACAAGCGCAAGACTCTCGGTGCATCATTTTTTCTCTGTGTCTCAATAATCGAAAACGTCTAAGTCTCGAACGGTTCTTCTTTTCTTAGCCTTTCTCGCTTGAAGTCTGGTGAAAGGGTGTTTTCTTCGTCGTCTCTTTCTGCCTTGTCCTTGCTGAATGCCTGACTCGGTAGCGTGCAGAACATTTATAGGTGTGTCTCGTCGGCCCAAAATGTCTTTGCCCGTTTGCAGCAAGACATTTTTGCCAGCCCTCATGAAGGCTTCTTTAGGGTTTTGTTTGTCGATGATGACATTTTGGAGAAATTCTTTGCCTTGCGTCAGTGCCGCATCTTTCAAGGCGTGCAATCCGCGTGTCACCATCGGTTTCAAGACTGGGGCCACCGAACGAAAGGCCGATTTTAACATGTCTCCTAAGCCGTGTCCTCGCTGTCGTGCAACCCCTCGGTACACTGGATACATGACTTACTTACGAGTCGTGAGAAAACCGTTTTCGAAAATGGAGTTTCACCGTGACTTTTCCTTTGGTGAATGGAATATTTTGTCCTAAATCTCCTTTTATAGTAATGTTGACCGTGTCCAAATACGACTTGCTGACAGGTAAATAGTGAGGATGGACAAATTCGCGGTGGACGTGGTAAGTGTTTCCACCTTCCTCGTCAGCGTTTGTATCAGAATCCACTTTGAAAGGAATGACACGCAGTAACGGCACAGAGGTGTGTCCCACCACGTTATACTCCACCACATCGGAGTACACGAACATCAAATTTAGTCCTTGGTTCAGTTCTACCGGGGTACGAAAATACTTGGCAAAAGTATCGTTGTCAGAAATGACTAGTAATTCGCCTTTTTGTTGTTCTACTTTCTTCCTCAGCTCCATGTCACCGCCCAACATGTCGAACAATTCAGGACAAAATAAGAAAGACATGATTTTGGGCCCCTCAGGAAATTTTATCAGGAAGCGACGAGCTGTTTTGTGGTACTCCAGGGTGACACTTTTTTTGACATGCTCTAAAGCTTTCAGAAACACACCATTAAACCTGGTGGCTATGGTGTTGACCAAATGTTGACCACTAAAATAATAGCCTGGGGGAATGAACAAGTGATAGGTGGTCCACTTTAGATTTGGTGTACGGGTTTTCTTGTCATATTTGCTATGGGTATCCAAGTACTGTTGCATTTGTTCGTCATGAACTTCCACATCAAATTTATTTTGATTGGGAAGGACATTGAGGACTTGGGTCGGGTGAATCATTTCCACTAAAGCCACTTCCCAATGGGCTTCGTGATCTAAGGGGATGGCTTGAGGTAATTTGGCCGTGTAACAGCACAACGTGTTATTGGGAAACACCTCCATGGAACTGTCACTGGGTAAGGTCAAGTAAAATTGGTTTTCGTGACTCATAATTCTAGAGTTCTGTGGCTGTCCGAGGGGATATTATTGGACGTCAGAGGCGTGTCTCCACCCAAAATGGGGTTCTGGTTGTGGTTGTTGGAGTGGTGACTGACACTGGCACTGGACACAAGGTTTCCGTTCGAGGAGAATTTCAGGGAGGGATTGGGAAGCAGGTAACCGATGCAACTGCTCAATAAAATGGTCCACAATTGTTTGTCTCCTTGTTGCAAACTCAAATTGGCGATGGCTGCCCCGATGACACAATACACCACGAAGATTTGGCAGAAAAAGACGATTTGCGTTTTAGGCACACGTTCTCCACACCACACCCACAAGGGTTGTTTTTGTAAATCTTGCACAGAAGAACTAGGGGAAGAAGGAGTGGTCGACGTAGCTGCGTCTGATGTGTGAAAGGGCATGATGGTCACTTCTTCTTTTTATAGTCGATGACTTGCGAAGCGTCTATCCAAGAATCGAAACTGGGTGGATATCCTTTCCAACGTACTTTGACTTCTTTGACACGTCGTTTGCCCACTTTACGGGTTCTGCGTTCGAGAATGCTTTCGATGTCGTACACGTCGTCTTCTTTTTTGGTCACACGTTGTAACTCGGGCAAATAAAACGTTCCTTTGAGCACTTCTCCGTTCATGTCTTCCAATTTATAGACGGCAGGATGACGGCCATGCACTCGTCCAGTGACGCGAAACAATTCGGTCGTCCAGTTAGGTAAGTAACCTTTGTCGAAAGTGCGTTTGGTTTTGCCAATGCGCACCCAATCTCCTACGGTCAACTCTCCACTTTTCTCGGGGACAGCCCTCGTCGGGGACGTACCAAACAGGCGCTCAAACACCAGCACTTCGTTGTCGGGAGTCACGTCTTGCGGGGCACGTCCGATGCTTCGATGGTAAGATTGGTTGTACGCTTGCACCAGGTGCGGTAAGATGTCGATGTACTTCAGAGTGTGGTGATGCGTAAAATATTTCCACATGCGTTCTTTCAAAGTACGTTGAAAACGTTCCACGATGCTGGCTTTGGTTTCGGGATTCTCGGTGGTAAAAAAATGAATGTCACGTTTCTTTAATTCTTTTTGGAAAGCTTGGTTCAGAAATTCGGTGCCTTTGTCCGTTTGCCATCGAAGAGGGTGACGACCGCTTTCTTTCAACACCCGTTGCAGGGCTCGCACTAACTCGCTGCTCGATTTGGAAGTCAAGGGCACGACCCAGGCAAATTTGGAAAAGACGTCGATGACACAAAACAAATATTTGTAGCCACGATTGTAGCTGGCCAAATGAGAGACATCGGCTAAATCGGCTTGCCATTGATGATCGATGCCTTCCACTCGGGTGCGACTTCTGGCAAACTTGCGTCGAATGGGTTTGTGTAAAGTGTAGGTAGCTTGTTCTTGTAACCATCGTTGCACTTGAGGTAAACGGAGACTTTTCAGTCGAGTTTTGGCAGCACGATACAATTTTTGAACTCCTGCGTAACCTGCAGGATGCGAGGGATCGTAGTAAATGCTGGCTAAGACTTTTTCCATTTTTTTTGTGTTGGTTGGTGTGTTAATAAGGCACCCACTCTTGGAAGAGGCTACTCTTTTTCTCTTGGGGTATTTTCTTGGATTGCAAGGCTTTGCGTGTGCGACCGGCAATAGGTGTCGAAGAGGAGGATGTCTGAGCAGGGGATATCGGTTCTTGTTTCACTTCTGTCTTCACTTTCTTTTTCTCTTGTGATGAAGAAGGGGTGGCCATCATCTTTTTAATCCATCCAATTCTGGAGGTAGGTGGTGTTGTTAACTTGCGTACTTTTTCTGGTGGAGTTTGAAACCCTTCTTCTTCTTCTTCTTTTCCTTTTTCTTTCTTGACCACTGGTACCGGTACTGGTACTGGTACTGGTGATGGTGCTGGACTTTTCATCAAGGTCTTAAAATCTTTCAAAGTGGGTAGAGCTGTTTCGTCTAAAGCTTTCTGGTGAAAGAGTTGCAGTCGTTGCAAGAGTTGACCGTACTTTTGCGATTTTTCTGTTTCGGACAAATCTTGGCGATCCATCAAGGATTGCAATTCGTGTTGTAACTGGGACATCTCGCTCAAATTGGGATTGGGAGGTAAATGCGGGGTGCGTTGTTCTTGCTACCGATGGTATTCCATCCATCGTTTGTAAGGCACTAAAGCTAGTTTTCGTCCTTCCATGGGGTTGTCAGGGGTGAATTCTGAGATCTTGGGACTTTCGAGGGCCTTTTTATCTTGCTCCCACTAGTCCTCCCAACATGGTTCCCAAGACTCCTTTCAGTATGGGGCCTAACAAGAGGGGCAAAATGCCTCCACGTTGCACTAACATCTTCTTTTTTTGACGAATGGGAATTTTCTTTCGAACCATTTGGCGAAGAACGTGACGATGTTTGCTTAAGCATTGTTTCTGGTGTTTGGACAAAGGGATCGTGCCTTTCAAAACGTTCAAACAACATTCGCACACGGTATCGATGACCTCTTTGGAGGCTGTTTGAATGAGTTTTTTTCGTAGGGGTGGAGAAGCTTTGGACAGGACAGATAACATGTCCCCATGTTTGGCTAAACGTGGTGGCAGTCCTTTCCTTTTCTTTCCTTGGGGTTTTCTGGAGGGTGACATCTTTGAGTCTTTAGGAGCACCAAAAAAACACTGATACCCTACTTGGTCACAGGCCTTTTTTATACTGGAACGCGTCGCCACTGATTGTCTTTACGTCGTATCAACTTCATGACAGGCATGACACGTCGTGCAGGGGTACGCAACGGACTAAATCGAGCCAGTTCTTGCTTGGACAAATCCAGTAAACTTTGTAACATGCCCGATCTTTCATGGACTTTGATTTTGGGAGAAGGTAATTTGTGAGCAGCAGCCACTGCCACTAAATTGGAGGGTCCTGCCACTGGGGAAGTTCTTTTGGGGGTCATCAACGGAGAAGTTCTTGGTGTGATTAACGTCTCCAAATACTCTTCAGTTCCTGGTGACATCAACGGAGAAGTGGATAAACGTGAGGCTGTCGGAGACGCAGTCACCGCTGTGGCAGATCGTGGTTTGCGAGTGTAAGGTTGCGTCCTGGCCGAAGTGCCTCTCTTGCGACTAGTTTTCTTCTTCTGTGGACTTTTCTTTTTCTGGGGACTTTTTCTCTGTTTCTTTTTTTGGGGGCTTCTTTTCTTTTTCCGGGGTGGTGTCTGGTAAGAGGAGGGTCCTGCCACTGGAGAAGTTATTCTTCTTGGGGACCTGGTCTTTTTCTTTTTCTTCTTGGCGCTTCGTTGGACTTTTGTCTTAGGGATAACTTTGGGGGCATTAGGATCCCATCTTAAGAGTGAGCGAATGATGACACCTCCTAGAGTACCGCTCCCTCCAGGTTTCAAAATGATTTGTTTTTTGGTTTGAGTGTCGATGCGGGGATCGGCCAGTTGGACCAAAGCGACTTTGTTTCGATCGAAAAAGCGTTGGGTTTGATGAGGAATCTGAATGATTCCTTGGAGTAATTGACGTGCCGTCACCGTAAACCATCGTAAGACTTCTTTGAGACTAGCTTCTAAGACACGAGCTCGTGTTTGTGGATCTTTTTCTCGACTGATGCCATACAAGGCACGAATCAATTTGACGGGAAGATGCGACTGAAGGGACGTCATGTTCGCACTGAGTGTGAGACAGACGAAAAAGGGTCTGAGGTTTTTATAGATTTTTTTATGGGGAGTGAAATGAAGTCGAGGACGGAGACGTGTACAGGACAGGCCCTCCGTCTTGGCACCAGTGGTGAAACAAGTGGGTACGAAATCGCAAATCCTCGGGAGTGGTAGGTTTCAAATCGACGAGTAAATAGGCGTGTGGCGTTTGAGTGGCATCGTCGTACGCCTGAGTCAGCCAAGGCGTTCCTAACTGTTTGGCTAAGACTTGCACTTGCGATTTATCTCGAGGGCTTTTAAACAAGACCACGTAATGTGCATTGAGACTGATGGTGCGATGGG
Source organism: Sinohyriopsis cumingii (assembly GCA_028554795.2). Classification (NCBI taxonomy): domain Eukaryota; kingdom Metazoa; phylum Mollusca; class Bivalvia; order Unionida; family Unionidae; genus Sinohyriopsis; species Sinohyriopsis cumingii. The sequence goes on along the minus strand of CM068839.1, from coordinate 18,713,373 downwards.
CTTTACTTTGTTGAAACAAATTTTGGGTGATGTAAACGACACTGGCATTACGGTGATGCCCTTTGCGCGTGAACCACAATTTAATTTCTTCTTCGTCTTCTCCTAACATGACGTCGAAAATGACCAAATGGGTTTGACGGGAGTCAGAGACGATGCCGTCGTCTTCTTTAGGAATGCCTTCCACAAACACGATGGAATCGCCTTGACTTTCTCGCAAGAGGCTGTACGCCGATTGCCACTCTTTGTAACACCACACGATCCGTTGAGGGGGCCGATTGATCAAATGATGTTTATGTTCGATCAAACGTTTGACGAATTCGGTTTTGCCAGAACCGCTAGGTCCAGCAATGAGCATGTTAAAGGGATGGCGAAGATACAAAGCCTCCCAACTGGCACGATCTAAGTGTTCGTCGATGACTTTGACAGTAGAGGAAGAGGGAGCAGAGACAGTAGAGGTAGCCATGGTGTCAGAAATGTCACTTGTGACACGAAAACAAACAAGACAAGAGTTTATATACTTTTTTCAGAACACGTTTATTGAATGTTTCAAATATGAACACGAAAGACAAAAATACATACAACCCAAATAGTGATGTACAGGAATATAAAACACAGCAAAGCGATCAAAGTGGAATATAAACAAGTGTCTGTACAACATGTTTTGGGTAACCAAGATGTCCTAGGGACAGTGTGTAATGTTCTTACAGTCTCTACATGAGGTATTGTCACACAAGTGTCCTCCCGGAATGACCTTTCAGGAATGTCCATGACAGTCCTGTCCTGAAGCGAGTGGTTGTTCTCGGTGACGGGTTCTTCTGGCACCGTCACTAACACAGGTTGAAAAGTAACTTTTTTCCTTGAACAACTCTTGTGCATACTGGGCCACTTCTTGGGTCCAAGCCTCAAAACCCCCCTTTTTCCAGTCACGAACATCTGTCCAATGAGGGTGTAAGTCACAAGCTACACACACATCGTCATACACGTCTTGGGTAGCTAAAAGTTGACGAATCTTTTTTTCCTGTTGAGGTCGAGAAGTATCCAGATGAAACCGCAAGGCTTTGAGCAAAAGGAGTTTTTCGTGACCATTTAAGGCCATGGAGGTGGTAAGTACTGATCGTAAAGAGTCCACAAAGAATCGGCTGGTAAACGAAATCCCAGAAAACAAGTCACTAAGACACACACCACTTGTCGTCCCAAATTGAATGGATAAAGTTCTTGTAATAATCGATGGTAATGATCCACGGTTTGAATATGGTCATTGAGTTCCTTCCACGGAATCTGTTGGATTACATACGACATAAGTCGTGGCATAGCTGCCTGTTTTTATAGTCTCTTTGTTTCGAAAAGAATACACGTACTTTCTAGCCAGTGATCTTCGTTCTCCAGTGGGGAATGTAAATCTTGCATACTGTAACCGAAACGTCAGAGTTCAATTAGAAGTTTCCTCTTCCGCTAAGTAGATTCCACGGAAAATATGTTGGTAATCCTTTACCTCGTCTTCCTCAATGGGTTGCTCTAGGTGAATCTCAAAGTAACCAAAATGATCAACACGTGAATCATCGGGGGCCTGGAAGTATTGAACAAGGTCTGACCATTGAAACAATTTCTGACGAATCAGTTCTCTTATACCCTTCAGGTACCAGTGGTTCAAACACCGGTGACGTAACGGATGCAATTGTTCTTTACGTTTCACTTGTATTTTGACCAGCTCTCGGTAAATGCGTTCTCTCAACTCCACAGGCAAAGCACGAATGTTCTCTAGCAAAGTATCCATGAATAGGTCATACTAAATCCTCTTTGGTCTGACACAAGAAATGTACTGTTTGCACAAACATGGTTTTAATTCATTGTCGAATCTAAATCGTTTCACCACTAATCTACACATTACAATTCGTTCAGAAGTTTCCTCTTTCACTAAGTTGACATTGCGTGAAAGATGTTGGTAATTCGTTAACTCTTCCTCTGGAATTCGATGCAGTACGTTTACAATGTAGTAGATAGAATCGTCAATACCAAACCATTCCTTTTTATAACCAGGAGGTCGTTGATCAATGTCTGTCCAATGGAACACTTTCAACTCAATCAGTCCTTGTATAGCCTGAAGGTACCAGTGGTTCAAACACCGGTGACGTAACGGATGCAATTGTTCTTTACGTTTCACTTGTATTTTGACCAGCTCTCGGTAAATGCGTTCTCTCAACTCCACAGGCAAAGCACGAATGTTCTCTTGTAAAGTATTCATGAACAGATTATTATGGTAAGAAGTTACTTCAATGTCTCGGTCCCACTAAAGGTAAGTAATGACAATTCGGTGACCATCGAGCATGTTCAACGTAGGCCGAATCTTGCGGTTCCCAGTGGTGAAGTGACACACCGCAACTGAAGCACTTGACTTTATCTCCTTCGCCCAAGTAGAAAAATCCGGCTCTGGCTAATTCTTCGGGGGTCGGTCCTCCCAGATACTTAGGCCATTTTCCTTTGAACGATTGAAGACGATTTTCAAAGTCGCAGTATTCCGACAAACGCACAGGGAACGAATATTCGTCTTTCACATGTTCGTCTCGATGAGGATTGAGTGACATGGGCAGGAGTTTGCTCAGGGCTGGATGACATCCGTAGGGGGGTAGACGTGAAGGTGGACATTCCCCTTTAAAACGAAACCCAGTAAAATGTCCAAGAGGACGAGCGGCATCACTTTCGCATCCCACAGGTTTGACACGCACAGCATCGCTTTCCATGATAGGGGTAGGGACACTAAAGTTCCCATGATGCTTTACGGCATCGCTCAGGTCACAACGTACAGCATCGTACACATCACAAGGCTCACAATCGCATTCGTCTGCAAACTCCGTTACGCAATTACAATGGTAACCACATGGACAATCGCAGTTTCCTTCCGGACATTTTCCGTCGCAATGCCTGGGTCTTATCCATCCAGTATTAGTCGCACTAGAGGAAGATACAACTTTTTTACAATCCCCAAACTGGAACGATGTCTCTTTCAAAGTATTCATCTTGTTCGCTCGGTCTTGGTAGTCCCAATGAACTATCGATCTTGCCTAGGGTTCCTTTTTATATACAGACCAATACCGACGTGACCGTACGGTAAGGTGAAATGATTGGGAAGTCGCACTCGCTTCTGGTACACGATTTGATAGACTTTTTCCAAGGGTCGACTGACGATGTGGTGAGTGGGTAAACGTACAATCTTGTTCGGTTGATAGGTGGTCACTTTAAAGTTTCCATCCTCTCCCGATTGCAAGGCTTCTTTCAATACCCCAAAGTTGACCACTCGACTGGTACGATAATTCAGAGTCAGTCCTTTCACTTTGCACGTCGTGTGCACTTCTCCTTGTTTGTCCCGGTATTCGTAGCCGTAATTTTTGGGACCGCCACTGACGAAACTTAGAATCTTGTCGTCGGGATGCTCGTCTGTCCAGGCTCCTAAACGGTCTCCTTCGATGTTAGGGTGATGTTGAATCAGGTGATGGATGTAAATGCAACTGTCCGTGTCAAAGTACAGGACGCGTTCTTCTAACAGTTCTAAAGCTTCGTACAATTTTAAGCGAGCATGGGCTGTCACGTAAGCCGCAATGATGACATTTCCAAAAGGGTCGTCTTGTACGAAGTCCAGATCTTCTTCGTAATTGACCAAGATCAAATTCTCTCGAACGACGTCCACGTGTTTCATGTATTTGGTTTTGTCGTGAATCATCTGGAAGTAGCGGGAAGGTTCTGTCAAATATTCCGTCTTGGGTAAACACGGTCGTTGTGCCATTTTACCCCACAAGCAATTTAACATCACTTTGGCAAACGATCGCCTGCCTTCGTTTTTCTCGATGTGGTCTAAAGTGATGCCTTCTTGTTCGTAGTATTTCTCTTTGAATTGTATTTGGTCTTCGGGAGTGTGACACCAGGAAGGATAGCCGCTGGCTTCTTGCTTCAGTTTCAAAAAGGCATCCACGTAGTCTGCGAAAATGCCTTTCTGAGTAGGGTCACCCTTGTGGTATTGTTGTGTCTTGGGAAAGTGGCAAATTTCGTACACTTCTAACAGTTGGTATCCCATGTCCATAGCTTTGAACAATTCTACGCTGACCCAGGTTCCCGTCAAGGCCCGTTCTTCTTGGGTGTGCTGACAAGGCTGATCTTGGTTGCACGTTTCGGCACAAGTACGGCACAATGGAAACATCAGTTTGCCTTGACAATGGTGAGGTAAGACGGGATGGTATAGGTTCGTGGGAGGCAAAACTTTACACTTGATCAAGCCTTCGTATTGTCGAATGTTTTTCAGGTCGATGTGTTCCGTCAGCAATTGCGGGTGCCCTACAGGAAAGCGACAATATTTGCACACGTAGGGATACAGCGAACACACGTCCAAGTATTTGATTTCTTCTCCTTTCTCTTCGTCGGCTTGGTACAGCAAACAGGTGGCGTTGGTCCTTCCTCCGTACAAACTATCCCTCGGGTTCAGCGGGTCCATGAACTGGTAACTTTCCACCAGGCGTTTAAACTCGGGATCGGTTTTCATACGGTGATCGTACTCGTGTTCCCACATTTCCACCACTTGGTATCCTTCCTGTTCCAACTTTAGGCGCCGCTGACAAGTGTCCTGGTACAAGTCTTCCATGGCTCGTTGTAAAAACTGATTTTTAGTGCCACGGTCAGGGTAACAGACGGGACATCCGTGAAATAAGCAACCGTTAAACTCGTACACGATCTTGGGGTTTTCTAAGTCCCAGCCATCGACCGAATACGTTCCGATGGTCTTTTCGCCCCCTCCGTTGCGGGCATGCTGAATCCACTTGTCTTCCTTGTCGCACAAGTAATGTAACCAGCGTAGGGCTTTGACCGAGTATTGACGTTTGACAAAGTGGGTCGTTTGACGGCTGATGACAGCCACGGTGTTTTCAGGCATGAATCGTTGTCGATACACTAAGGAACACGCTTTGGCAATGGTGCAAGCTTCTTTCAAAGGATCGACCCCTCCGTGTTCCATGAACAGTTCTCGAAATTTTCCACAGCAACGCCGTAAAATGTCCACGTCGGAACGACAATACTTTAGCATTTCTTCCTGAAAGTCGAAAGGGTCCGAGGCGTGAGCCTGGTACCAAGTGTAGAAAGCTTCTCGTTGTTCGGTACGCATGTTGTCGGGGTCGTAATAGTGAGCCTCGGGCAAATGGGGTAGAACGGTGTGTTGATTGGCTTCCGTATTGAAAAAGTGTGGAAAGTACCCTTTAGCCATTTCTGTCATTCCAAACGTTTTAGGCATTCGACTCAAAGGCATGGCCAAATAGCTCATCGAATCTTTAAACTGCACTTGTCCCACTTGCATGAAAATGATTTTGGCTCCGTTCAAAGTCACTTTAGGACGCTCGGTGCCTTGTTCCGTATAGTGCCTCAAAAGAAACTGTCCATCGTATCCGGAGAAATTGTGAGCCATCACTGTGGCATGACGATGACAATCTCCGTAACGTTCGATGTCCTCTTGGCTCCACGTCTTGTCGATGGGGTCTAAGACCCATCGAGCGAAATCGGCTAACGTGTTCGGTCCCCGAAAGATTTTTTCACGCCCTCCAGGAATCTTGCTGCAGTGAGGGCAATGACTGAAGATAGGTTCTTGAATGCACTTCTCGCACGCTCGATGAGCCACGCAAAAATTAGGAATGTGAATGCCGGTTTCTTGCATGCATTCGAAATCGAAAAAGATGAAATTGCCTTTCTTCTTGTGACCATCCTCTTTCTCTGGTTGGGGTTGGTATTTTTGCACGTAACATTGGTGTTCCAAGTCCACGATGTGGTGACAAATGTGACATTTTTTCTTTCCTCGACATACGTGTGCCTTGGCAGCATTGGTACATATGACTTGTTCACACGTAGGGCACAATCTCAGGAGTTGACAAGCACATTTCTTCTGTGAACCTTGCGTTTTCAGATGTTGTTGGTAACAGGTAGGGCTGACAAACGTGCGCAGACAAGTTGAACAAGGCACTGGTTCTTCGCTCAGACAGGGTGAAGAGGCCAAACATCCTGAGCATTTCAATCCACAATGCTTGTGTTGCTCTCGATTATTATAACCATGGTCACATTTCTCACAGTAATAACCGTATCCCAGGAATCCGGTGATACTGGTAATCGTATCGAAATGGTCATCGTGATGATAAACATGAATGTATTTTCCGTCCTTAAAATCTTGCCCTCGAAACAACAGAGGCCCGCGCACTTCTTGAGGGTGCACTTTCAAGGTGTATCGTGGAGCTAGGGCATCTTGCAATTTTTGCATCTCAGGAATGCCACAGGGTGTGTCTTTGGACAGGCCAGCTTGTTGCAACAGGAGTTCTGCTTCATTTCGTTGTTTGGCTCGGTCCGATTGTTGAATAGTTTTCCAGGTTCTTTTCCATTCTACCGTGTCGTTCTTGTTGGCATAGGTTCGTCCCACCACGATGGCACGGGCTAAACACATCTGGTCATGAGGATTGTGAATTTGGGCAAGGCTACGCTTAATGCTGCGAAGGTCGTTCACCAATAACATCTTTTTGCGTCCGGTCCCTTGAGGAGGAGAGACGTGGGTCATGTCCAATGTGGCTTTCCATCGGTGATGTCAAACTGGTCATTAGATTGTTGCACGTGTTGAATCTTGTCCATGACTTTGGAAGCGGTCAATTCTGCAGGGGTGCTAAACTCGATCCAAACAGGGGATTTCAAGCCGTCGTGTTGTATGGAAAGTCTCAAGCGATCGTCTTCTTTGGGTTGACATTGTTGCTTGAGTGCAGTGAGCAAAGAATCCCACACCTCAGTGATGAACACTTCTGCTTTCTCTAACGGCACTTCAGCCTTGAAATCTTTAAACTTCACTGTGTATTTGTAAGCCGTGGTTCTAAATTTTCTAGAGGAGCGCTTTTCCGTCTCTCGAATGGAATATTACTTTTCAGGGTTGACTAAGGGTGGTGAACTTGGTTTAAAGGTTTCAAATTCTGGTTCACTCATATCCTCTTCAAAATCACTGGCATGAATTTGTGCCAAGATTTCACCCCTGGTACGAGGCGATAGATCACGTTTCTGCCTCTTACTTTCTTCTTCTTCTTTCTTCTCAAATGAATGGGATCGTTTCATCTTGAAAGCAAAAAGTCAAATGACTCAAGTTCAAACACCATGAGCTACTTTATAGTCATAGCAGACCAGCGTATATAAAAGGGTGTGTGTCTTATCCTTTCACTATTCATTTCACTCTCAAGCCGAGCACAACGATGGAAGAGACTAACCAGATGGAACGTTTCGTCAGAGCTTTGCGAGGGGTCATTAGAAAATTCTCTTCAGACCAGCCTACGGACTACTCTCCTTCCTTTCGAGATAAAAGTCAAGATACTTGCTATATCTGTCAGAAGAAAGGGCATTGGTCTTCAGAGTGTCCAGACCGTCAAAAAAGAACAAAAACAGGGACTAAAAAAGACAAAAGTCAAGATACCTGTTATTATTGTAAAGAAAAAGGACATTGGTCTCCAGATTGCCCAAAAAAGAAACAAGAGGAGTCAGAAGAAAAGAAGGATTCTTCAGAAGAAGAGAGGGATTCTTCAGAGGAAGAAGAGGAAGAAAAAAGACAATTATATTTACAAGAGGCAAAGAAACAGGAGAAGAAGAAAAGAAGAAGGGAAGAAAATGAGGAAAAGACGGTGAAGAAATTTAAAAAACAGAGAGAGTAAACAAGGAGAAAGAAGAAGTCAATGAACTTTCTATTAAAGTGTTGTGTTGTGAATTGTGAATTGGATTGTAAAAATGGAGAAAAGAATAAATGAATGATATAAGGTAAGTGTCTTTGAGTTGTGATTTTAAAATAAGAAGCTACACTCACGCACTCATACACAGACACGTACTATAAGGGTAAAATGGGTGGGTTTTTTTTTTTGAGTTATTGGCAAATTGAAATTGTATTTCTTTTCGAGAAATGTGGGTGGCCCTGAAAAGGGCCTTTTTCTTCATGGTGAAGGGGTGAGTTTAAGCAATCAACTTTAACTGCCTTATGCCTTTGCCACGGCCAAGGCCTACTTCTGGACTGCGTAATGTTGATGATGATGATAATGATTGGGTTGAAATCACTAAGGGTGGTACGGTAGGCTTAGTCACAGGGTTGACGTGTTTAGCTCGGGAAGGTCGTATTCTCTTCGGTCGTGATAAAGAAGTCTGATACATTTGTTTCAGACTTCTTAACTCAGCTAAAATGTCCAACAGTACCGTGACCGTTTGATTTTCACCCTCTTGTTTCTTTTCTGCTACTTCTTCTTGCTGTTGTTTTTTTCTTACCTCTTCTTCTTGTTGCTGTTGCTGTAGGAGAAAAGCCTGTTCCGCTTCCTTTTGTCGTTGTATAAATTTCTCCAATTCTTCTTTCTGTCTCTGTCTAAAATTCTCCACTTGCGGTAATGACGAAGGTAACGAAGGTTCCGGAACAAATTCTTGCGAGGAGAGAAAATCCACAAAATCCCAATTCACCTCTTCTGAAAGTAAGTCCGGGTTCCCTTGGGCGGTCTCCGCTGCTGGTGCACCCCATTGGATCGTTTTCTGAGTTTCCGTCATGTTGAATCACTGTCGCATAGATTGACTGCACACAAGCACTAGCGAATCTATATAGACTACGTGACGTCACAGACTGCTCTCTTCGGATTGGATGCGGGCTGACTGAATTCTGTAACGCGTGTTCGGATTGGTGAATGAACTCAATCCGTTTCAATCCTTTCTGTCCCTATAAATAAGCGCAGTTCACTGCATTGATTCACCTATTCTCGGAGCCTCAACATGTGGACCGACGTTGAATCTTCAACCCTTGTGTCAACGATGATGTTCAGGACGGACATGCTCATGTATGTCCGATCCAAGTGGACCGTTGTCCACAGGACCACCAGCAGTTTGTGGATAAGAAGAGTCTACATAGAGAGACAAGGTTGCCTCAAGAGGACTCTGATGTATGGCCCTGCTGTAAGACGAAGTTTGAGGAAAAGAAGATGCCACAAATGCCCTTTATGTTAAGGGCATATTAAAATAAACCCAAAGGCCCTTTTCAGGGCCAGCCATATTTCTCGAAAAGAGATAGCCTTTCCATTGCCTACCCCTTTTTTTAAAAAAAATTTTTAAAAAAAATTTTTAAAAAAAATCCCATGTTCCATTTCCCTTGACGCTATACAGTCCCACCCTGTTTAAATTCCCCTTGACGCTCAACAGTCCCACGATTTTTCTCCATGTTAATTTCCCTTGACGCTATATGTTCCCACGATTTTTCTCCATGTTAAATTTCCCTTGACGCTATATGTTCCCAAGGGTGTTTTTAATGATAAGTCCCATTGACGCTATACTATCCCTATTCACTACTCATATCGTGAAAATATGATAGTAATTCAACTGGAAGAGTTAATCGCATCTGTATGATATGGAAATTCAAACAATACATTATTAGTTTTACCTTATTAAACTACCAGGAATAATAAATCAATTTTTGGGATTAGATTTGAAACTGCTATTTATTCGTCTTGTCCATGTTTCATGTTTATCGGGGTTTACTTGGTACAAAGATGTTTGGACTAACATATTTATCTAAGTGGGTTATTTTATTCCTCTGCTTCTGATAAGTTATATATTTACGGTACGTTGCCTATATTGTATACGTTCTGGTTTCATTTAATAAAAACTTGTACACAGACTAGCACCCATCACAGGTACAGTGTGTATTACTTTGCATGTTCATCAAAATATTGATAGAAATCAACCAAATTTTATTTCCATAAGACTTCCATGGCTATTTTCATGATATGTTATTTCTTTTTCAGTTTCATCTGAAAAGATACACTTGAGCAGATAACTTCTTCCTGTAGATAATAATTTTATATTGCTCCTTCAATAATTTTTGCTGCCATTTATGTTGGCATTTTTTTCAATAAAATGTCGTTCTAGTTACTAGTAAAAAAAAATTCTATGCTACTGCCGTTTTTGAAAATTCTATATCCTGGGTGAATGCCTCTTCCTTTGCTTTCAATGTTGTTATTAGAACATCATTCTCTTTTTAAGAGTATCTACGTAATCTTTCTCACTGTAAAAAGTAGCTTATGGCTTTTCTTTAATGTACCATGATAAACTATATGCTTATTCTTTGCCTCTAATCCTATGTAAAAATAAAACAAAAACGTCCATCAAGTTTAAAGATTTTAATGTATAAGTAGAAAAACATATTAAAGTGATGCTTATATTGTGGGCAACTTGTGTTCACCAAAATGTAATGGAAGAGATGTAAATCCATAACAGTTAACTAATTCTTGGAGCGTATTATGAGTCGTGAAAATGCCAAGTAACAATAAATTTCTTGTGCAACGAATAGTGTACAATCTCTGGGTGTAAATACGCCCATAACAGTTAAAACTGCTGTCAAGTTGACACCTTTTAACATGTTGATCTTACTATTCACGTCTGTAATAGATAAATTGTAAGTAGTCATCAGAACCTCTATCTCGCTTTCATTAACATTTATTTTTCTTTTTTTCCATTTCATCTTTTATTTGTATTTGTTCAATGATTTTTTTCTGCAACCAAGACAGAGCGTGAATGTTAGAGGCTATTTTGTTGCTTAAGTCTCAAGTTTGTAATCTTTTGTTCGTGTTCGCTGTATTTCTATTATTTACACATTGATATAACTGTTCCATTTGAGTTTCTAACGTATCATAGTATTCAAGGGACTTTTTTATAAGTTATATATCACTCTCGAACACATATATATCTCACTGTTGTTTATCGTTTGCTTGATTTGTTGTAGATATTGTTGGACCTTAGGCACGGGGCCTAGAGCGTCTACCCTTTCTCTGACGGTTTGCAATATTTTGCACTGAAATGTATCATTCTCTATGTGACTCTTTAAACAAATCCAGAGGATCTAAAACATGTTCTGTTCTCATCAATATCTGTTGCAGAGTTGAGATTTTGTTTGCACTTTGAGTACGATTCTGTTCAATCGCTGTTACAATATTGAAAACTGGTTTTTGCGTGTCTTGATATCATTAAATTGTGTAGTCTCCAATGTCCTATGTATTTGAGTATCTACACGTCTTTGAACATTTACATGTCTTTGAGTGTCTGCACGTCTTTGAGTATCTGAAACGTCTTTGAGCATCCACACGTCTTTGAGTATCTATACGTACAACAGACTAGTAGCCGCATCAGTCCATTGAATAGGATCACGTGACACAGTTATTGTTGATGCTTGAATCATAGTAACTGTTTGTCGCAAGGTGACGTCTTTATCCGCAGCTTTTGTCTCAGTGTTTAAAGGCAGAATTCATATGGACCTTTCAGAAATATTTGGCATCATGCTATTATTGATCTGGCGTAAAATAAAAACCTGTGAGTTACAATCATACTACGAAATCTATAACTTTTTTCATTTTATTTGGACGGACTCTCTCTCTCTCTCTCTCTCTCTCTCTCTCTCTCTCACACACACACACAGAGTACTGAAATTAGATATTAAAAATAAATATGAATATTAATCACATCGTGAATAAAAGATCTAAAGTTGAATATCTACTATATCCTTACTGTCCGACAATATACTGTGAATAATCCAGTTGAAGCTCGTATAAAATTTCAATAAAGGAGAGGTCTCCCTTCATTTTGTTCGTTAAATAAAATCAACATTTTCAGTAAAAAATATAAGACCCTATTTTAGTTGGCAGAAAATTATTAAGTAAATTATGAAACATATTAATTGTTTGAGTATTATAAATATATTTCCTTTCGTCGGGTAATTTCATTTTTTGTTCCGGTAATTCTCTTTAGTTTGGTTTTGTCCAGTAAATATAGGTACCTGTCACAAAGTTTTAAACCAGTCTTCAGATACTGTGCGAAATGGTAACGTATTCTTTCCCCGCTTAAATTTCGAACTTCACTTTAGGCAAAACTTGTGAACGACTTTTGTTTAATATATGCGTATATGACAGCAGCTAAATCTGACGAAGTTATTTTTTAGACAAAAGAGACAGTTATATGCTAGTTAGTGAATGATACTGCATCCATATTCCGACACGGGTTTCCTATTTTCGTGCCATACAGGATTCATGGAACCTAGGAGTTCCGAACATATTTCTGAGAGTCCCTGGCATAAACTCACGGTTCATTTACTTTAAAAAAAAAGACAAAAGGGAAAATGAAAAGGTAGCTGATAGTTTGATAGTTGTTTTATTACATGTGTGGATTAAATTCTCCGCCCCATAAGATCACTGGAGAAAAACGACGTCTTTCAGTTATTGACTATTTTTTTGGTACATCTTGCTGCACTCTAGCAAGTTGATTTTTTCCCCCATATATTTTTTTGTTTCTTCACTTTTCATGCTTTTTATCATTCAAAAAATGTTTGTATGGTATTCTGGTTAAAGAAGTTTTCCAGTACACTATGCTTCATTATTCTGATTTATTTACTCACTTTCATGGAATGGAACTCGGCTAATTTGCATTATCAATTTTTACAATAATTTCAAGAGTTTTCTCAACAGTATATGGAATTTTCTGTTTTTTTATGTAGAACAGCTACCCTCAACAAGAATAATCTGGGTCTGGGTTAGATTAATCAATAGCCATAAGTTAGTATTTCCGTTTGAGAAATGCATTTGCTTTCCAGCAGTGTCACACCACTTGCATATTGCTTTTAATGTACAGATTCAAATTCATTTCAACCATGAGAACTGCTTCTTAACTGTCTTCATGTGTGCTGTCACTTTCAACATTGTTTTGCCTTTTGTTAGCATTAATGCCATTTTCATTTTAAGTCCATTTCCTGAAATGTAAAAACGTATTTGTGACTGATATTTATGACTCAAAGTACGTTTCTGCACTTTTAAAAAGTGTCTGCAGTAAAAACTGTTAAGAATGGCTACTTGTCATTTCCGACCACAACTGTAATGCATGGATTGATTTTATTATATAAATGCTCTGTTGTGAGTGACCACCTGCTGAATACGACCAGTGACCACGATGTCTTGGCAAAATATGCATTTCAACACTGCTATGAACAACCACACTGCAAAAGCTGGGATAAACTTCACTGAACTTTATTTAATCCAGTGACCACTTATATGGTCTAAAGAAAAAGAAGCTGGCTACCAGTATCTGAAATTTTGCATGTATGCTTATAGTGTTTCATATTTTCTAGACTAAAGTACCTGTAGAGTATTTGAGCACTGAGCCTTATTGTAGCAGGACCGTCATAGCTACTGTCAATATGTAGGCTATGAGTAGGACCCAGTATCCAGCTCTGTAAATGACTGACTGGCAAGAACAGAGACAGCCACCACTGACTGTTATGTAATCATTTATAACAATGATGGGCTTGAATAGTACACTTTGTTTATAGAGTTAATCCCAGTATGCCTTCTTTGAAGTAAGCCACTGACTTTTGTCTCTGAGTAAATTATTCTGTTTCTGGAAGAGATAACTGTTTCTTTTTATTTCAATAATTGTAAGATATGCAGTGCATATGTATAGATTTGTCATATTTTCCCAAAGCCATGTTAAACCCATCTTTACAGTTGTTATTAAAATTAAGCGCTCATAATGTTTACACCTAGTACTTTAATAACAATAGAAGAATATCCAACTAAAACAAGACAAACTTTAATGCTGGAGAAAATAATTATTGTAACTGAAAGAAGTGAAAAACAGCAGACCACTTGCAAAATAAGGTTTTAAATGTAGGTAAAACAAATTTAGGGTATTATGAAGGAAAAGGTGTAATCAGAAATGATTTTATTAATTACTGAAGTAGTAGCTCATTGTCTTCTCATTATTTTTATTGTATTTCAATGAGTTGTCATTTCTGTCCAACTCAGACCCTGCAAAAGCAAGATTACTTTATTTATACACATCTCCAATTTATTCACTAATGGAACAAAAATGGGCATAATTTATTTACTGAATAATAGCATTGTTTAGCATTGGCACTCATGTGATATCATGAATCATTACCTCATATCTAAAAACAGAATTTAGCCCCAGCTTCAGTCAAAAAGATTATAATATAGTGGGCCAGGACCATTATTTAAATTATACCATACTTAGAGAAAATGAATAAGCAAATTAACTTTTGATCAATATAATGAAACAGTAATTAATCCGATTGATCGCTTAGTAAATACATTTCTTGCTGGCAAGCAACCTATATGTAAGGTTGTTCTGTTCTATGCACCTGTGTCTTAAACATTATAAACTTTGTAATTTAATACACTATAATACTTATGTACACAAACTGTGCTTTTAAGTTATATTTTAGACTTATTATATATTTTTTTGGATTTTATTGTTTTACTGTACTTTCAAAATTTAAAATGTTTGACTTTTTTCGTTTTTGATTAAACTACATAATTATAAACATTTATTCTTTTCTACTAAATTTAACTAATGTTTGTGGAAAATAAAATAGCATGTAGAAATGCTGGGTATGAAATATAACTGTTATGAAATGATGTGTACACCCCACTGAACATATTTCAGTCAGCATGTTATTGTTGAATCATTATTTGTAAGTTTGTCGGAAAGAAACTGAATATAGTATGAACATATAGTCTTTTTTATGAGTCTTTGTATCATTTCTATATCATAATGGCAAATAAATGATAAAGTAGCTTGTGCTGTAATATGAGGAAAACATTTTTGCTCTCAGTTAAAATCATGGGATTTTTCAGAGGGGTGTTTTACAATGTTCAAAATGGACACAGCTAAACAAATTTTATTGTCAAAATATACTTTATTCGTGTGCATCACTTCCAAAGATTTACAACTCATACAAAGATCAAATTATAAAAACAGCTTTAATAAATAATTATCATTATTTTTATTATTATGCATTATTATTATTATTATTATTATTATTATCATCTCTCTTTGCAGGGTACAACAGTACATAGAGTACATATGACTTAGATAAAAATGAAAACAATAATAAGGTTTACTGAACACTTTATCATGTTTGTTTTTGTCCAAAAACAATATGGCTGATGACACAATGCCTTAGTGGGTAAATGACATCATACAATATTTATAGCTCGATAAACTATTGCAGGTGTTTACATTTGCATTTGATAGATCATTGGTTTCTTTGCAGTCACAATAGAGATGGAGTAACTGTTCATTAGTCATGCTTTACTGTTTCAGTTATTTTACTCCTTTTTCAAATCTTTGGTGGGAAAGGATGTTGTTGTGGAGCTGAAAAATGACCTTAGGTAAGTAGTCATACTGCTTCATTGCAGAATTTCAAAAGTTTAACAGAAAATGGTGCTAAAAAGATGGAGGAACTTAGAAAATTTCAGTAGAATTTACTCATAAATAACATGAAGTAAGCTTTTGAAGCACTATTCCAATTAATATTTAACTTCAAATTCCAATCTTCTTCAAATATTAACATTTTTCATACAGATATTTTTATTTTGATTATCCGGAGAATTGGAAGTGGAGTCTTATTTTCTTTATTCATGTTTTGCATAGTTCAGCTTGCACAAGTCTAAATTTGAATGAATCATGTATTTAATATGGAATAATTTATGCAATGTCTGTTTGGTGAATGAATATCATGATAATGATCATACATTAAAAATCAAAAATAAATCCCAGTGTTGTGCATTATTTACAAGCATTCAAGTTGTTCAAGTTAGATGGACCAATAAGAATGAAAGGAATAGTTAATAGTCTAGTATTGTTTTTGGTGAAACATTTAATCTTAGCATTGGAAGAGAAATAATAGTCAGCATGGGGAAAAGTGTCTTGCAGGTAACCAAAACCTCATATACCTTATTATTTGGCCTAATTCTAAATCTTTCACAATGAATGAGTTAGAAATAATGACATACATATTGTTGTAAACAGTACAAACATTCCAAATTATTGCTTGTGACAAAAAAGTCTTGTTATTGTAACTCTAGTTTTAGGATTGGAAATGCAACTCCAGGGAAGAAATCTTGGACTGCAACTTCAAGCTTCTATGGGAATCCTGTTATACTGAATACTAGCAAACTGCAATGGGAATCCAGTTATAATGAATGCTAACAAGCCTCTTTGGGAATCCTGTTATACTAAATACTAACAAACTGCAATGGGAATCCAGTTATAATGAATGCTAACAAACTTCTTTGGGAATCCTGTTATACTGAATGCTAACAAACTGCAATGGGAATCCAGTTATAATGAGTGCTAACAAACTTCCATGGGAATCCAGTTATAATGAATGCTAACAAACTTCCATGGGAATCCTATTATACTAAATTCTTACAAACTTTCTGTGGAGAATCCTGTTGCACTAAATGCTAACATTTGTGCCATGTCAAAACTTTTACACCGCTCAAAGTAGGATAATATAAAAGCACTAAATGCTGCAAATTAAATCACGTGATTTTGATTGATTGCATAAAATGTGTAAATATTCTATTTATCTAGAGCTCTGTTAGAACAACATCTATTTCTTAACCACATGAGTATGTAATAAACAGTATGCACAGATCAAGAATGTTATTAACATAATGCACAGATCAAGTTATGTCATAAACAGTATGCACAGATCAGGTTATGTAATAAACAGTATGCACAGATCAAGTATGTAATAAACAGTATGCACATATCAAGTTCTGTAATAACTGCACACATCAAGTTATGTACTAAACAGTATGCACATATTAAGTTATGTAATAAAGAGTATGAACAGATCAAGTATGTAATGAACAGTATACACAGATTGAGTATGGAATACTGATGGAGGCACCTTTCTTCTCACTACCTGACAGACTGATCCAAATAAAAATAAGCCACCTGAGCTGTAGTTCTGTGGAAGTGCAAAATTATCAACCTAAATTATGTCTCAGTCTGTGAACTGGATTAGTAGTAGAGTATGTCAACAGTTAAATCAAGACAGCCTGGTTTTGTTGCTGTTCATTTGGTGATTTAAAAAAACACGAAAAGTTAACAGACATCTTAGTCAAATCTACCAGACTTGATTTTGCCCAAAGTAAAAAATATTTTTGAAACCCAAGAAGAACAGCATAGACCTTTTTATGTTGTTGCATTGGTTTATCACAGCTTTAAAAAACGTGCAGAAATATTTTATTCAAGTACATGTACATGGTTAGCAACACCAGGAGCACGTGACAGCTGGAGAAAGAACTCTGCAGATAATACCTATGTAAAAAGTCAGCTTTTGTACAATGGACATTAAAGATGTCAGATGAAGTAGTAATTTATTTCACTATGAAAATAACACAGACTTTTTAGAAAACTTAGACGAAAATGTCAAAATATTTAAGACAATTTATGCAAATTCAGAGACAGTTATTTCTTAATGTTTGCAGATTATAATTCAGAAATTAACAGGGCTTACATTATTTTATTAAATTCCCAGTTTTAAGTCACTTCACTGAAAGAATTTATTGACATTAATCCAATGTTCGTAACGAAGGTTTTTTATATTTCCATGCAGAGAATAAGCCAATTTCAGTTCTACTAATTAATACTAGCCATGAGCAAACAATAACTACCAATCAGAACTGAAAGAAGTCTACTCACTGCTTGACATACAGGAAGTGAGTTTTATAGTTTATAATGGTTGCGGGGGGGGGGGGGGCATTCACCAGTTATGTTTTTTTTTGAGAGAGAGTGACGTATGTAAGGTGAAGTTAGTTGCATTTGAAACATGCACAGTGGAGAGAATGTTGGCATACCTCTATGCTACTTTGATGTGATGTGGCTTTCTTTGGATATTGTACTTGTGGATTAGTTTATAATGGGTTTGGTACTTTATAATATTTTTTCTGAGGTTTATAATGGTTTAATATTAATTTATAATGGTTTTTCTTGTGATTATGGTTTTTATTGTAGTTTATAATTGTGTTTTTTTTGGTACTTTATCTTTTTTCTGTATTTTATAATGGTTTTATTGTAGGTTATGATAGTTTTATTATAGTTTATGATGATTTTATTGTAGTTTATAATAGCTATTGTGCAGTTTGTAATGGTTTTATTGTAATTTTTCACTTCGTTTGGGCCATTGCTAAGTTTCACGCATTCTCAACTTTGCTTTTGAATCCCCAATTTGTGTCAGTACTTAAATGTACTCAACTATTATGCCTATATGCTTCATACCTGCTTCCTATGGTGCATGTATGGAGTATTGGCTGATGTTTGTTATCATGACATCCTCAGGATCAGACTTGTCGTGTTTTGGTTATCAGTGTCCCTATATACCTCGTATCAGCCCCTTGCAGCTCCATATAGGTGTCGGACACACTTCACAACCCTACAAACTCCCACAAGTCTCTTTTCCTGAGGTATTCCTATAGAACAAACAATTCAGAGCTAGGCTGGTGCAGTGTGCTGTGACAGGACTTACCCCCCGTTATGCTAAAGATTATTTTATATGTACAGTATGGTCTATATTGAACCAATGTATTGTATGTTATTTAAATTGTAGTTTTGAATGGTTTTATCGTAGTTTAATTCTGGTTAAAAAATTGCTTTCTGTTTCCTATTAGATAAGAAAGACTTTGTTATTACTGTGTGTATATTGTGGCAAACAGTTCATGTTTAAAGTGTGGATAACTCAAATACACAGATACGCTTACATGCAAACTATACAAAGTTTTTTACTATACTTCTTAAGAGTCTAAAAGACAATTATAATTGCATTTCTTAATTTTGTCATTGCAAAACCTTTATTATTAAGAGTTATTTCACTTACTAAGATAAATACACAGTATAGCTTTGATGAATGGTACATGTAAATAGAACGGTAGACGTTTTGTTCAGAAATTATCTGTACTAATTCTGTTTAGAAACAGTACATGTCAGTAACACTAAAATTTTAGATAATCAACATGGTTTGTATGATATTTTAATATGGCAAATACAGTAATCAAAACTTGACACAAGTACAATGTTAATGTTAAGAAGTCTCCTTGAAGATGACTCACAAATGCCACTCTACACATATAATAATGTACAAGAGCAGTGACCTATTATTCATGCCTTTAAAAGCAAACCTTACTGCAATGACAAGTAAATTCTCTTGGTTTGTTAACATTTGTACTCATTATACATGATAGTGCTGCACCTTGAGTTTAGAATTGTGGGTTTCTTGCCCCTTTTTGTCTGTTGTCCTCCCCAAATTGTGGCCCTGTGCTGGCACTGGGCATGTTTCTTCATTTACGAAGAATTGATAAATATATCTTTAGTACATGACCATCCATGTTTGTGTTTTTCATCAACAGTGGCTTGAGTTGCCAAGGGAAATAAAAAGCTTTAAGATGGAAATTAACATCCATTTTAAAGAACAATTTTGGCAGTCAAAACATTAGAGATTTGTGATAGCCTTCCAACTTGCTGTCTAAAGTCTTTGTTAGCTGCTAGTGTAAGACATGTTTGAGAAAGTCATATCTATGGCGGCAAAGGTTTAATACAGTAAAAGATTGAAATAGTTACAAAAGCAATGAAATTTATGCTCATAGACAAAATTGCCATTGGATTCCAGATTGGGAAGAAAAATTTACTCCAGAAAAATGGTAAATGTATTGTTATGCTGGTATTGAATGAACACTTGGGTTAAACCAGATATTCAAACATGTTAATATTTTCCTGTATTTCTTTTAGTACTGACCATTAAAATGAGACATTGCTCAGTTTGCTTAGGTAGGTTTAAGTCACATGAGCTGCATGTTTTTTTTTTCTTTTGTGTTATCCTAGTACTGGCATAAAATTGAGGTATTTCATGGGAATGCACGTTATAACAAGAGCTGTGCATCTCTCTGAAACATTTACACTTATAAGACATGGGCCTCATGTTCTTGAGAACCCTGCAACAATTGGAAATTTTTGAAGACTGTATCTCAGGCATGATAAGAACATTGTCCTTCCAGTTTGCACAAAGTTTTAGTTGGGGAGGAGGGCAGTGTAGAGCCCATTGTCCTGGAGAATCTTTTTGCAGTTCCATGATAGTATAAACAGCCCTATAGAATGAAAGTTTCATAGTTTAGACAATCTGGGTTCCCTAATGACAACTTTATTAGTCAGAATTTTCATTTTGCTTTTTTTTCCCCCTCTTTTTCAGTATCTGTGGCACATTACACTCTGTGGATCAGTTCCTGAATATCAAGCTCACAGACATCAGTGTCACTGATCCAGACAAGTATCCTCACATGGTATTTTATTTTCAGATGCATATTATCCCAGTATTATTACAAAATTACATTCAAATGCATATTATCCCAGTATTATTACAAAATTTCATTCAAATGCATATTATCCCAGTATTAACAGATTTAATTCTCTTATTTCTGTGTGTGTAATACAGTTTGATCTTATAAAAGGCCATTGGGAAAGTACAGGAATCATGTAAATGATTTCTCTGGCATCATAAATGTTTCCAGTGATTTTAATGCTTAGTTTTGGGAAAAGAATTTTTTCATATTTAAGGAGTTCCTCAGTTCTTGTGTTGTTCTGACTCTATGGTCTTAAACTAAATAATAGAAAAGAGCAGAAACCAACAAGTTTTGTAAAATTTAACAAATAATTTATTTCCCTTAAATATAAAGTGAAAATTTAAAATGAACCTACAGTATTGTGAATTAAATCCTAAAAGTTCTATCACAAGTTGAAAAGTTTAGTGTTCTGAATGAATTCCAGTGGTGTTTTGAATGACTTCCAATTTTGAAGTGCTGATGTACCAATAACATGGAATAGTGTTCATAATAATAATAATAATAATGATGAGGATATTGTATAGTGCCTAATCTTTAGAAGCTCTAAGCGCTTTACAACATTAGACAACACCTATAGGATGAAAAACATATAATGATGTGATTACAAAAACAAACACTATGAAATCAGAAAACATTAAAACAAACATGCAGAGAATATTTAAGGTAGGAAACATTATTAGGTCTTTAAGTTTGTTCATGTGCTGAAGTCTTTATGTAACACAATGATATAATCCAAAATGTCTCAAAATAAATTCACAATAATCCCAAATTAGTGATTTAGTCTGAAATAATGTTGAGAACTTTTAATTCCAAAGAATAATTTAAATAAATAAATCTTCTCAAATATTAACTGAAACACAACTAAAATTGATTCCACTATGACTGATGCTGTGCTCAGAGAAAAGTTTTTTTAGACACAGGCTCAGGGCTAGTGCCTTAAATAAACTCACCCAGCCCTGACTGAAATTCCAAAAGACCAGACTCCAATTTCCACGTGCCCAAATTTTCCCCTTTTTTAATATTTCACTCAACTTTTCAGTAGCTAGAATGTTAATATAAATTCAGTAGGTGTTGAAAGGGGTTTGAAGGTCATTTTTGTCATTAGTGCTCATTGGTACACTCACTAGGGAGAGAGCTTGCCAGTAGCTTATTGTGGGTCGGTGGTTCTTCCTAGGGTTTCCCTGGGTTCTTCTTCCATCATTTATACTGGCTGCCATGAATAACCTATCTTGTGCTGAAAAATGGCATTAATCCCTACAATAGTAACAACAACAACACTCACTAGGGACTGGATGATTCTGATTTTCAAACATCTCTGCAGGATTTTCTGAGTGAATCCTAGTCAGAACCAAGTTGACATATGTCGATGTGTTGTTTGAAGTATGTGCAAAGAATTAATAACCCACACCCTTATTATTTTTTTGGCTTCACAAAGTAAAACTCCTTCAACCAAAAGTTCTGAAATTTATATTTTTGGGGCTTTGCTGATAGTTAATTACTTCCTAAATCAGCTTCAAAAATGAATTACACTGGAACAATATTTATACATCTTTAATGATCATGCTTTGCATTCTATATATGCAGTAAAATCCAACTTTAAAGAAACTTCGCTGCTGTTCAGAAACTTTTTAAATCTATAATACATATGGCTTAGACATTCTAATTCAAGGCATGCATCTAGCATCTCTTTGATTTAACTATTATGGGTTGTTCCTCTTCCCGATCCTCTCTATGCAAATTAGCACAGTGGGCTCACCCACTGCAGTCTTCAAACACATCTCACTAGCTATTGTCAGCCAGTTAAGTAATATGTGAAATGATGATTGATACCTGACCTGTTTGTCTTTAATTGAAGCTATTTAAACTGCCCATGGGATAGTTTTACATCAGCTACAATCATGACTGTTTGCCGTTTATACATGCACATGTAACGGGCATATACTGAAAGTGGTGGTTATTTTTAATTATTTTTATTTTTGTTTTAGAAGATTACTGAAAATTGTGTTTTCTCAAAGTATGACTGTGTTAGGTTGGAAGTACAAAATCATATTTTTAGCGTGATACACCTTGCATCATTCTGGTTAAAATCAGATCTCAATATCACGCAGGACTGTGGTGATCTAATTTAGACTGCACCATGTTATGGCAGGTATTTCAATATATTGAAAGTACATTTACACATGTCATCAGTGTGATCAAAGTTTCCTCAGGCAAATTTTAATATTTTTCGACAAGCCTGATGGGCACATCACTTGGAATACAGGAAGAGCCCAATCTAAAATTAGAGGGACCCCAGGTGTCTGGCTATTGGATTTTTTGAGCACTGATGTTAAGATATGCAATGAGTAATTCTGATGTAATCAGCCCTAGTATAACAATCTAAGACACAATTTAAGGACCCGGATGAGGGTCTGTTTAATGAAAATTTCTATCAAACAGTGAACAAAATTTGTTTCTATAAAATTCAAAGGTCAGAATCAACTTTGGGTCTGTGAAGAACTGAAACCTAGGTAAACATGTTTACCCTACATAACACTAGGCACATAGGCCCAATCTCCTACCCTCAATTTTTGGATAATGGTCAATCGCACGTTACAAATTAAATATACATAACATTGTTAAGAAAGAATAATGTGCAGGTGCACAGTTTTACAGTATGACAAATAGTTTTCATCTAGATATAATTTTAACACTTCCAAGTAAATTGTAATCCATTCTGCTGACCGAGCATTGTTACAACAATTTCAGAAATGTCATTTTCAAGATGACATAAAACCTGTTTGAGAAGAAATTTGAGAAATAACTGAGATATGGTATGTTCAGAATTTGTTGCATAAATTATTAAAACTTGACACTTCCCGTTTACAAGTTACTTTAATCTTCAGCAGTCATGAATAATTGTTAGTTGTTTGCCTTTTCATTCTTTAAATTGAGAATTAATTTTGAGACAGCCACAACAGGAACATGCACTCATTTCTGTCAGTAAAATAAAAAACTATCGATAACACCTACTCATCTTCTACAAATTAACAAACATAAGATGGCAAACTCACATGGTTTGAAATATGCCCACACATCTTACCCAGTCAATTCCATGCTGGATTTTTTCCCTGTTAACATGCACAACCACTGGTAACATATATCAGTATAAAGGAGACATTACAGATTTGTTCCCTATTTACATACTTATCTGATCATTTAGTAACCACATTATGCAATGTTTCTCTGTTGCTTCACATGTTGTCTACTTCTGGTTTGCCATGCAGATAAATTCGTCACATCTAAGTCTTATTGGTGGTTTTTGTTTGTTCAAGTCGAGAATAAAACAATAACCACCAAGCAGAATTCACTGTGACACATTCACTGTGTGACATACCGAAAATATTGGATTGGTATCCAGACTGGGTCAATTTAAATATTAAAATAAGAGAAACTTGTGCAAAAGTGGTTATTAAATGATCTGTAAAGTAATTCACTTTTGCATGGGGGACAAGTTTATACTGTCTCTTTTTATGCGGATATATATGATCAGAGATTGAACATACTAATGGGATTTAAAATAAATTGGCACTAAATCAGTAAGGGGACAGATTCCAGACTTCATGACTAATAGTCACCTTGTTCATTTGTAGAAGATGAGTGAATGCTTATCAAACAAAAAAAATTACTTGCAGAAACGGGAGCCTGTTGCTATAAAAGTTGCTTTGCATTTTGAATGATTTGGTTGATAGTCATCTCCATTTTGACACTTGAGACTTCTGGATAAGATTTCCTTTGCATGAGGAAATTGCACTATTTCTTCTTTTTTTAAGATAGCACTGAATCAACTTCCAAATTTAAGTGAAGTAATGAAATTTGCAATAAGATGTTTTAAAAGTGTTCATGCAATACCAAACAAAGAGCATGGTGACCTACATTATTAATGCACCTGACCAAATAGTCAAGGAGCCTGAAATGGCCTAATACATTGAATCAGAATAACTGACGCCTTAGTCGCCTAAAAGGTAGTCTCTTTTGGAAGTACTTTTTATATATTGTCAAGGATGAAAATGGCACATGATCCAATGATAAGTCTGTGTCTGTCTATCTAATCTGCATATTAGAAATATAGCCAGTATGTTGACACATATATATTGGGACCACCCCACCACTAATAAACCTGCTAAAGATAAAAAGACCATTAAATTTTATATATTTATCAGTAATGTATTGTATCATAGGCTATGTATTATCAATCTTGTTTGATACATGGCAGAGATGTATTGTTTCATCCCAAGTATTAACTCTAGTATTGGCATTGGTTGTTTTAATCTTGATGTGGTAACAACATATAAGTTGATAAGGCCTCCATGAAAATTGCCTGATATTTTCAAGCCCTACCTTTATATCTTCATCAAATCTCATATATTTAGAAAAGGTTCTGCCTTTTTTTAAAAGAATGGGGGAGTTTCCCCAAAACTATTTAAGCTTTAGAATTGCTAATCTTTGGAAGGAACAAGGTGGCTTGAATGTACATGATGGCTTCATGAGAATATTGTGAAACAAGGTGGCTTGAATGTACATGATGGCTTCATGAGAATATTGTGAAACAAGGTGGCTTGAATGTACATGATGGCTTCATGAGAATATTGTGAAACAAGGTGGCTTGAATGTACATGATGGCTTCATGAGAATATTGTGAAACAAGGTGGCTTGAATGTACATGATGGCTTCATGAGAATACTTTGAAGTGCATTAAAGAAATGAGATATGTAGGTTTGATTATATTCTGGTTAATTTATATTTTTGTAAATCAGGTATTTTACATTCATTTGTGCTGTTGCTTTTTTCCAGTTATCAGTAAAGAACTGTTTCATACGTGGATCAGTGGTACGGTATGTCCAGTTGCCAGCTGATGAATGTGACACGCAGCTTTTGCAGGATGCTGCACGGAAAGAAGCGGCACAAAATAAGCAAAGATGATCTGGAACAATCCGATTTTGTGTACCTTATGTCATTGTTGTTTAACAGGTTTCTTAATTTTCTCCATAGAGGAATCAAGGCAAAAATTGTTTGAATGTGGTACAAAACCAAGAGATGACATGGAATTGAATGATGACGTTTATTTTGTTTCTTTTTATGTTACATGTTTTCGATTTTTCTTGAGAGATAAGAAGAAAAACTTGTGTGAAAACGTTTTAAAATGAATGTTGGCTTGTTCTGATTATAAAGTGTGCTTATAAGTAAACTTTCTGCTTGAAAGAAAATGATAATAAAGAATGATCTTTATGTAAATCATTCAGTGCTACATCATGTACCAATTAAAAAGAATACAATGGCTTTTTTTCTAAAAGCAACATTTTTAGAGTTCTAAATGCATCACAAATAAAGTGCTCTATAATTTAACAACAAATAAAAAGACTAGAATTTATAATCATTCATATATTAAAGCAGCAAGGATAGAGAAATTGGAATAATTGAGGTTTATTAAATGAAACTGTTTGTCTCCTTTTATCTTCAGTTGGAGTCTGTCAAACAAGTCAAATTCCAAAATTCAAGTCTGTCAAACAAGTTATAGTTCAAAAGTTTAAGTCTGTCAAACAAGTCACCGTCCAAAATTTAAGTCGTCAAACAAGTCACAGTCCAAAATTTAAAGAAGCTCTTTTATTAAAGAAAAATATCAGAGATAGAAAATAGTGGATCTGTTTATTAATGAAACTGAGTGAAAATAACCAAGGAAAAGAATAAACAATATTTTTTTTTATCCATCGGGATGGAAAATATATAGGGGATATCAACATTGTTTACTTCAGGCTTGTCTGTGTGTTTACTTTAATTTTTCAATGATGCAAATGCTGAAATTTATTTCCACATGAGAGTGTTTGTGTGTGTGTGTGTGAGAGAGAGAGAGAATACATTTACAGTTTTCACATGTTACAAGCTTTTGATCTGAATAATATCAACACATACTACTGCATCCATTACCATTTAGTGAAACTCAGACATTCAAAAACAGAACTTTAAATACATTTATCTCGCCTGTAATAAAGAAGTCTTATCAGTTTTTCCTGGATTTTTAATATCAGATTTTTTGAGGATTATCGTTTTGTTTTTGTTAAGACTTTTTCTCTTTTGTCATGTGTATTACTTTGTTCTGAGTTTGATTTTTTTAATTAAATATTAAATATTGACTTTTTGATGAATGCAGAATTGAAATTCAAAAATGAAACAAAAACATGGAGAACATAAAGTTGTTACAGTTTTGCAGATATCTTATGTGAAAGTTATTTAATAGTACATGTGTTTTCAAGAAAGACCTTACAATGTATAATTACTTCATTTGCAGTTATGGTGGATTAAAATGTACAGTGAAACCCAACTGTAACCTTGGTAGGGTGCACATATTATCATTGTGCTGTATGATGTATTGTTTTCTCAACCCTTTGATTGAGTTTGATACTGGCTCAGTGCCAAATATTCAGTTAACAGTTTATTTGCACACTGGAAACCTAATTGCAGCATGTGCTTTAATATAATAGATTTCACAGAAAATATGCTCATTGTGTTACCCTCTTGTTTATTTTGCACCATACACCATGTCATGCATGAATTGCTGTTCCCTTGATGCAGTCATTATTTATCTCTCTATTGTTTGCGATTTTGTTGGATCCAGTTTTCAGTTTGATAACAAGTTGAAACCTTTGAGAACCAAGCACAGTTCGTGTAGACATCTTAATGCTAATAAACAATATGTCATTGTATTTACTCAACATAAGTGATACTCACTATTGATGACCACGGCGGTGGCTTAGTGGTTAGAGGGTCTGCCGTGTGGCATGATGCCCCAGTGATAGACTTCACTATAAACTGCCACACAGCAGGCATCGTAGCAATAAGACTGAAAAATTGCTAAAGCTACATTAAAAAATCCAAATCACACACACACACTATGGATGTGTACATACAGGACCATATGATTTTGAATAATTAAATTGCTTATGAAAAACAAAAAGCAAAAACAAATAAAAACAGTACAAGATTTGTTTCTTTCATTGTGCTATCAAATATGTGTTCTATTAACCTACTTTATCTTAGAATGTGTACGTAATTTGCGACACATGATCTAGGTAACAAAGTTTGACCATATTTATGGAGCAGGAAAAAAAAAGTTTGTCCCAAGATATGTGTAAATATGGTAACTTCTGATCAAATATTGGTGGTTGCTTAATTGCGCATCAAATCATACTGAATTTGACTACTGGAAAATATGGCGGCTCACAAATGCAGTTGTCAGAACTAAATGGACAAACTTTGTGTTTTATTGGCAATCAGTTTGCTTCAATCAGTAAAATGTTACAAACTTTAGTGTTTTAATTAATGCTATCATTTATTAAAAATGTACTGGTCATTATGGTCAGTGAATTGATCTAACTTTTTCAGTCACAATGGTGCCAAGAAGTGTATTCTCAGAATTGGCTTGCCAGTCATGATCTTTCTTACTTTTAGAAAGATTTTGTCAACTTGGAAATGGAGAGTAAATCTCCAGAAGTTAGAAAATTGAAGGAAGTGTGGAAAATTAATTTCTGTGGGTGCAAAATGTTTTGAAATATCAAATTGGAGTGATAATGTACGAGTGGCTTAAAGCAATGGAAAATCAAAACCCATTTGTCAGTGAGGGCAAGTCCATTCATCCAAAAAGTGCCCTAAAAGCCTAAGCTTTGATGCTGAAAAGTTTTTGCCAAATTTGTAAAGGGTAAAAATATGGGAAATAATAAACCGACATATTGTCTTGACACATATCATCCGAGCAAACAGAGTCCCCAATTTTGTGATACTTATCCTTGATATTTGACTAATATTAACTTTCCATTGGGTATATTTTTCTATTTAACATGATTTGAGGAATTAAAAATAGACAATGTTGAAAGATAAAAATATAATACAGTATAGAATAATCCTTTTCCTGTTTTAATATAACAAAATTTAGTCTGGTGCTTGTTTTATGTTTCTGAATAAAAAGCACACTGGAAGATCCACCAACCCCATACAGCGCTTGCATCAAGAGACATTTTAAATGATTGACTAAAGCTTGGAGCAGAAAGAACTGGTTTCATTCTTAAATATGGCCTTTACTTTGTCAAAAGTTTCCTGATGCTTATCAGGTCAATGAAATTTGAATTGTTTACTCTACAAACTCGTCATGGCTAGGCAGTTACAGAGAAATTTGAACAAAATTTTTCATAATATACAGCACTACCCCAAAATTGCATCAGGTACTTTTAACTAACAGGTATATAACCTAGACCTTAACTTCTACAGGTTTAACTTGACCATGCACCACAATCTGTCCTAAAATGTGACACTAGCATGGCAAAATAAACTTGTACCTAAATTAATTTTTAGATTTGCATCACTGTGTCGATCAAAGAATTTTCAAATGGTTTGGAGCTGATTTTTCCACATATTGTAGATGATGACATCATTGATGTCTGCATCACGGTTATCCAGACCCGACGTTATCATGTTCATTAAACGCCCATATTCACTTAATATTTGTTTTAATCCACTCCTGTTATGTAGTTGAAGATGTGAAAGGTTCTGGTCCAGACTGATAATTCTGAATTCTGAAAATTGGTTAAACCAAAGTCAGTTGAGTTAGACTGCATTCCATTCTTTACATTCTCAGTGTGTGGGACAATAAAAAATAAATTCATTGAATAATTAATTGGGCTATCTCTACCAAAATACTCCTTTAACATGTTTATATGGCAAAGTAATTTCTGTTTTTGCCTCCCAGGAGTGGTAATGATTTAAATCATATGCTTTTCAATTGTATAAGGACCATAACAATTATCCCAAAAAGAATTTTGAGGTAACAGTAAAAGAGTTAGAACTAGATCACCAGGCTGAGAACTTATTTCCTTTTTATTTCTGTCATACCTTAATTTTATTTTTGACTGAGTAGAGTGTAGCTTAGTTCTTGCTACTTCACAAACTTGACAGCTTATATTTGAAATCAGAGACATAGTCAAGAAGATTAATCTTGGAATCTTCACTCAAAAGAAGTTTCTCTTTTAATCACTTTAATGATCCAAGGACAGCATGTGCAAAAGCTGGCTTAAAAGGACTATAACCCAATGATTCTTAAACTGATTTCCTAACTGCAGACAACAGTAAATGAACACCATCATCCCAATATTTTTTTTATCAAAGACCCTTGAGTTTCAGGGTGACAGGCATAACATTTAAACTGTGGATGCCTAATGCAACTTTTATCAAAGCTTCTACTTAGGTCTTAAGTTTAAAGAATTCCCAAATAATTGCCTCTGGAAATCTTTTGTGGGCGCACACCTTATCGTCAACAAATATTGTTAGAATTGGTTGCCCGACTTGGTCTTGGGTAAGGGACCAACACTTTGCCATTATTCAACTTAATGGTTTGTCAAATACAGGAATAGGTTGCAGATGAGCCTTATGTATTTTTGATTGGGTTTTCCTACCATTTGGCAAGTACAACAAGAAATACAGTACTTAGAAACATCACTTTTAACTTATGACCAATAAAAACGATTCAAGGTCTAATGATTAATCTTTGTAATTCCTAAATGACCAGCCAATGGAGTTTTATGTGCTAGACTTAGAATTTCCTGTCGAATTAAAAAAAAACCCACTTGCAAAAGCTAATATTTTATTTCAAGATCAGTATTGATTTATTAAATTCTGGTGGGTTCATTAATCTCGGGGACAAAACACTATAAACAAATTGGTGGGGGGTGGGTGGGTGGCGGCCATAATTATTCGTGGCTACATTTTTGTTGGGTCCTTAAATCTTTAAATTCGTGTTACAGAGCAGTAACAAAATAAAAGAGACAAGATAATCGGTCCCCTCCGAAAATTTGTGATACTACTGTATCATAGCAAAATGCAAAGATGAAATACACGAATTTAGGACTTTTGTAGAAAATGAAACGTACAGCGAAGTAGGTTCCTCTTATGCTTCAAAAGGTGACTGATACAAATACAGTCAACTTGTAGAAAAATAATTACTGACAATGTGTTCGATGTCATATCTTGCAATAGACCATATTTTAAAAATAATTCTTTTTAAATGAAAAATATTGAATGGTTAAAACCTTTCTGTCAGAAACTGAATCTATGTATTGTCTTTAAACATCTTGAATTAGTCTGTAATTTGTTTCTTTCTCAAAGATGAATAAGAATTTCTTGAAAAAGAAAGAAGACAAAAAAAAAACACAACATATATAAATGTAGACCGGGTCCTAGATAATTCATCTATAAGGTGCATATGTACTATTTATAGTACATCATCACTGGAAGAAGCACATATATATTGGAGTCTCGCTTGTGTCTTTGGGGCTTACTCTTGTTAGGCCATTACTCATTCTCTCATTACCATTTCACATTGGAAACACTTTATGATACGTTGCACCTGTAGATTAGCAAAAACTACCTTGTGAGCACGACAGTAAGGTTCATTTGTACGAATGCTTCACTTCTCATTCATAAGTAAACAAGGATGTGACTTGTGATATTTCACATATAATATCTTTAGACATGCATTGTAATAAAATCATGGCGCAGCCTGTTAGAAAAAAAGTACATTCATCAAACAACAAATACATGGTTGGAATTTTTTAAAACATTCACCAGAAAATGTAAGGATTATGTTGGAAGAAGTGGTCTTTCAGGACAAATATTGAAATCCATCTTGAAATAATTTATAAAAATATTAAAATGATGAATTCGACATTTTAACTGTTGCTGTCAAATTGTGATCTGTTTTAAAGCCAAACCTTAAAGAATTTGTTATTTTGAAAATTTTTGGTCAAAAGTTCATTTTTGTAAATATATTCATTGTGACGGCAACTAGCAGCAAATGCATTGTGGTCTTCAGATGAAGCATATATATTGTGGCCAGTGCATGGTTCTCGTTGCAGGTTGCATTATGTGACTAGTGTAAAGCATTAAAAAGAGCAGCAGCAACACCGCCACCACCAACAATAAAATACATTATATCTCATTTGGTATGAGTCAGACACTTTACTTAATTTCCGATCTTTAAATGATGTAATTTATGTAAGAACTCTCATGAAGCAGAACTGGTTCTTCTGAAATCTCTCCCACTGTATATCCAGGCAGAGCCGATTCTTCTGAAATTCCTTCACGATTTTTAACTTCACCTTTTCTAAGCCACTTTAAATTTGTAAATAATAACAGACTCAATTTTATCATACCATTCACGTCCATATTTCACGACTAGATCAGATTGTGTAGTAAATTGAAACCTTCTTTGATAATAAAGGTAAAAAGACATAATATATTGATGATGAGAATGATGATAACAATCAAATTCATTGAAGCTTTGTCTCTTGCCTACTGTACTGAGGTTACCAAAAGTATAGTATAATGAAATGTGATTGAACACTGGGACAAAGTTGTAAAGCAACAAAGGTGGACACAGAAAGTAACCATCCCAAAAGGCACCAAAGAAAACGTGCAGATATGGAGAATTGTGTCAGTGACCTTGGCTTTTAAGATAAACCCTTGAGTTTGATACATTGTACTTAATGGTATCTGCACATAGAGCAAGAGGGGTGGGTGGGTGCGAGGGCATTTGCCTCCCCACCTATTTAACCTCAAAACATGTTTGGGAGGGTTAGGATTTTAAAGAAAAAGAATTTCCCCAGCTTTCCTCACTGGTTATACTGGCTATTTAAAAAAGACCTGGTATATCTTGGGTATAATTCAAAGGACCTTTAATTCCAGTTATTTTGGTTATGTTTGATGGGTGTACTGTGGATTATAGACTATACAGCTTGGCCTTACTTCAGATGTGCATCTTTCAAAAAAGTGCTAGCTCTACTTGGTCATTTTCACTTCCTGAACTTCAGAGATAAATTGTATAAAAAAGAGCCGATAACTTCTTTTTTTACATTTTATATATTTGGTAATTCATTCATTTTCCCTATTTTAATACTTCTATGTATAGTGTACTTTAGACTAATTCAGGCTGATTTTTTAACACAAGGGAGCAGTCATTTTAGTTAGCAGTGTGCTTAAATCATGTAAAATTTCCCAAAGTACAATATCCAAAGAAATATCATCCACATTACATTAATGAAGCAAAAAGGTATGCCAACATTCTCTCCATTGTGCATGTTCTAAATGCGAACTAGTTCACCTTACATATGTCACTCTCTCAAAAGTACATATTAACTTGGTGTAATCAGTAAAACTTTAAAGCTGACCAATATATGTATGCCCTCCACCTCCAAAATTATGTGGGCACCCCTGTCATGGTTCATTCCTGAACATCAAATAGCTCTTTAGATCTAAGCAGAAAGAAAAGCAAACACGATATACATGTGACCTTGACCTTGAAGATATGACGTCAAATTTGGAATGCAGCACTCTATAGACAATATACTAAATTACAAAGTTTCCTTTATATTAAGGAGTTAGTGAAGAGAAAATGCTGCTGAAACCTAAAGTACTGGCAAGTAACCTTGAAAATAGAACACTGGCATATAACCTTGAAGACTGAACAACAAATGTTGTACATGACAAATGTAGCTAGTTTGATTCTTTTGTCTCAAATTAGCTATATTTTAGAAATGAATGTAAAGTATGTGAGAAATCTTAGAATACCGACCCATTACTATGACCCTAAAGATAGAAACTTAAATGTGGGATGCAACACATTGGTAATAATGATGTATATATAATGCCAAATGTGATGGAAATTTTGACCCATTACCATGATCTTGAAAATATGAACATTAACTTAGTACAGGACACATATTTTTCAGATAATATCAAAGTGTACAAAATTGTATTGGTAAAGCTAAAAAGGTTCTAAAATCGGGGTGGAAAGGTAAGTGTCTTGGAAAACTTGTGATACAGACCTGCAACCTTAGCTTTCAAAATTGGAGGGAAAATGTAGTACACAACAAACCTTCTCATGATGATAAACAAATGTACTAATCATAATTTAATTTCTCACAGCTTTGAAATTACAGACCAGAATGGAAAGTTTGAAAAAAAACTTAAAATGTGACCGTGACCTTGAATATATAATCCTGTGATGTAAGGCAGAAACTTTAATAACAATGTATATGTACCGGGTATCAGCTATTAATCTTTGACAGTTCTAGAGGGTAGACAAGAGTGTAGGGAAAATACAAGGGGACATTTTAAACACCGCCCCCCCCCCAACAAAAACAGAGTTGAGATTTTGATCTTGAAGATAGGACCCACGCAACATTCCGTTTAGTGACAATGTAGAGATAGTTCAAGTTTCATCTCTTAGTCTCAAATAACTCGAACAATTATAATGTTGAATATGGAAAGTGAGGATAAACTGAAACACCGAGCCATGACATTGACCATGCAACACATCTTATGATGTTGCATGAATTTACCATGTTTCATTTCTTAATATTAAATGGCTTGAAAAGTATATAAACGAAAGGAAAGTGTATGCAAAATTTAAGATATGCTAACCTACGAATATGACCTTGTATAAAGGGCACCAATATTGCACATAACACCTTTTCCCTCATCATCGTTTGAATCATGATGATATAACCCCATTTACAAAGTTTGATAAAAATCCTAATGAAAATATGGTCTCTATAATGTAACATGCATGAACAAGTAGAATCGTGATGCCCTTATTAATGAATGGATCTTGCTCATCATAAAAATTTCCCGGGTTTTGACAATATAAGCTTATATTCCACGTTTGATCAAAACTACTAGAAATATGGTTTCCGCAGTGGTAACAAGCTCAGCTAATCAAATACAAGATCCCCTCATTAATATACATGGACCTTGCTATTTAACAAATCATCGGAGATCTTGACAATGCAAGCCTATATTGCAAATTTAATCAAATCTTACCCACATTATAGGCACAACAGTGGTAACAAGTTTTTCCAATATGATGCAAGATCACCTCATTAACATGTGTCGATATCTCACTATTATCAAACTCGTTCCAAGATATTGGTGTGTGCCTGTATTCCCAGCGGATAAAAAATATGGTATCCAAAGTGATAACATCTTAACTAATTCAATGCAAGAATGTCACCCCATTTATATCAGGGCTGGATTGGGAGAGGTCTGGTTCTGATCTCCAGGGTGAAAAAAGTGCATACAAAAGCGTACAGCCACTTGTAATTTTTAATTCAACAATTGTTTTATTCGCGCGCGTTTATTGTGTATTGTGCACACTCTGAGTGCACAGACATATAGACTTTTGCTTTGGTGTACTTCGGAGGACAGCCAGGGCCAAATTGAAATTTTAGACCCTCTCCGCCCAACACCTAACCTGATCCAGCCATGTATAGTCATGCTTCTTGCTTAATCTCGAAATCAACATAAATAATTGGTGTTTAAACCATCAAACCAGTCTAAATGAGTTTTTTTTGCACAGAGAAAATGTATGCTGTTTGATGAATGCACATTATTCATAGATCTCACATTATAGTTTTTGGACCAACAGTAAAGAAGTTTGATTGCTTTCATGTAATTTTCTTACAGATGTTACATTTCGGTAACAGTTCTCAATTCCATAAATTGGACTTGTCTTTATGCATGTGATTTAAGATTTGTATGTGACTGTTTTATTTTTTGAATATCTAATAAAATCGTCTGATCTTATGAGACTTTCTGATAGCCACATATTTAATCTCAAGTTGTAACACTGTTTCAACATTTTTGCCTACCCAGCTTTTTTGTACATTTTTTTAAATCTACACCAGAGAAACACTGACTTGGAAATTATGAATAAAGGTGTGCAGATTATCATTGTTTGCGTTTATAATGCACTAAAAATGAACATCGTTGAATTGTTTACATTTAAGTTTTGATTATGAAATTCATAGTTACCATTTAGCAATCAACACATTTTCCTACTAAACGCATTTAATAACCATTTGGTATTCGTAAGCACAAAAGGCCAAAATGATTAAAGCCTGCTGAGCCATAGTCTTATTAAATTTATAACAGCAATATTACTGATTCGCTTTACTTCAAATGTTTTCTTTCACAATTAGTATTTGCCTTCTTTTCACTTTCTCACATTCAGTAACTTGCGTTATTTTCTTTTTGGTACTGGTACTTTTTTACATTGCTCACCTCTCCCATACACATTTCTAGTGTACTGATATGAAGGCATAATATAGCCGTATTAGCATGTTTACTTTGCAATCGGGGCATATGTATGTGCTATTTCAGAATACAAATTGATGACAATGGCATGTTTCTTCATTATAAAAGTGTTTAAACTCCGTAAATCTTTGTTAAGTTGGCTATGCCCAGTAGTCAATCATGATAGATGGCTGAATTTCCACGTGGCAAGTGTAAATTGGAATTTGACCATTAAACCATTCAGTGCTCAGATTGTTGTAAATGGTACCATTGGAGATGTACTGGTATGTCTCCGCAAGAATTTAAATCTTGGTCTTTAAAATCACTACAATTCCCCTGCAAATCTGAAGGTGATGACTATGTTGCAGGAGCGGCTTTATCAAGGTAAGAGGATTTAACTAATTTTATTTAGTATGTTATTAGTCTTCATTTTAGTAGATGTTTTCAATGAAGTTAAGTTTCAAACTATTTTGAATGTAACTTGCATTAAAAATTACTGTCTTCGTTTATACAAGATAATATTTTTTTCAAACTAAGTCAGTAACAACTGCTTCTTTAATTCACGTAACAAACGAAATTAAACTATTCTTATTTTAAAAAATCAATCAACATATATAATAACACTATTTTCATTGTGTTTTCATTATTTTTATTATAATGTATAGGAGGCCGTATGCATCTTTTTATTCAAATACACTCAAATATATTGCGTTACACTCAAACATACTTAAAGATGTCATTTTTAATATTTAAAGTCTCTGGATTTTACTGATAGCCACTGAACAAAAATGAACATTACATCAACCTTACTATCATATAAATAACAGATCATATAATGGGCTTAGTATGTAATATAGCATACTGTCCAGTAGACTCAACAATAGCAACATCTCTATCCATTAAATAGTCCATGCACGTGACCTGCTTTCTGTAAGATGGTTGATGTTTTAATGCTGTGTAGTTCCCATCAAATTTCTTTAACAGTTAATTTTGCACAAAGTTGTAAAAAAAAATTATAATGTGAAAAAGATGTATAATTTCAATTTGCTACTTTTTTACATTAAGCATAACATCAATTTCTTTACATAAATGTATAGATGCATGCAATTATATACAAATAATAAAAAATTATACAAACTTTGTCTAACATTTCGGTGTTTAGCAAACGAGAAAATCTACAATAGGGAAAATCGCCGATTTATATTCATCAATTACTTGAGAAAAATATTAAAAAACATACCACCAAAGATATATTTAATTGATATATTGTTTAAGTATATTCGAGTGTATTTTAGTAAAACAGCATGCAGTACAAGTCTGCATGATTAGCGGATTAAATACGTACGATAGTGTATTGAACTCCAATGGCTACTGGTTAAATAATCTTGATTTCAATGCAGGAAGGCAAGAAAGAATGCTGGCTGATTTTTAATGGTTGATTTTTCATGATTATTGGAAGAAAGCGAACATAATATAGGATTTATCAGTCATTTCTTGTACCACATGGAAGACACGCTTTTTAATATGTAGGTTTGTTGGACACTATTAGATACATTCTCATAAATCTAACAAAACATTTTCATACTCCGACTAATACTCTCTCTCTCACACATATATATAAAAGATAATAAGAAAAATGTAATTATTAACTTAACTTAATTATTAACTTAAGAAATCAATATTAATATGTGTTTATTATTAATAGCTAAATCATTAAACTCGTGTATAAATTGCAAAACAACCAATATACACTATGGTATATATGATATAACTGAAGTGCGTTTTGGTGTTTCTGTTGTGTTCTGGCATTCCGGCGTTTCAGTGTTTTTCTGGCGTTTCGGTGCATTCCGGTGTTTCTATGCACCCTCTGATTCACTGTCAGCTTTCTGAAATAAAGCAAGTATATAATAACAAACTGCATGTTTGATTGATATCTGTTAGGATATACAGAGATGCTGCCTGAAACTTTACTAAGAGGGGGAGGTCCCCCACACCTACCCCCAGAATGGAGTGGGCAATCATCAGGGGAGGGATGATTATGCTGAATGGTAGCTGTTGAGTGACATTATTATACGTTGTAGAAACACTGAATGTAAGACAAGCATTTATTAATTTTGTATCACTTCTTTTAAAACAAATGTTTTGCAGGTAAATATTCTTTCTTTTGGATCACTCCCCTTTAAAAAAAACTTTGCAAACTGAAAACTAGTTAATTGGACCAATCACACAACTCTCAGTTTCCTTTACTGTGTCAGATGTTAGCTAAAAAGACGTCATTGTAGTAAGAAATCAAAGGAAAAATGGATAAAATCCTTTCCAAATATTGGAATATATTCTGATATTTTCTTACTACAGTGACAGAGTTTCAAGGGTTTGTGGTTAATCTTTTCCACGGAGTAGTGTTAATTTTGCTTTGATAACTGAATCGATTTTCATGCTCAGCTTTTTGTAATGGCAGAGCTGCTCCAACTATGGACGATATGAACAGATTTGGAAACTTCTTTTCAGGATAAATATCCCCAAACACAATTTTCCATAATTCACACGGGCTACTCCTTGGATATTTCTGTTGATATATTAGATTTTCTGCAAGACCTAAACTGTAGTAAATGATAGCATGATGATTTTTGTTCTGTATCACCACATTCTGTACCATGCACAGTTTGCAGCAAACCATCTGATTCTTTCATTCTCCCTAATTTCATCCTTAACAGATGATCTTTCCTTGTCAATGACTTTCCTAAAGAAATCAGATCAATTTTATTTCAACATGACATACTGCTGATGTGCGTCTGACATTCCCATATTGCTGATTGATGGATCAATTAGCTAATCTATTCCAGGAAACTACTCTATCCGAATACCTCCATACTTTCTGTAATACTCCAACAGATCATCATGACAATGCTTATATTCAGACAATATTCTGCATAGATATACCATTAAATGAGATTATGGAGAAAAGGTACCCCAAAAAAAGATGATCTGACCAACCTAAAAATAAAAAATAAAAACCTAGTGCATTGGGTATGAGAAATTGCAGGAACCACAGATAACTTGTGTGATTTTTTTCCCCATTGGATTTTAGAAGTTGTGTGACTTTTTATCACACTGGAAGGAAAACCACAATCCGACAGCCTGGCAACATCTCTGGAAATATAGTCTCACAGAGGTAAATCAGATACAGGATATCTCAATAATATATCTCTCTCACTCATCATCTGAACCAAGATCTCAGTAAGACAAGCCTACATTCCAAGTTTGATCAAACTCAGATCATAGTCTCCAGAGTGGTAACAAGCTCAGCCAAATCAGCTGTAAGATCACTTAATTAATATGCATGGATCTTGTTTATTATCAATCATCTTCCAAGATGCTGATGACAGAGCCTATATTTCAAGGTAATCACAATCAGACCCAGACATGGTAAGATAATGTCAAGATATAAATGAATCTAGCATATTATCAAACACATCCAAGATCTTGATGAGATAAGCTTATATATATATATATATACCAAGTCTGATTAATACTGGAGCACAAATACTGCTTCTAGAGTAGCTATTAAGCCAGCTAATTGGACACAAGATCACCTAATTTGTATGGATGACTCTCACTCATTAATGAAATCCAAGGTAAGCTGTATTCTAGGTTTCATATAAAAATCAGATTGAAAATATAACCTGCAGTAACAAGCAACTGTTGAAGGAAGGGCAATGAACAATGGGCCATACAAAAAATGAAAGAGCATAAGGATAAACTTACCTGGTTTTAAGCCAGGTGAACTAAAAACATACCTTGCAGTTTGGTGCTTTTAAAGGACAGTTGTATTTTTAAGGTTATGTTTCCATTCAGTTAAAAAGTCACTTAATGGATGTGCATACTATTTTGGTACAAATTCAGACTGTCAGCAAATGTTTGTGAAAACCAGGATGTACAGGGAATATGCAAACTCCTCTCAAACAGATTTCATTTGATGACATCGTTAAATGGGGGGTTACAAAAGCAGCACAATGAAACATACTGTCGGCATAACATAAGTTGTAATAAAATAACATTTCATTATGGCAACAGATAGTGCCAGGACATTTGACTGAAAATAATAACACCAGGTCTGGTAATCATGAAACTATAATCTACAGATCCAATAAGACCCACAAGCCACCTCAGTATAGTAGACCTACCATGTCTCGTCAGCAGTGTAAAATATTATAAATAATTGTAATTTACACAATCAAATAAGATATTATTTCTCTTGAAGTATTCATTTTAAAAAGATAAATACTTCAATGAATGAAGACACAATTTCTCATCTTCATTATTCCTTAGTAGTTCCAGCATAGATGTATATAAAATGTTTTCATTTTTACATCTTGTTTAGTCCATCTTTAAAACTGACAATCAACTCACAAATTAGTAATCAAGGGAATTGAAAACAAAGAAGACTTTTTAAAATTTCTACCAACGACCCCAAATGATTGGATTTTAATCTCATGTATTCAGATTGCAGTAGTTAGATATACACATACATAAAGTCAGGGACCCATATTATAAATATGAGTTATTACTGAAGTAAGTGGTTAGAATGTCAGCTGTACTGATTGCAATAACATCACAAGATAATACCACAAGACAGACTAAAAGAAAGAAAAAAAAAAAAAACAAAGTTGAAAAAACTATGACACATGAATGTTTAATTAGTCTGAGAATAAATGATATGACATTATTATTCACATATTTTTCATTTGTTCTTTACAACAATGAAAAACATAGTAATATGACAATCATATGCAAATTAAGTATTTTCATAGCAGGGATAGCTCTGCCTCCTTAATATCACTGCAAATGATGTAAAATTCATTTTTTGTGTGTCATTAACATCAAATACAAGCAGAAAGAAATCTCAGAATAATAAAAAAATGAACAACTGCATTAAAACACCAAACTCGATTGTGAAATAATCATTCATAGTTGAATTATTTGCTTGATGCAGATGTTCTATTTAACAAACAAGTCAGATTCACTGATATTATGTGTTTACTGAGGTTGATTTTCAGCAAACTGTGACTCTTTATCAGGTTACCAGTATACACAAGAGATGAGATCTAAAGGTTTTGTTATGCTAAAATTTCAAGAAGCTATGGTAGCTCAGTGATCAAGGCACTGTACTCATTTGCAGAAGGATGCAGGTTCAATTCCTAGCACCAGATGTGCCTGGAATGGCCATCAAGGTGTGTTCTTGGGCGAAGTACTAACTCTAATTACTGCAGCATGATAAAACGTTCAAAGTGTTGATGTGCTGTAAAATACGAATACCAAAAACCAAACCACACCTTTAACACAGGTTTGTATAAAGTGCTGCAGGTTTACATAATTAACATATGTCTTCAAAGCCTTTGCAATAGGTTAATTAGAAATCAAATATGGCAACATTAGCTGTTCATTTGGACTATCAAAAAAATATTAAAGATTTTACCTGTGCGTGCATAATAATGATTAAGGATACATTTGACAAAATAGCACAGGCAGATAAATTCTCCCATATAGTTAACAAAGAACGATCAATCTTTAGAGTTATTTTGTCATCCAAATACATGCATATCTACACGTGACCACATATTTAATATTTGTAATACAAATTGAAATGGAAAGGGCAGTAACCTTACAATTATTAGGTCATCCTTCTTTCCATCTGAGATTATATCAAAATATTACATGACAGTCTATTTTTATATTTTATAAATATTATACCATAGGATAACCAAATATATTCTCACTATTCCTATTTAAAGAAAATTCAGTGCAATATAAATTCTGTGCTGCAAATACAAAAACAGTAAATATATAAGAATTGACTCAAATAGAAATTGTTTTCACTTTTCCTTCTGAACTTATAAATTCCTTCAGAGATAACAATGAAAATCAAAGTATCAAAAATATGGATGTCTTGGAGATTTCAATGATATGAATGTATCTGCACGTACACTATTATAATCATTCAACCAGTAGTACTTTATCTGACAAAAAAAAAACTGCCATACGCATTGACATTTCTAACAGATGCTAGAAATTACATTAATTGACAAAGACTTGACATATTGTACTGTCAGAATGTTGTTAAATCACTGCACAAATGAAATACAGTACTGTCAGACTGTTGCTGAAACAATGTACAAATGAACATGTTGACCGTAATAGTCATCTCCCATGTATCAACATACATGTCCGAATGCATGCACTGGATACAAGAGAGAATAATTCCACTATATTAATCAATATCTTACCATAACTACTAAAACATCAATTTTTTACAATAACTTTTGCTTCATTTAAGTTACTGTGAACCTTAAATCACAGGTCATTATCTACAAATGTATATTTAATGCTAAAAGTGGTCAACTGAATAGAATTCCATCATTTATCCAGTTTTTTATATTAAAAAATAAATGTCTGAATCTCCATATAATTTTGAGTACAAATCAAAATTTATCATTTTGGCTTAAATATCTTGGACATAAAATTATTATCTCCACTTATTCACCCAGTAGATAGTAGACTATTCTTGCTTATGAATGTGGAGAAGAAAAAAAAGCACTTATATTATAATGTTTTGGTGTTTCTTTTAAAAATAAATACTGGTTGCAGTTTTAGTTTTTCTCTTCTTTTTGTTTATAAGTTATACTGTCAAATTGAAGACTGCACAAAGGTCAAGTGTCAGATGCATGTTTCAAACTGAGTTTTTCCTTCTGCAAGCTTGACATTTTTCTTTTTGAACATGTGCTTACTGCGTAAAAGCAATGGCAATCACAAATAATATTGACAGATCTCAGAACTGAAAATGTGATAGCCTCTACATAGGAAAGGTAACTGATTTATAATGCAGTATATATCGAAAGTACAATTAGTTTTGCCCTCACTGCATACTAGTTCACAATTAAAAATTGTTAAGACTGCAGTATTGTGAGAATACGGTAATCCCTCAGAAATAAAAATTGTTAACTTTGGCTACATGCCAGTCTTGAGACTTTGCAACCCATAAAAAACAAAACTGAGAGGACCTGTGCAACTCTGGCTACAAATACAAACAGTCAAAGTGGTTACAAATTCTGACAGTCATATATTCAATCATCTGCTTCTGACTATAGGTAAAACATTCCTTACTTTACTTGGTATTTGGAAACTTGACATAAAAGAAATTGAAAACAAGGTCGCAAAAAAAGAGGATCCATATACAGCAATTAATGGAAGTAATGATGGTCCAATTAGAGGTTTCATATAATGGAGGTTAATGACAGTCCAATTAGAGGGTCCATATATGGAGATTAATGACATTAACGATTGATCCATATGTGGAGATTAATTATAGAAGCTAAAAACACAGTAAACAGCTTGTTGTTAGCTTTCAAAAACGTTGAAAGTTATACATATTTTAAATGAGAATAATGCTTTATACAATTCATATAAAAAAACGTAAACAAGAGAGAAAAAAAAAAGAAAATTTCATGGTTTCACCAATGGCTGGCCTTTGTCTTTTCCACGAAGCTTCATGCCTGGAAAGACAAGTGAAAATGATACATAAACAAAAGATAATTCTTTGTACAAATAAAATTGTGGCCATTACTGTACCAAGAAAACAGAAGAGGAAACAATAAATAATAGACAGATAATACTTTTGTAAAATTTTTTTAATAACTAATTCAAACTGCACAATGATATAAGTTATACTGCAGTCCAAAAACATTCTTGATTAAGATATTCATTTCTCATTCTTTAGTCTTAAGTATCTTGAGTTGAGATTTATCCAGATCTATATGACTCAGTCTGTCTTAAACTAGGGGGAGACAAATCATGTGTGAATTAATACCCGTAATAGCTTCAACCGATGACAATTCTTTGGTGCAATTAGCTTGAGTTCCAAATGATGTTAATTACAAAACATACTACAAATGTTCCTTTCATTACACCCTCATATGAAATTAATATCTACAGAGAAGCTTAATATTAAAACCCCCACCTCCACCTCCAGATAACGTGATCATGCCCACCTGGACATACATACATGAACATACATACATGAATGGGTATGTAATGTTGGAAAATATATCCTACAGTTTTCCAGATGAAGACCTGAACATTTGAGATATGATTAGGAGTAATCTGTAGATGTGATTGGGAGTGATCTGTCCCAAAACATGGACAAATATTTGGTTCAGTCTCCAGAAAGAAACAAAACAATGTTCCCCTTCAAGTAATAATGCACCTATGACACCTTGCTAAAACTTTAATCCAACAGTAAATTAGTCAGGCTTTACCTGCATGGTAATGAATAAAAATTGATATTTTTTTATCACAAAGTTGGTAATATTCTCAACAGAGCATCCATTTAATTAAAGACAAACAATGATAAG
Source organism: Sinohyriopsis cumingii (assembly GCA_028554795.2). Taxonomy (NCBI): domain Eukaryota; kingdom Metazoa; phylum Mollusca; class Bivalvia; order Unionida; family Unionidae; genus Sinohyriopsis; species Sinohyriopsis cumingii. Next base: position 18,669,560 of record CM068839.1, on the reverse strand, counting down.
CCAAAAATCAGCACTTGCTAATCAGGTAAGTGATTTGAAAAGTCACATGCCTTAATCAGCACTTGCTAATCAATTAAGTGATTTGAAATGTCACATGCCTTAATCAGCACTTGCTAATCAATTAAGTGATTTGAAATGTTGCATGCCTTAATCAGCACTTGCTAATCAGGTAAATGATTTGAAAAGTCACGTCTGAATCAGCACCTGCTAATCAGTTGAGTGATTGGAAATGTCACATGCCTGAATCAGCTATTGTATATCAGTTAAGTGATTGGAAAAGTGACATGTCTGAATCAGCACTTGCTAATCAGGTGAGTGACTGGAAATGCTACATGCCTGAATCAGCACTTGCTAATCAGCTGAGTGATTGGAAAAGTCACAAATTTTGGGGCGTGTTCGCTTGCCATTTCAAGTTGGGCAAGTAAAATTTCAATCTCTGCATTTGTACATCTTCAGGTCTGATTTACAAATGACAAAGAGTCACTCTAATCCTTTCTGTGAGATTTTTTAATCTCACACTTTGCAATCTTCATCTGTTAAACCTGGCAAGCCATGTATCTTACCCAGCACTCTTTCCAATTTGCCCAGAATCTGTTGATTGGGAATAGCCTTTCCTGCTTCATATTCATTTATGACATTTTGCTTTTCATTGACTTTCTGAAATGGAAAAATATATCTTCAAAAGTACCTCAGACTCATGAGTAAACAAAATAAAAAGTAAAAAACTAACAATGTGGGAACGGAACACAAATTTTGGCCATACTGATTTACATTTGCATGACTCGGCAGATGTAAACCCAAACATAACTAAAGTCAATTAACCATATGTCAATGCATATGCTTTTGGTCAGACGGTTTTGTTCTCGCTAAAACACATCAACATACAATGATTTATAACTCTTGGACAGATATGGGTAACATTAACATGCTATTCCATATTCATGGCATGACATTAAAAAAATTTGTCAAATAAATATATGTACAAGCATGTTTCAAAATAACTATCTCAATGTGTAAAGCTTCTTTAATAATTTGACTCTAATCAAATCAACGGAAACTTTGGATTTGAGAAGAAAACTTCATCCATTACTTGGAACAGCCATTTCTTTAATATTGTTTTTATATCCTTAAAACAAATAATTGATAGGACTTTAAAGTCTGCATTGAAAATATCATTAAAATCGAACAAGAAATTTAAAATAAAATGTTTAATATAATTTGTTATATAGAAAAACCTAACTGATTCTTGGCAGATAAATGAGTGAAATAAGAATTTCCAAGGATTCAAAATAAGACCATTTTTTTAAAAACGGCTGAGCATTAAAACCATCTCTTAAGGTATAAGATTTTCATTAACCACCCTAGCAGCCATATTAAATAGAAGATCAGCACCTTGGTGAAAACCCTTTGTTGATATGACCATCCATTCCATAGTGAAATGTTCATTACTGCAGCTGAGGCTAAACTGGCACCATTTCATTCAGGACCAACAAGATACCATAATTTGTCTTCTAGTGTAAACAACATGACCATTTTACTTTCCAATTAGGATTACCAATGACAAGATTTTCAGGATGGCCACTATTGTAATCATATTCAAAATCCAGGTGGCATCATTTTTATCAAGTCTTCTGGTGAAAACCTCATGCCGATATAAAATTCTCTTTATGTGCAGCAGCAATAACAAGACTTTCTTTCAAGATGGCTACCTCACTGAATGCAGGATTGACATCATTTTCAGTAATGACACACAAGAAATAATTAAATGTCTTTTAGTGAAAATGCCATGTTGATCTCAGCATCCATTCTGATGATAGCAAGATTTATAAGATCGCTGCTGTGGCGGCCATACTAGATGTCAGAGTGGAACCATTTTCGTTTAGGACCAACTATACCTTGACCAGACATTATAAAAGGTCTTCTGATAAAACTCCAGGATGATGACATTTTGTTCAGGAGGAGAAGTGATAAGATTTTCTAGATGGCTGATATGACAGCTATATTTGACATCAGAATCAGCACCATTTTCACTTGTGAGCCACTTGGGATAAAGTGTCATGTCTCTACTGTAAATGCGAATCTATGTTGGCCTGAGTTTTACTGCCACTGTGATGCAGTCATCCAATGTAAAAAAAAAACTTGTTATGTTTTAGCAAAAATGAGAAAAGTCCTTGAGCAGAATCGTCATGGATACCAGGATTAAGTTTCCTGAAAGTCTTGATGTAAAAGAGAAGAAAAGAGAGTGGGAACATATTCTTAATTGACAGAGGTGAAGCAGAACATGTTTGGATGACTGGACTACACTGCATGAACAAATTCACTTTGCATTCCTGCAGTTCTGGGCCATACCATAATAAGAAAGCTTTGATCTTTTAACTTGAGGGAAATGGTTTCCTTCTCATTCTCTGTTTAAAGACCACTTCACAACAACATGTAATGTGCAAAGAAAATGTGACTAAATTTACTAAAGTACTAGCAAACTTTATGATTTAAGTGGTCTTTTACAAATACTGGTAGCCACCTCTATTCACAAATGGTATGAACATTATGCAATTTAATTTGGCACATTTCTTGCATTGAATTTTCAGTATTTCTTAAATTTTCATGATGCAAATGAATGATGTTCTTTTTCCTCAAACCATAACTAACTGCATTATAAGAATGTTGTAGCTACCGAAATAGTAGTGATCATCATCCTTTGTGGACTAATAGTAATTCAAGGGGGACAAGTTGATTTTACATCCAACACATGTCCTCATTATTAATAGAACAATCATCTTAAATTCAGGCCACGCATGAAGCTTTGTTTTCCTTTCACAGTTGTTTTTGTGGCCAAATTTATGATCTTTTGAATATACTATTATGTATATTTAATTTTTATTGTTTGTTGGCTTTTCTCTATGATTATATGTTATGTATATCTGTACTTTGTAATTGTCATACCAAAGACTTATAAAAATGTACTAACAACTGCCTCGCTTGGCACTCTGGGTTGTTTGCAAGCCCATAACTCATTGTAAAAATTGGATTAAACTTCTTGTTGTTGTTGTTGTTGTTGTTATGGGGTTTAACGCCATTTTTCAGCACAAGATAGGCTATACATGGCAGCCAGTATTAATGGTGGAAGAAGAACCCGGGAAAACCCCGGAAAGAACCACCGACCCACGAGAAGCTACCGGCAAGCTTTCTCACATATCCACATTGACCGAGCCCGAGACTCGAACCCACATAGACAGGTGAGATGGCAGTGATCCGTGACGGAGAGCGCTTTAGACCACTCAGGGCCCCGGATTAAACTTGTAACACTTTATGTTTTGCGAAAGGAGATGGCTATTTTTGTCATCAAAGTAAACCCTACCACTTAAGGGGGGATATAAAAGGTCACATTTCTGCAGTAGTGTATCTATGTCACTCATTTCAGCTCTGTAACTTTGCAGACATAAAATCAATGGATGAACTTGGTATTGTTACGACTCTATGATCTTAAACTAAGTATAAAAATATATATATTTTCCTAAAATATAAGGTGAAAATTTAAAAATAACTTACAGTATTATGAATTAAATCACAAAATAAAATTGAATGAATTCACAATAATTCCAAATTAATGATTTAGTTCAAGAAATATTAATGAACACTTTTTAATTCCAGTGAATAATGTAAATAACTAAATCCACCCAAGTTAAAAACTGAACACAATAATAAGACTGATTCCACTTTAGATGTTCAGGTAGGAATGGACAATTTTGAAATAAACAATATTAATGTAAAAAGTTAAACACAATAATACAGCCAGGATGTAGGTCACTTTTCTTTCTAAAACATTCTGAGTTGTCAACAAGGTCAAGAATTTCCAGGTGAAAACTTATGTCCTAATCGCAGATAGAATTAAATATGTTTACCTCTATTAATAATGATCTAAATATTCATAAATCATTAGGAGCATTAACAGAGTTTGTGAAAGGCATTTGTCAATACATTACAATATAATCACAGAGAAATATTAGATATATATTATGCTGTTTACAAAACAAATGTCACTTGCCAGGTAGACCCTTTACTTGAGTTTTGACAAAGGTCAGTTACAGAGTGTGTGTGTGTGTGATTTGGATTTTTAATGTAGCTTTAACAGTTTTTCAGTCATATCACTATGATGCCTGCAGTTGGCAGTTTATAGTGATGTCTAGCACTGGGGCATTATGCTGCATATCACTATGATGCCTGCAGTGTGGCAGTTTATAGTGATGTCTAGCACTGTGGCATCATGCTGCAGACATGTATCATGATGTACCACCCAGTCACATTATCCTGACACCAGGCCAACCAGTCCTAACACTAGCCTCTTAATGCTGAGCGCACAAGCGAGGTAGCTGTTAGTACCATTTTTGTAAGTCTTTGGTATGACTCGGCCGGGGACGTTTTAACCACTAGGTCACCGGAGCTGTTCTATTGCTAGCAAGAGTATTTTTAATGGCTGCTAATAATAACTTGGTATCTATTGCTAATAACAACTTGTGTCTATTGTTAATAATTAATAAATGTTGTCTATTGCTCAGACTGATTTATATATTCAGCTGATTTGACAGATTTATTTACAAGTGACAAAGCAAGTTTCATCAGAACTGAACATAAATTAAGACAATGTTGTACAATTTGTTCACATGTATACACATCATGTCTCTCCTGCATTCATCCACCATGGAAATGAAGCTGAAGAATAGTCCCAATACAGTGCATCCTCCATGTGCATTATGCTACAGCAGACAGGATCTTTCTTGTTTGCAGTTTGAATAGACTTTTAAGGGAGTATATATGGTATCTGACCTTGCATTTTATTTTTCTTTATCTGTATTCTGAATGCCTTTTTGGGGATACCTAAATTTACCCTACACATAAAGGCAGGACTGTGCTGATGTGCTGGCAAATCATATTCAGTCAAATCTGTCATAATGGTCACCTTTACTCAGCAGTTACCTGTTCACAATGGTCATTCTAATTTCAACCTGGAAAATATCTAATATAAATGTCTTCTATGTTACAGTGACCTGCCTTCTGTGTTCTGTGGCAAGGTTTTTCCTAACCAAAGAATGGTTCCTCCCTGCCTTAATTGGTCAGTGGTCCATATCTACAATAGTGACTAACCAGACTTTTGCTTCATCAGGAAGTCATAGTTTAGATCAAGAAATATGTGAATCAATGTGCAAACATTTCTTATCTCACTTGTACTCGCTGTATTCCAGTCACACTGTCAGTATAACTCTAAGATGTCATTATGTCAAATTCGAAAGCGAGGCAGTTTTTATCAAAAGCAACTCATCTGCTTGATAATGGAAAAAGTAGTTGTGTTATCATAGCAGGAAGTCACCTTTTGTGTGTGTGTGTGTATGTGTGACAGGTATAGTTTCATATTTTCATATATTTGCCTGTGAATTAAAACCATCACTAAAGAAAAACATCTGTATCTGAGAAAAGATCTGAGTTACAGCCCTTTCGTTAGGCCCAGGTGTCATTCATATTCAAAACATGTCTGTAAAGGGAGGTTAAGTTTTAGTTTATGAGTCGAAGAATAGCCATATAAAGCTTCTTCTGATTTTCTGCCCATCACAGGCTTCTCACATTTGATCTCAGGAACATGAGCAACTAACTAACCCTGATATTGCTTTTAAAGCATGAACAAACTAAGCAGGATAAAGTAATCCTGTTTGGAACATAAATTTGGGAGAGAAGAAAATTTAGTGCACATAAAACAATCTTGATAATGTGCTTCTATTACTATGACTTCTACAAATGATATTCGGTGCTTGGCATTTATTCTTGTCTACTGAGGTGCACTGACCAATTTGCCATTTCCAATGAATGGTCATTAGTGACAGATTTATCTGCAGATAAGGATCTCTTGGATCCTACCCCTACCCACCATGTCTGGTGGTGTGAATCTTGTATTGAATGACTTTGCCTGGTATCGTGAATACTGCACTGACTCGATGTGTCTGGTAGTGTGAATCCTTTATTGAATGACTTTTCCTTGTAGTGTGAATTCTGCATTGACTGAATTTGTCTGGTAGTGTGAATCTTTTATTCACTGGCTCTTCCTGGTAGTGTGAATCCTGCAATGGCTGATTTTGTCTGATAGTGTGAATCTTACACTGACTGAATTGGACTGGTAGTGTGAATCTTACACAACTGAATTGGACTGGTAGTGCAAATCTTACACTGACTGAGTTGGACTGGTAGTGTGAATCTTACACTGACATTAACTGAATTTGCCTGGTACTGTGAATCTTTTATTGACTGACTTAGCCTGGTAGTGTGAATTCTGCATTGACTGAATTTGCCTGGTAGTGTGAATCTTACACTGACTGAATTTGCCTGGTACTGTGAATCTTACATTGACTGACTTACCCTGGTAGCGTGAATCTTACACTGATTGAATTTGCCTGGTAGTGTGAATCTTTCATTGACTGAATTTGCCTGGTAGTGTGAATCTTACATTGACTGATTTACTCTGGTAGTGTGAATCTTACACTAATTGAATTTGCCTGGTAGTGTGAATCTTACATTGACTGACTTTGCCTGGTAGTGTGAATCTTACATTGACTGAATTTGCCTGGTAGTGTGAATCTTACATTGACTGACTTACCCTGGTAGTGTGAATCTTACACTGACTGAATTTGCCTGGTAGTGTGAATCTTACATTGACTGATTTACCCTGGTAGTGTGAATCTTACATTGACTGATTTACCCTGGTAGTGTGAATTCTGCACTGACTGACTTACCCTGGTAGTGTGAATCTTACACTGACTGAATTTGCCTGGTAGTGTGAATCTTACATTGACTGACTTACCCTGGTAGTGTGAATCTTACATTGACTGATTTACCCTGGTAGTGTGAATCTTACATTGACTGACTTACCCTGCTAGTGTGAATCTTACACTGACTGAATTTGCCTGGTAGTGTGAATCTTACATTGACTGAATTTGCCTGATAGTGTGAATCTTACATTGACTGATTTACCCTGGTAGTGTGAATCTTACACTGATTGAACTTGCCTGGTAGTGTGAATCTTACATTGACTGACTTACCCTGGTAGTGTGAATCTTACACTGATTGAATTTGCCTGGTAGTGTGAATCTTACATTGACTGAATTTGCCTGGTACTGTGAATCTTACATTGACTGATTTACCCTGGTAGTGTGAATCTTACATTGACTGACTTTGCCTGGTAGTGTGAATCTTACATTGACTGACTTTGCCTGGTAGTGTGAATTCTGCATTGACTGAATTTGCCTGGTACTGTGAATCTTACATTAGAATAATTTACCCTGGTAGTGTGAATCTTACATTGACTGAATTTGCCTGGTACTGTGAATCTTACATTGACTGATTTACCCTGGTAGTGTGAATTCTGCATTGACTGAATTTGCCTGGTACTGTGAATCTTACATTAGAATAATTTACCCTGGTGGTGTGAATCTTACACTGACTGATTTTGCCTGGTACTGTGAATCTTACATTGACAGAATTTGTGTTAAACATGTTAGAATAGACCCAGGCTAATTCGGAAAATGAGTAAAGATAATCAACTAATTTTGTCATTGGAAACTATGAAACAGGTTTAACATCACAATCACAATGAGTCTTAGAACTATCTAGAAACATCAGACTTCCTAATTCTCAATTTTACCAGGACTCTGTGATGTACAAGGTACACTTCTCACTCAATAACTTAGGCATAAATGGGTCCATAAACACAGACCATGGCATAAGCGAGGGCACAAGTTATCAAGGGACCTCTGATAATTAAGAAAAGGAAATTCTTTGTTTTCTGTATAAATTATTTATATTTTCAATATATTCACTCTCCGAAAGATTGTTTGAAACATCACCCCCAATGGTTTCAGCACAACATGTGTACGGCAAAAACAACACATTACATGACAACTTTCTGCATGTGAATGTGGATATATTCTAGTGTTACTGCAGATTCAGAATAAAACAAGACAATTTGTTTTAAAAAAAGTGACATGTATTGAGAGAAACAACAATATAAAAACGTGATTTTTGTTGATAGAAGAAAGTAATGATGCTGTAATTTCATTGCAAGTTATACTGAAATTTCTGCTAATTCTTGAGCAAAACCTTTGTGTCAATTCCAGAATTTTGTGTTCACTACAAAATTTTGGAACTCATGCTTTTGTAAAATTGGTATTTATTTCTAAGAGTAATGCCACCCGCAGTTATTAATGACAATCAATATATTATCATATATTGCTATTTTAGTCTACTGAGAATTTTTTTTTAAAAGAAAATTTAACAAAACATGTCATTAATTTAGATGCTAACCTCTGATGATCATGTCTACTTTACCATGTCCTTTGATCCTTTAATTAATCAACCCAATACATGTGTTTCTTCTTCTTAGACCTATAACTTTTTTCCCCATCTTTCTTTCTCTTTATAGCACTATGAACTACAAATGACTGCCTTACACTGCCAAACATTCTTTGGGTGGCTTTCTGGTCTGGACCACTTTTTACCATACTTTTTTTAAATGTCTGTATAAAACACTATTATTATGTGCAGATTTCACTGTTTATCAACTCAACTCATCCAACATCTCTAAAGCGCTATTCGTTACGGATCACTGCCATCTCACCTCTGTCTGCGTGGGTTCGAGTCTCGGATTCAGCCAATGTGGGTATGTGAGAAAGCTTGCCAGTAGCTTCTCGTGGGTCGGTGGTTCTTTCCGGGGTTTTACCGGGTTCTTCCTCCACCATTAATACTGGCCGCCATGTATAGCCTATCGCGTGCTGAAAAATGGCGTTAAACCCCACAACAACAACAACAACAACAACATCCAACATCTATCTGACATTAAACTACCTCACATGAATCGTCAAAATCTGTGCTAAATAAAAGTCATTGTGTCAAGAGGAAACTGGATGGATGCACAATATACATGTGGCAATGCTAAAAGCTCAATGGTATTTGATATGGTGAGCTAAAGTAAAATAACAAAGAATCCATAAACTATATATTGAACCCACTCTGGCATAGTGAATAACAACTTACTGTGGCCAAATCTTTCTGAGTCCAACCCTTTGCCTGACGTCCTTGCTGAATTAGCTTTGCAATATCCAGTCCTAACTTATCATGGTGCAGCTCTTCGGTCTCCCTGTCAAGCTTTGCTGTGTTCTTACTGGCTGAGTGTTGTTTGTTTTGTCCACCAGTAACTTAAAAAAAATCAGTTTGTTACATCAAAGAAATCTTTGTTAAGATCTTCGAGATGAGTAACTATAAGTTTTTTCACCATGCACAGCTCTTCCTCACTATAACGAGGTAGTTGGGTACATTACCACATTATGTACCTAACTGCTCAATACTGAGAACTGCGATGTCCTTTAAACTGAAATGTATTGAGAATAGAGGAAGATAGAGGACTGTGGTATATAGGACCTTTTCAGAATTTGTTAAATACTGGTATTTTAAAATGGAAATGAAGATTTAGGACCAAGTTTCACCTTGTTTTCTTTCAACTCTTATTGTTTTTCTTTGGTCTGATTTTGATTATGGGGTTCACATTGGTACTGTGTTATAGCCAAAATCTTGTTATAATGAGGCATATTATAACAAGGCAGAGGTGTATCATTAGCTTGGGTGCATCTCATTTTAGTGGAGTAGGAGAGCACATGACCAACTAAAAAAACAAAACAAGTGAACATAAGATCACTCATCTGTCTGACTAATGGCCAAATGAAGAACTACTGGCAAAGAATGGCAGCATTATATGATGATAAACAACATGACTCAATAATTTTAAAAGGCCTTGATGCCAAAATGCTCTCAGTAAAATCATGTGCTAATTGGCCAAGCAGATTTTTACAAGTTGTAAATAACAATACCACACACTCACTTGGTCTTGAGGCCCAGTGAGCTAAAAATTAAGTGAAAATAGAATTGTGATTGACTTTTTTAATCTGTTACCTTATAAGGCTATCCCTTTCTAGAATGTACATTTCCAATTATTTTTGACAGAAACATGCAGAACAATCCATGCAACAATGGTTAAATAAAGATCTGATCTCACAGGTTTCACAAGTATTATATTGTTTTCACAAAATATTCACCAATCTGGAGGTTTTTCTGTTTTTAGTAAAAGCAAAGATAATGGATTTGTGGGTTAAATATCACCATGAATACATTACTGGCCACACTAAGTTAAGGAAATGGAAGCTATGTGCCTTTTCAAGAGACACACACAAACAACCAATCCAGGCTGGCCTGGAGAGGTATTAAACCCACAACACACGAATTATGAATCTAATGCTCTACCATCTATGCTATAACAACTCCATGATGGATCAGCATCCAATGAAGAAATTTCATTCATCTAGAGGCTTCCAGTTTTTCAAACAAACAAAGACAGATTTACTGAAAGTACTGTTACATAATAATCTTTCCATTCACAAAGGCATGGCTGAAAAGATTTTAGCCATTAAAAAAAATTGAATAACACATTAGTTTCAGTTCTGTGCACCACAATAGTTTAAAAAAATAAAGAAAATTGGATTTTGCTTTTAACTTTTTATGAACTCTCGTCAAATTGTAACCAGGATATTAAGATGCATTTGTTTTTTGGTGTACATTTGTGTACAAGTCATTATTTTATCTATACTGTACATTAGAATGTTATTGCATAGTGTGTATGGAAAATCTGGGTCTATGCAGTTTGCTAGGGGTAATTATTACAACCAACAACACAGACTCTGATCTACTGGCACATTATGTGAATGCAGATCAGGGTCTGTGTTGCTTGTTCTACTCAATACTTCTAATAAACTACATAGACATAGATTTTCTGGTGCATTATGGGAATGCAGCTGAGGGTCAATGTTATCTACACTTTGACTAAAGTTATAAGTGAGTGCATACAGTATACCATATAAAAACAAGGGATAAACTGATGACTGTTAATTGTTTACACACATGCACTGCATGTACATCATCAGTAATTAAAACTTGTTATGATGTGACTTTGGCACACATTCATCAGTCTGACCCTATCACAGCACTGTGGGTTTTTCTGTAAACACAACACACCTTAGATTTAATTGCTACTTCTAGTCCATGCAGACTAGTTATCACAGTTTAAAAAATATTTCATTTACATGTATCTAGTGAATAATTCTAGATGATGTAATAAATATATCACAATGATACCTGTGCCATCACATGATAATGAATCGTTGTTATTGGATTTCTAATATCCACTCCATGTACAAGATTTTACTTTCATTCTTACAGATAAATGTCACAATCTTAAAATGTATTACTTTTATCATAAAATATTGTTGGTGTTCACTTATCACTACCTTTTCTCATTGGAGGGTGTCTGAGTAGCCAAATCTGCCACAAAATTATGCATATCACTACAATCATCTCAAAGGTGTATTTCAGCCCCTGTAAAAAACCACGATGTGCTCCAAAATGCAGTCTGAACCCCCACCCCCATCAAATTCTTACTGTAATGTGTCATGTAAATGCAGTATACACCGCAAATGTACAGTTTTTTTATTACAGTATATAGGAAAAAAATCAGCTAGTAAAATCCTTTCTTTTCTATACAATAATCATTTGAAATTGTGTTTCACTAGATGACGTCAACTTCTGCAATAGGTGGTTAACTAACCTGGATCTAGTTCTCTACATATGCATATACACAGAGTTTGACAAATCTTTGAAATCATATATAGTGCAGTTTTGGTACAGACGTGAAAATGGCAGCAAAATCATGCAACTTACACTTCTTGGAAGTCTCAATCTCTAAACCTTTTCTCTGGGCTGCGTTAAGTTCCTGAAAATTACGGATAATAAATCCATATTACATAGTCTTCATACAGAATACATAAATACAGTCTTTATAAAGAATACCATACCTGTCAACTCTCACGCCGGGAAATTGTGAAATTCGAAAAACACTGAAATATCACGGATGTTTTCTGACCTTACTCACTTTTGCAAAAATATGAAGAAAAAGAAAGGCACTGCAGCAAGATACTATTTAACCAAAGTTACTTCAAAAAATAAAACCATAAATTTGCAATCTACCAATTGTTGTTGTTGTTGGGTTTAACACCATTTTTCAGCACACAATAGGCTATACATGGCAGCCAGTATTAATGGTGGAGGAAGAACCCGGGAAAACCCTGGAAAGAACCACTGACCCACAAGAAACTACTGGCAAGCTTTCTCACATACCCACACTGGCCGAACCCACGCAGAGATGGTAGTAATCCGTAACGGAGAGCGTTTTAGACCACTCAGCCATGCAGGGCCCCAATCAATCTACCAATTGATTGTTGTAACAAAGCCAGGAAGTGAGTGGTTATATTAAGAAAATCCCTCTTTCTAAAAATACATACAGTGACATGTCGTTTTTGATTTGGTTAGAAAGAAGGGTCTAGATCATTTATACATCAAAACTTTAATGCTACAGTGTTGTCTAAAATAATTATAATTATATTTATCTGCAACAAAGAAGTTTGGATGAACAGTATGACTTGAGGATGTATGCATATGTTGTCAGGTAGAGGGGTTGTTTCAAACTAGGTCAAAAATATTTTCAACTGCGATTTCATAGTGATCTTTCTGAAAGTATAAAAAAAATGTTAAAGGGCAGTTGGGTTAGTGCTTTTATTAACTTTCAATAAAGCTAGGCACTCTTATCAAATGAAATTCATTAATGTATAGCTTATAGTATGCTCTTTTAACATGATATTACACTGCAGATTAATATGATAAATCTGTATATGTATACAAAATGTGTTTATAAAATACATACAACACAGAAAGTTTTCTATCTGAAAATAAAGTATTGTTTGAAACCAATGTTAAAATGTAGATATGCTTGAGATATAGAGGATATAATTCAAATAAGAGAGCACAGGGACTTACAAATCCATTTGCTTGACTCCGGGGACAAGCTCAAATTGGTTCAAGCAGGCTCAAGTTTGCAAGACACTTGTCCACAAGCAAATCCGAAAAATTGAGAGGGATAAAAGTCTACACAGAATATTTTATTTTATATTTGTAGTCTCAGTAAAATACAGAAAAAACTAGCTTTGTGTAAGCTATTTGAACTGGTTAAGTGGCCCTGTTTTATACCATGAAACCCTGCACACAGTACATGTATTAGCACCTTAGTCAATTCTTCTACATAACTTTCATCAGCTGTATGCATCATTTCCATGCAATAGTCAATACCATGGTCAGTCTTTGCATTTTCTCATGCCAACATGATGTGAATACTTACTTTTTAATGCATCATTTCCATGCAATAGTCAATACCATGGTCAGTCTTTGCATTTTCTCATGCCAACATAATGTGAATACTTACTTTTTAAAGCAAGTTTTGACAAATAAGGAATAAATATTGATGTTTTAATCTAAAATATTCTTTGGATCCAAGATCCACTGTCTTTCAGAAGTTAGACTCTAAGCAGTCTGCTTTTCAAAGATTGTTTTAATGCCAATTTTATGTTGAGTAGGTGTGGATTGTTAACCATACAAATCATGACATTTCTTTGACAGGTCCATTCAAAAATAAAAGGCACTTGTCTCTAATGATTAACCAGCAGAAGGTCTTCATTCAAAGTATTAATGATGTTACAAAATTCTAGCACCCAAAAGCGGTGTTTATGATCCGTTGTTAATGTGATAACTGCAGTAGACCAAACATAATATTTAAATGGACAAAAATAAGCATTATCAAATAATTCTTAAAAGATTGTCAAATATTTTGATGCATGTCACCACTTGCAATATGATTAGATGAATACTGTATTGTTAAATTAGTATTCACAAATCCTTCATTTGTTACTATAAATAAATGGTTAGTCTAGCTTTCATTCTTTCTCTCAAAAATCAAGCTATTTCCACACCATTTTCAACCAATCATTTATCTGCCTACGCACATGTACATATTTTTGTGTGCTGCATTCTAAATCTTTTTATTCTACTTATCTGTTTACATTTATTATATATATATATATATATATATATATATATATATATGGTTTTAATAACTTTAACTATGGGCACATACTTCAAAGGTGCCAACAGAGAATTATATATAAAAAAAGTTTATACAAATAAATGATTTCTATAAAATATGCCATATTTTATCTTATTGTTTTACTCATTTTGGGATATTATATTTTGGGCAAGTGGCTGACTTTTAAAATTTTTTAAATCCCTTATATATATATACCATGCTGGATAGTTGAAACTATCAAACTGTTCCATCGCAACAGGCACTTCAGATTGCACATCCATGAGAGCTGTAGCTCTTGGAGGCATCAGACTAATGGATTCCCACAAGGGTCTGTTCTATGTCTATATCAATGACTTACCTGTCACACAGTTGTGCAAGTTCATGTATGCAAATGACATTGCTCTCATGACCCAAAGTTGCTCATTTACCGAGCTTGAGGAGGTACTGAACAAGGACCTGGAGAAAATTACAGACTTTTTCAAGAAATGGCATCTACAGTCAAGTGCAACAAAGACAGTCTCCAGCATCTTCCACTGTAACAATGCAAATGCGAACCGTGAGCCTGGCATCCTCTTCAATTGGCAGCAAATAAAACATGACCCGACACCAACATACCTTGGTGTGACTCTGGACAGATCACAGACATTTTACAACCATCTGAACAAAGTTGCAGCAAAACTTAGCACTTGAAACAACCTACCCAGCAAACTGGCTGGCTCAACCTGGGGCACTAGTGCTCAAACACTCAAGACATCAGCACTGGCATTCTGTTATTCGACAGCTGAGTATTGTGTTCCTGTCTGGACTCAGTCATCCCACATTAAGTTAATTGATGTCCAGCTCAACACAAACAATGCGCATAATCTCTGGAACACTACATCCTACCCCATTCCCATGGCTGCCAGTACTCAGCAACATTCCTCCTCCACATCTGCGCTGCCAGGAAGCAACCACAAAAGTGTTCGCTAAGGTCTATGCCAGTGAGAAGCTTCCACTGTACATGGACATCGCCTCATATCCAGCATTCCACTTGACTTCGATAAGTACAATGTGGTTTGGTTTGTTACTGGAGGATAAGAGAGCTATTTCGGCACGGAGTGTCAAGTGGTCTTCAACAGATGTTGTAAACCACTTCTCGTAGCTGAGCCATCTGTCTGCCCTCCTGGCTTCAACCTTCCACATCATCTGTGGACCACGTTGAACCGCTTCCAAAAAGGGCAGGGTCATTATGCAGTTAACCTTGTCCAATGGGGACAGGCCACTGACTCTTCCTGTTGCTGTTGACACAGACCATGCCACACATTGTGAACAACTGTGCATTCACAAAGTTCCCCGGTGGACTGCCGGCTCTGCATCTTGCTGATGATAATGCTTTTAAATGGTTGAGCATGCACTGCACATAATATATATATAGTTTCTTGCTTTGCTGTCACTTATCTTTGTTCAGCTCTCACTTCTCCCTATTCTGCAAAAAATGAAAAGTCACTTCTCTCTAAAGTTCAAGGCTAGCTTGACCCTTGATGTGTGTGTGTGTGTGTGTGTGAGAGTCTTGCGAGTTCATTTGCAGTCACTGCTACAACAAGTGCCCCATTTCCAGTACTCAGAGTTCGCTATTCCAATAGCAACAAAGACAATTAATCAATTATGGAAGCTTCTTTAATCTTAACAAAATAAAGTTTTCAATGTGAAAAGGAAAGAGTGAACATGAAAAGTAAAAGAACTGTTTGAAAATTATAAAGCACTAGCTTTTCTTGACTTAAAATTCCTGATTCCCTAATCATACATAGCAAAATTAAATAAAACAACAAATTTCTAAACATTGTTCATATCATTCCAATTCTTACAGCTGTAATCATTTGTATAATTCAAAAGTAAAAAGCCAATTGAAGATCTGTTCACATGTGTGATTATTTATGTACTATGTGTGTCTAGGAGAGAGAGAAACACACAAAGAATGTTTTTATTGGCTGTAGTTGGTTCACAGAAGCCACAAAAACCTGTGCACAAAGTCGATCATTTCATACTTTAAAAAAATAGATTCAAGTAATTTTTGAAAGCCAGTCTGTTGTATATATCCACGAAAATATAAATAACATTTTAATTTGTCCACTGTTGGGGGCCACACAATTAAAATGTTAAGTGACAATTCAGTTTTGTGAGAGAGAGAGAGTTTGAGAAAGAACCACTAACTCAACTGGCCCAGTTGGCATTCATCATTTTTTCTTTTCTCCTTTTATATCATAAGAGTCATTGACTGACAAGACTGTAAGGTTCATTAATCTCTATTCTAACATCAAAAGTTTAACTCTATGCATATATTCCTGATGTGATTTTAAAAAATAGCATGATTTGCAGATCCTCATAAAAGGTATACTTATATATTGGTACTAGTAGAATAAAGTGTTAGATTCTATATTTTGCCTTCGTATTTCACAAAAAGAAATTTGAAACTGAATTCAAGCCTGTTTTTGCAATAGGTAATGCATCGAATGCCAGTCCGATGTTGTTTTGAGGTTTAACGCCATTTCTCAGTGCAAGATTGGCTATACATGGCAGCCAGTATAACTGGTGGCGGAATGACCCAGAAAAACCAAGGTTAAACCAAAGACCCATGGGAAGTTAGTGGCAGCTTTCTTACATACCCACTTTAGCCAAGCTTGTGACCTGAATCACATGAACAGATTAGGGTAGGTAGGTTATATTAATCTATATATATTCATAATGATTAGTATATATGTTGTGCTAAGCACTTCAGTAACTGGGCATAATTGGCTCAATTAGATTCACAAATCAATTTTGGGAAGTTTTAAAAATTAAAAATATATATATATTTTCTTTTTACCCTGTGGAAAAAAAGTGCTAAGGTCAGCAATGAAAAACAGGGATGGTCAGCGAACCAGAAACATTTTTTTTCCTCATAGGAAGATGATTTCTTGAAACAGGTTTAGTTAATTTTCAATTCCAAATACGTCTTTAGGGCTACGCAATCCCATAGCTTGCCATAGCTTGATATTCTGGACTATTCATTTTCAAAGTAGAGACAGTACAATTTTTGAAGTTGCTAGTCATGGACAAATATTTTCTTCCCATTTTAAAAAGATTTTGGCAAATATTTTTTCATGCCATATTCATCTGGCTGTTCATGCATGCAATGTGGGAAAATAGAAATGCTCAACATATTTCTTTACAACATATATCACAGACCAACAAGCTGTTCTCTGCCCCACCCCCCCCCCCCCCGATGTGACCACCATCAGTCATGTCAGAAAAAAATGTATTGGTCTACCTGTATCACACCCACCGCTGGTCATTAACCGATTCGGCCCCGATCCCGTCTGTAGGCTTGATGAGGCTGTACCCTACTTCCAAGCTCTGCAGCATCAAGGTCATTTAAGATACACCAACGTGGGTGGTATTTAAAAAAAAGCAGACAGATATGGCTCTAAAATGATACCAAATAATCTGGAAGTTCTAGTTGCACTACAAAATACACTGGGAAAAACCTCATTTTTTGGACCCGTTTTTTTTTTCCACCCAAAATTAGCTCGAGGTCAGGATGCGATTTTGTGTCCGGATTTTAGACCTTATGGCCTCAGATCTAAGGCATACTGGTCTTAACTGCACACAGACAGGTGATTCTTTGCAAAAACTAGGATAAGGGTGGCATTTGGAATAAATTGCAGTCTTCATACGAAAATGATGGGTCCATTAAGCAAAAAAAAACAACAAAAAAACTTTTATACTTCTGCTCATGAGCAAGCAAAATAACCAATGAAAAAATATGTTTCTAATACAACTAGGCTTTAGACTCATGGAAAATCTGTTGAAAGCCGATGTATTACAATGCATTCAATAATAGCCCCCCAAATGTCTTTCCTACGCACATTTACGGCACAAACTACAAAAACCTCTGGGGCCGAATGAGTTAATAACTGCTGCAAGTACGCACAGTCTATTACCACTTGAATGCATATCTGGCTAAAGGACCAAATTATTGGCCAATCACAACATTTCAAACAAAACAAATCTGGCATGAATGATTAACAGGTTTTTAATGGTTTCATTCTATTGTTTACAATATGCTACAATATCTGATCAGGAAATAATGCATACGAGATATCTGGACAATGGAAAACTTAAAATGTTCTGCTCTGCCCTGGTCTTAATTGTGTGAAATAAACAAAATATACAAAATTTGTTTATTGCTTCTAGTTCTTAATTTATGGTCCACTCTTTACCATTTTTCGTTCATGGTTGATCATTCAATGTTGATGGTTTATCGACTATCATTTAGCATTAAACTACTTATTCTGCACATTGTTGTTGTTGCAGGGTTTTATGCCATTTTTCAGCACATGATAGGCTATACATGGCGGCCAGTATTAATGGTGGAGGAAGAACCCGGAAAAACCACGGAAAGAACCACCAACCCTCGAGAAGCTACTGGCAAGCTTTCTCACATACCTACAATGGCCAAATCCGAGACTCGAACCTACGCAGACAGAGGTGAGATGGCGGTGATCTGTAACGGACAGCACTTTAGACCACTCGGCCACTCGGGGGCCCCTATTCTGCACATGGAGTTTATTGATCATTGTACATTTATTGATTGTTCACCAAGTGTTTTTCATCATTCAATATGCATTTCAAAGAGGTACATATAATGCTTCAAAGTCTGTATCAGTACCTCCAAGATATCAGGTCTAACAGTTCTGGAAATAATTCATTCATTTAACTAAATTAAAACTGATAATAGTGTCATAAAGGTGGATGATGAGATCTGGATCCGTTGGGTGAAGTTCTCTGCTCCAATCGGGTTATTTTTAAACGGCCTATACAGTGAGCTATTCATTGTACAGTAGTCCCCCTCTTGAACGGCCCCCCCCCCCCGACCAGCGGCCACCCACTCCTTACGGCCAGAATCCGTTGGCACTGATGAGTTTGTGTTCAAAAGTACCCCTCGCGAAAGGCCACCCGGCTAATGCGACCAGCATATTAGTGCAAAATTATAAAATTTACCCCTCACAAGCAGCCACATTTTATTTGAATATGTATCCTGAAAGAGTATTTTATTCATAACGTGTGTTAAGTAATCCGATTTCTGTTTCCCGATGCACAGGCACGTGATTCTGTGGAAACTAATGCGTATACTCACTATATAACAATAGCGAGTATACGCATTAGTTTCCACAGAATCAAGTGCCTGTGTCCCGATGTCAGGTTTTCGTTACTGAAAGAAGTGTTGAGTAAAGTACATTTACCACTAAGGTTAATATTATATCATGTACGCCTCACGAGAAGCCAAATTTATTCCATAAAAACTGAGAAAGACTCAAATTTTAATCCATACAAAAAGGGTACGTACATGTAATCCAATTAGCCTTACTGCTGTGTTATCATAAGATGTCTGGTTTAGTCACTGATAATTGTTAAAATTACAATTATTGAACAGTAGTAACAGCTGAGAAGTGGCATTATTGACGTACAATACCCAAGTCAGCAGGAAAATGGTTTGGTAGCCTTTATGGTTTCCCTTAGTAAGATATTGAGCTTGTTCACTTTGATAATCAGTGGCTATTACTACTGACAATAATTGTCAGAATTACAAATCCTAGCGGCTGTGAGGTCAAATCTGCGTGATGTTAATGGTACATATCGAAGCCATTTTGGCTTCTCTCACTTAGTTTCAAGAAATGTATAAAAACAATAGGGTACCAGACTGCGACTAATGAATCACGTGACAAGATCACTTCCTTTAAAAACACACGGCAATTTGTTTAGATGCATACAAAATTGTTTTATCAGTATTGTAGTTGGCAACATGAATAACTTACTGCAAAAAGATCAACATGTCATCGAGGAAAAAAAATTGTCAGTTTAGAGGAGAACGTGAAAGTAATTCAACTGATGGGGGTGTGTGTTCGTCTAGGATCATTGCAGAAAACTAACGTCGGGAAGACTCAGATAAACAATATCGTGAAAGATAATGAAACAATTCTGCAGAAGTGGAAAGGTGAAATGGACAGAGAGAAGAAGATTTTTTGAGACAGGAAACATTTGTATCATGATTTGAATGACAAGAAAAAGCAAAAATTTTGTCAGTTGAATTGGGATATGACAACTTTACCGCAAGTAATGGATGGTTGCACATATTTCAAGTGCGGCACAATATCAAGTGTTCTGTCCTTAGTGGCGAATCAGCTGATGTTAATAATGAACTTGTCCAAGATTGGAACAAAAGACTAAACGATATATGCAGGGGATATGACAGCAAGGATATTTTTAATGTGATGTGACGAGACTGGTTTGTTTTTAGACTGTTACCAGCAAAGTGACAGATGATGTGAACTGTAACAATATTATAAAGACAGTTTTAAAACCATATCAATGGTTATTCATAGCATTCTTTTGAAAATGATGACAAAGTTTGTTTTACATTTATTTCACATCATTCATGTGACATTTTTAATTAAAATATTAAATACTTAAATTAAATGTACTTGTGACTTTTTTCATATGTATTTACTATTTGCATTTGTCATCCCCCTCTAGAAAGGCCACCCGCATTATAAGGCCACTTCCCTGCTGCATTAGGGGTGGCCTTATAAGAGGGGGACTACTGTACATGTATAATAAACTAGTCAATATACAGACTTTTCCAATTTGACAGACAAAAATCATTGCTGGTACCTAAATTGACACCCCCTCCAATGTTATGTTTTGCTGATTAACAAAAATCAAACGTTCAGTCTAAAAATCATTGCAGGTACATAAACTACAGCACCCCAATATTACGTTTTGCTGATTAACACAAAATTAAGGTTTGGTCTAACTAATTTAATAGCTAAACGAAGCAACAATTTTCCATTTGCTCAATTGTATGCCTGGAATTGTTCAAAGATACTGTCACCATTTGACTGTAAATGGCATCCAAGTCAAAATAATTTAAATAGATCTGAATCAAACAAAATTATCTTTTGTCCCATGTTTATGACCAAATGATGACACTGAACCAGTGGAACCTTCATCATCCAAAGCTGAGGTAATGGTTACTCATAAGATAAAATGTATTTTGTGCAGCAATAGTTGAAAACAGAGCCTGCTGTTTTTAAAAAAGTTTAGTCGGGTGAAGAATGTGACAATGAAGACATCTGTATGTTTTGCCATATATGTACAGAGGTTTAAAAAAAACTCCATGACCAAATATGCAAAAAAAAAGCAGTAACAGAACACTGGCAAGGAATGCTGGGTTGCCAGAATACAAACTGCTGATTGAAGGTCCACAACAGCAGGCAGATTTGAATGCAGGTTTACAAAAACATTCTTCCAAACAAGACATAGCAGTGAAGTTGCAACTTAAGTGTGTACATTGGCTGAGTGTAGAAGACATCCCATTTCTAAAACATAAATCTCTTCTTGATTTAATACACGAGTTAGCAGCTGAAAAAATGTTGAAGAATTCTGTCAATCATTATGACTCAGCTATTACTTGTTCATAGTTACTGGGGAACCTATCTAACATTGTTGAGGATAATCTTACACATGACTTGCAAAATTCATCATTTGTGACAGACTTGGCAGATGAAAGCACTGACATAGCCAACAATAAACGCCTTGTCATATATGCTCAGATTATTTCTGATGACATGAAACCATCAACAAGATTTTTTAAGAAATGTCGAATGTTCAGATGCTTCTGGCAAGGGAACTGCCTTATTGGCTTAGTCACATTATATAACTAATATTTTTGTTGGGTATTTAAACAATATAATTATTTTTTAAAAACAAGTGAAAACTGATCATCGGCTTGAATAAGACTCATAGATTTGGATTCTGACTCACTGGTTTTTGCCTTGATGAGTCAAATAACATGCAAGAAACTTTTGTTGATAAACACTGCAAGAAACTATTTGTATATAAAACACAGATATCCTGTAACCTTGTTTACATAGTAATTAAAGAAACCAATTATTCCTAGTAAAATATGTTTCTTCAAAAATATTTACCCAATCATAATACTTTAGGTGAACTACTAAGGTATTATGATGGGTAACATATCTGAAGATGAAATCAAGTTTTCCTAGTAAAATATGTTTCTTCAAGAACACATGCCCAATCATAATAACTAAGTAGTTCTCCAAAGGTTTTATGACTGGCTAATGTATCTGAAGAAGCAAATTGTGGACAATTTCTACATTATCAATATCAGCCCAATCCTGCATAACACGCCGCTTTAAGAAGCAAACCGAACTATGAACTGCTAAATTATTATTAACATTTTACAGCATTAAAGGTTTTAATGTATGACATTTTGTCCCGTTACTTTTTGTCCTACAAGTTCATCATAATAAAAACATGAATTAGTAATGTTTGTCCCGTTAATTTTTGTTCTACATGTTAATAATAACAATACAAATTTGAATTTTGTCCTTTGTGTTTTTGTGACTATCCAGTAGTCCTACCTGTAAGACCCGACGCTGATATTTATGTTGTGGGCGTCAGGGTCTTACAGCCTAACTAAAGGCGCTGTGTAGTGTGTTTTGATGTCGACTAACATCGTTACGAAAGTAAAATTTTCAGGAATATTTCACACAATTGACAACTAAAATAATGACGCTTTTCTACAAAGTAAAGTTATAATGTTTTAGTCAGACTTTACTTACTATGATGCCTTTTCTCTAATAAATTAAAATTCTCACAAACGAAATGGACCCGTTTTCAAGTTTCTTTCGCCTACTTTTCAGTTGGCTGGAAAGCGATGAAAGCCGAGAATGCCAAAATCGGATAAAGTTGAACATTATTTTTTAACGAAACGAATAAAAATATATTATGCCTATTGGAACTGTAAGCAACAGTTCGTTTCGTTCAAGAAATATATCCCAAACATCAACCTACTTGAACTTACTTCGGCATACTTCGACTACCGTCGCATTGCAACAAATTCAAATATATGTCAACGGAACGTGAAAATGCATCAATTTGCTAGTGTCATATTTTCACTCCACCAGGATAAAGACAGCACAGTAAGTATATTAATCACACATAAATTAGTGGGAAAATATCGATATAGGCTGCCAAATGTGTGAGATGTTCCAAAAACTTTGATTACTCATTCCGATGTCAACGACATCGGAACACACTATACAAGGCCGTTATTTGGACAGTAAGACATAGCACCTCAACAAAATCAAAATGTGCTATGTCTTACATGTAGGACTATACTATCCCGTAATTTCTGCCCGTTTTCGTTGATCGTTCAACATATGTTTTACAAACATGCAATGTTTTTCTAAGGTTAGATGTTTCACGCGATTTTAAGCGAACTGTCTATAATGATTTATTCACGAAAAAGACAGAATGTAATTTGCTTTGAAGATATGCAAAATAATTTTTTTTACAAAACGAATTAAAAATTAAAGAAACAGCATGACTATGGAAGTGTTCAATAACCTTTGGCGTTTTGAGGGTTCCGCTCTTTTGCTGCCTCTTTCCGATGTATGTTACTTCACTCCAGTCAGCTTCAGCCATATCTATACTTATAGAATAAATTATTAACTTAGACCGATGAGGGTGCTGTTAATAAAACAATGCTATTTGCTGTTCTTATGCAAGACTTGCTCAAGCTCCAATTTGAAAGAGCATAAACGGGTCTATTGTCGTAAAATTTCTTCGTTTTGTTTCTAGAACAAAAGTACTGAATAGGTAAAAGATATTTGCAAATAATGTATACATTGGAGTTAATTGAATTATAATTACTTCTAGTTATTCAATGATATCTTCCGTATTATAATTAAAACGTCGTAGTATATGATAAATCGGTCAGCGGTAGTCTGGTTCCCTGCTTTTCTGGCTCCTGCGTTGCACACACTTAATTTTCATATTTTGCATGGGGGGGTTAGAAATGTCAGGAAAAATAATTTCCCGGGTATCAACACTGGTTATACTGGCTATATAAAAAGTACCTTGCATAGCTTAGGTATTGTTCAAAGAACCTGTAATTCCTTTTATTTTGGTGTAGGATTGATTGGGTGTATTATGGTTTATAGAATATACGGTTTGGCCTTACTCCAAATGTGCATCTTTCAAAAAATGCTAGCTCCGCTTGATCATTTCACTTCCTTGACTTCACAGAAAGAGCACATAACGTTTCTTTAAATTATATCTATCTATCTATCTATCTATCTATCTATCTATCTATCTATATATATATATATATATATATATATATATATATATATATATATATATATATATATATATATATATATATATATATATATATATATATATATATGTGTGTGTGTGTGTGTGTGTGTGTGTGTGTGTGTGTGTGTGTGTGTGTAATTTATGTAGTAATTGATCCGTTGCACTTTCTGAAGATAGTCTGGCAAAATTAATTTTCCCTATTTTAACAGGTGCTAAAAAGATAGTGTACTTTAGACTAATTCAGGCTGATATTTTTTTGCACATGGGAGCAGTCATTTTAGTTTGTAGTGTGCTTATATTGATTAATTGGATTTACGTCGCATGCGCCAAGAAGGGCATGTACGACGGGTTTATTCCCGCACAGCGGGATGCTAAATGTTCCTGGGGGAAGGAATTTGTGCCACATCCCCCAGGCGTTTATGTGCTCAAGGAGCACTGCTAATTTAGGCGTCAGGTCGTAGGACTATATGTCTCTAACGACCTGAATGAAAGGCTTTCATGAGGGCGAATGGGTCAAACACACACTCATGTTAACAATGAGTTGATTTCAGTCGTTAACCTTGGGTGTTCGCCCATCTAGGAGAAGGTAAACTCCGATTTCAAACCTTCTCTGCCTTGCGCCTATACCCTTTCGTGGGTTAGGCTAAGGGAGTAACCCCCAACAGAAAAGCCGGAGACGGAGCCCCTAAGGCGATCAGTTGCATGAGCAACAGTTGAATTCTCCATATCACCCTGACCAGGCTTGCGCCCTGGAGATGACACTTCAGCTTCGCTCCACAGCGTCGACACAACACGGGAAACAGCAGTTTACCAGTTATAAGTCACCACTCGACTGGCGTAGAGCCAGACAACAGGGGTTGCTTCTGACGGTGGGAGAGACCAACAGGTTTCACTGGACATCTACCAGCGGCCTCAAACTGGGCAGCCCCCAGCCAATAAGGTGCCGTCGCTCCACAGTTCGCCTGCCTTGCTGGGTGCGTAAGGCTTAAGGTAGGCGAGTACCTGACGAGCAGACTACAACTACTGCACCAAGAAATAACAAAAGTAAACCAACAAGGAAACCTTCAATCCTCAAGTTAGGTACCTGGAATATCCGGACCATGCTGACTCGGCTTTCAGATGATCTCCAGACAATCACTGATGTTCGAAAGACTTCAGTCATCAACGACGAACTTGCAAGACTCCATGTCGACATCGCCTCACTACAGGAGACACGACTACCAGATTCCGGCTCCTTCAGAGAAAAGAACTACACATTCTTCTGGCAAGGAAAGAGCACCGACGAAGCCAGAGAGTTTGGTATTGGATTCGCTGTCAGGAACACTCTGCTAGGGATGATAAAACCCTGCCAACAAGGAAACGGAAGACTGCTATCCCTCCTCCTCCACACCACAAACGGGCCTGTCAACCTGATCAGCGTTTATGCACCCACACTAAGATCCTGCACAGATACCAAGGATGAGTTTTACGATGAGTTAAACTCACTCATCGACAAAATTCCCAAGGAGGAGAACTTGATTTTAATGGGCGACTTCAATGCTAGGGTGGGTGCCGACCATGACTCTTGGCTCTCCTTTCTTGGCAAGTTTGGCATTGGGAAAATGAATGAGAATGGTCAGCACCTTCTAGAGATGTGCTCGTACCACGACCTCAGCATCACCAATTCATTCTTTCAAACAAAGCCACAGCACAAAGTGTCTTGGAGGCATCCCCGATCTAAACACTGGCACCACCTGGACATGATCATTACAAGACGGTCAACCATGAAGGGTGTACTTCTTTCCTGTACCTTCCACAGTGCTGACTGAGACACAGACCACTCGCTGGTGCGCTGCAAAATGAAGCTTCAGCCGAAGAAGATCCACCGCTCTAGGCAAGAGGATAAACCACGCATTGATGTGAGCAAAATATCATATCCAGACATGGCTGATGCATTCACCTATGCTCTTTCCAAGACGTTTGATTCAGAAACCCCCAACGGCAGTGCCAAAGAAAGATGGGATCACATCAGAGAGACCGTGTACAGCACAGCCACACGGATCTTTGGTAAGAAGCAATCAAAGAACAATGACTGGTTTGATGCTAACTCACCCACACTCATGTCAGCCATAGTAGAGCGTCGTAGTGCTCACCTGCAATACAAGCGATCCCCCTGCCAGAGGATACTACAGGCATACAGGTCTATCAGAAGCAAAGTGCAGAGATTAGCACGGCGGTGTGCCAGTGAATACTGGCTTCAGCTCTGTCAGAGCATACAGTCAGCAGCATATATTGGAAACATCAGAGGCATGTACGATAGCATAAAGGAGGCAATGGGGCCCACGAAGAAAGTGACAGCACCACTGAAGTCTGCCACATGCGATACCATCCCCTTCAAGGGCAAGAAGATGGAGCGTTCGGTGGAATACTACTCCGAACTGTACTCCAAAGAAAACCACGTGACCAATGATGCCATCAACGCTTTGAAAACCTCCCTTTCATGGCCGAACTGTACGAGAAAAATACTGTAGACGAACTAAAGAAGACCTTAGAGAAACTGCCCCTAGGTAAATCCCCAGGGAAGGATGGCATCACAGCAGAACTCATCATGTGTGGTTCTAGCGTGCTGATCACACACCTGCACGACCTCCTCTGCCAGTGCTGGAACGAGGGTGCAGTGCCTCAGGACATGAGAGACGCTAACAGCATTGCCTCAGGGCATGAGAGACGCTAGCAGCATGACCCTGTACAAGAACAAGGGCGACAGAAGCGACTGCAACAACTACAGGGGCATATCACTTCTCAGATCGTGGGTAACGTTTTCGCACGTGAGTAGTGAAGGGGGATACTCTACGGACAATGGGAATTAGCATTACAGAACCCCTTGGGACACTCTACGGACAATGGAAATTTAACATGGCGAAAAATCGTGGGACACTCTACGGACAAGGGGAATTAACATGGGAATAAATCGTGGGACACTCTACGGACAAGGGGAATTTAACATGGGAATAAATCGTGGGACAATCTACGGACATAAGGAATTTAACATGGGATTTTTTTTTTTTTTAATTTTTTAAAAAAAGGGGTAGGCAATGGAAAGGCTATCTCTTTTCGAGAAATATGGGGGCCCTGAAAAGGGCCTTTGGGTTTTCTTCTGCTTCTAATTTCTTCTTTTCCTCCACCAACTTCTTATTTTATCTCCAACACTCTTTCTCTTCTTTTTTTTCTCCTTCTCTTCTTTCTTCTCTTCCTCCTCTTCTTCTTTCTTCCTCTTCTCATTTTCTTCTTCTTTTTCAATTTTTTCGTTCCATGTTCTTATTCTTATCTTTTCCTCTTCATCCTCCTTCTCCTCCTTTATTTCCTTCATCACACCACTAATCTTGTCCTTTGCTTTTCTTAAGTTGTTAATTTCCATCTTTACACGATGGGGACTATAGGAATAATGGTCTTCAACCAGTCTTATTAGCATCTGTTCCATTATTCCTAAGTTGTCTAAAACGTCTTGCAAGGTTTGTATTTTGTCCATTTGGTTTGACGCCATCTTCTTTTTATTCTTTGCAGAATGGTTTGAACGACGAACACTGTGGGTTCTTATAGTGAAAGCGCGAACGTGAAGGAAAACATCCCCTTAAAAAACATAAAATGGATCTTACCTGGATCATGACCCAACAACGCGTGGACGTGAAGGAAAACATCCCCCTACTTTTTTCATATAATAAAACCCTAACTATACTCTTCACATACGCTAAGAAACCCATAATCTACTATTCACACAAACACACCTCAGCTCTTACTAACACAAACACACAAACTTACTTCAACATTTACAAACACAAACACACAATCACATACACTTCCACTATTAATAAAGAGTTAGTGTTTATATTCACACTACTCTACCTACACACATTGGCAAATCGATCGTTATTTCTTTTCTAGAGTATTGGGTAGCCCTGAAAAGGGCTGTTTTGTTTGGAACTTCATGGACACCTGGTTAATGGTGGCACCTTCCAGGTCTGGCGCCACATACACATCTTATCCCCCAGTTACTTTTTACCTTTTGGGGGGAGAGAGCAGAGGCAGGATATGTCGCTTCAGAATCCCAATTTTCACTCTCTGGGATTTTGAAATTTCTTCTCTCCTTTTCCTCCTCCTCTTCTTTGTTTCTTCTTTCCTCTTTATATCTTCTTTCTTCTTCTTCTTTGTTTCTTCTTTCCTCCTCTCTTATCCTTCCCTCCTCGACAATGGCTTCCGCGGCCAGTTCATTTAATATGCGCCTGGCATATTCCAGATGCACATGAAGCTCCAACAGTTTCTCAAGTCTCGTGTTCATTTTTTGGTGTTGATCAATCAACAAGGGTAGCTGGACTGCCGAACGAGTTTCAATTTATACTGAAAGCGCGGACGTGAAGGAAAACATCCCCCTAATAACATAAAATTCATCTTACCTAGATCATGACCAAAAAAACAACAACGCGCGGACCTAAAAGAAACACTCACTCACTTTTTATGCTACCCATCACTATTTAAAATTTTTTTATAAATCACTTCAATAGACTATCCACATACGCAAATCAATCCAATCTAACCCCAAATATACACCTCAAACAGTAAGAAAAGATATCATTTTAATCTACTATCTCCACCAACTTACTTGAGCTCTTACTAACTCAAACACACCAACACATACCCTCACATTTTTTAAAAGAGTTAGTGTTTATTTTCACACTACTCTACCTACACACATTGGCAAATTAATAGTTATTTCTTTTCTAGAGTATTGGGTAGCCCTGAAAAGGGCTGGTTTTTTTTGTTTGCTATGGTATTCTTTTTTAGTTTCTAAGAATGCGATGTCCTCTGAGGATAGACTTTCTGGCGATAGGTCTGCTTCTTCGGAAAGAAAAGAAGAACTCTTTGGTGTCGATACGGCAATAGACAAAGCCTCTGTCAGGTTCAGGTTGCTGCTGTTGTTGTTGCTGCTGTTGCTGCTGTCTCTGAAGTCTGTACTTCTCTGTCCATTCTTCTTTTTCCCTGTTCATTTCTTCTCTGAAGAGCTCTTCTATCAGGTCTTCAGTGATTTTTAACATTCTCACATTTTCGATTTCTTCTGGCTTCGGTATCAGACTGTGTCTGACCCTATGCAAATTCACGTAGGCTTCGTTGAGCTTAGCTAGTTTGAAGCACATCTTCTTAGGAGGATGAGTCGACAATGGATGGTTAGACTGGAAACAACCCCGGTTCTTAAAGTCAAAGCGCGGACGTGAAGGAAAACATCCCCCACACGGTTTTCGAGTCGCAACGTTTAGTGAGTGTCATGAGAGGGATAGTAAGAAATCAAAGAGCATCAATCCAACATTCTTCTAGGTAAACAAAAGACAAAGACATTTTTTTCAAAACACAACATTTTTTATTCAAAAATCACTTAACACTAAACAACAACTCTAACATTTTTAACAATAATCCAACACTATAACATCAAACTTTTTTTTCAAATCACTAACATTTTTTTTCAATGGATAATTTACTTTAAACAGGGCTGACAACGTTGTGAATGAAATTGTGATTTCCACTGTTGGAAATCATTAGGCCATTGATGGACACTACGTTTCCTAGCTTGAGACAAAAGATAAGCATAATGGTCACAAAACCATCGATCTATTTTCACATCGTTTCTAGCAGAAGAACGAGGATCAAAATGAGTCACTAAATGTTCTAAGGAATAGCCTAGGCTGCGATGATGCAGATAATACACACAATATTGTCCACACACCAAGGAATCTGTGCCTTGTAATTTCACATTATTGAATCGGGTGGTTTGAGCATTTCTTCTCATAAAGTCAATGATATCGTCTTCCAAAGGGGGCAATCCGTACGAATCAAAATATTCCACACATCCTTCTTGAGGAAAGTAGACGGCTACCCAGTGGGTTCCTGGGAGATGACTGTCGTCCGTGTTGATCACGTAAGCTTGATGGTCTTTAGGTTTGCGATGAGGGAGTTCATCTTTAGCACAGACGACAGGATTCCAAGAAGCTGTATACGAACTGTGGTTCAAAAGGTAATAAAGTTCCCAGGTATCCATTGTTTTCTGTGTTGTTTTTTTCTTCTTCTTCACAGGTAATAATAAGTCGTCAATTCGATCCTGACTTTTTGCTTGAAAATGTCTGACGAATAAACGGTTATTCGTTCTGTTTCCTCACTCTGATTTAGGAGAGCTTCGATACGATGGATCTCTTGACTGGTTAATGGTGGACAAGAATGTTCACGCAAGTCTTTATACCACTGGTGCAACACGTCTTTGTTCGAGATGAGACTCCAAGCATCGTCCAGATACTCGTCCAATTTTTCTTCTTGACTTAACATCAGGCATTTATCGTGTTGAATTTGACTGGGATGATCGTTTTGACATCCATAACAATTTTTCTTGATCAATTCCGTCATTTTATCGACCAAGTGTTTGGCAAAACAGGAGACTAAATGGGCTTCTTGTTCTGGCCATCTCGATTTCATCATGATCACTTCTTCTTCTTCCACAGTCTCCTTACATTCCATGTCCAAAGTTTCTCCACTAGGTAAAGAGGGATAACAGTCTTCCATGGCTTCTAGTAATCTAGAATGACTTCTCTCAAACTGTTGATTTCTATGGTATTATCAAATTCGGCATACAGGATGACGTTCACCGTTACATCAGGGTCTCGGTTTGCAAACTGAATTTCCACACGAATTTGGCCGGATTTTATAGGGTGGAAATGTCCCTCGTCGCTGCCTTGGTCTGGAGTGAAATCGAAAGCCCACAAAGCATAACCTCCTGCGTAATCCTCGTACGTAATGCCGTGACTGGTGTTGGTTCCTAACTGGCCGGTGGCTTCGTACAGGGACAAGTACGATCTCAAGTAATTCTTCTTCTCAAAGTCAGGTTCGAAAGGTCGGGTACACAAGGTCTTGCCATCGCGACTGACTTCGATCTTGGACACGCCAAAGTGTTGAAAGTAGAAAGGATTTTTTTCGACAGCTCCGTTGAAGGCTGTATTCTCGACGATACCAACGATTAAACGTTTGGGTAGCTGTCCTTGGAACAGATGATCTTCGATCATGGATCGCTGTCCCTTGGGAATGGTGAACGTTTTCACTTCCACGCGTCGTATGGGATACTTGGCGGTCGTTCTGCTCAACGTCTGACTGATGTCGTTACCCACTTTAGGTAACACTTCCACACGGCGTACGTAGAGCCTGGCTTCCTCGATGACAGTTTTGCAAACAGTAGTACCTATCAAATGGAAAGCGGCACTGCTACGATTCAGTCTCAGGCGAACATTCACCCCGTTTAGCAAATATTTCTCTTGCAACCACATGTCCAGATGTAAACGATCCATCAGTTCTAAACTTTGTCCGTTTTTGATTTTGTCTCTTCGTTCTACAAATCCGTCATTGCTTGGTGTTTTGCTTGCATCAGTTTCGAATCTTTCAAACTGGCCTGCTTCGTCAGCTTCCCATAGCACACAGGCATTGAGATGAGTGTTCTTGGCATCTATTCCGTACGTCAAGAGATTTTCCAGGTACGCTCGATAAGGGTAAGTATCCATGCTGCTGCTGACCAGTTTGTTGTTCAAGTACAAGTCCACTCCGCTAAACAAGGAATGCATGAAATTGTTGACGGGAGCTATTACCTCATCGCCATCTAGGGTCGAATTGTCCTCATCGACAACTTTGACTTTCAAGTACAAGTAACTGCTATTCAGATCGATGTAATCTTCGGGCTGTCCTTTGATTTCAAACTCGATGGGAGCTGAGGCTGTCAATGAGGAGACGGGGTGAAATTCCACCCACTGGGATTCTTGCATCGTCATCATGGTGGGGGGCATGGCAAACAGATCCAGTTCCGTCTTGGAACAGGCGCATGACTCTCGGTGCATCATTTTTTGTTCTGTTCTTTCTCAATAATCGAAAACGTCTAAGTCTCGAACGGTTCTTCTTTTCTTGGCCTTTCTCGCTTGAAGTCTGGTGAAAGGGTGTTTTCTTCGTCGTCTCTTTCTGCCTTGTCCTTGCTGAATGCCTGATTCGGTAGCGTGCAGGGCATTTATAGGTGTGTCTCGTCGGCCCAAAATGTCTTTGCCCGTTTGCAGCAAGACATTTTTGCCTGCCCTCATGAAGGCTTCTTTAGGGTTTTGTTTGTCGATGATGACATTTTGGAGAAATTCTTTGCCTTGCGTCAGTGCCGCATCTTTCAAGGCGTGCAATCCGCGTGTCACCATCGGTTTCAACACCGGAGCCACCGAACGAAAGGCCGATTTTAACATGTCTCCTAAACCGTGTCCTCGCTGTCGAGCAACCCCTCGGTACACTGGATACATGACTTACTTACGAGTCGTGAGAAAACCGTTTTCGAAAATGGAGTTTCACCGTGACTTTTCCTTTGGTGAATGGAATATTTTGTCCCAAATCTCCTTTTATAGTAATGTTGACTGTGTCCAAATACGACTTGCTGACAGGCAAATAGTGAGGATGGACAAATTCGCGGTGGACGTGGTAAGTGTTTCCACCTTCCTCGTCAGCGTTTGCGGCAGAATCCACTTTGAAAGGAATGACACGCAGTAACGGTACGGAGGTGTGTCCCACCACGTTGTACTCCACCACATCGGAGTACACGAACATCAAATTCAGTCCTTGGTTCAGTTCTACCGGGGTACGAAAATACTTGGCAAAAGAATCGTTGTCAGAAATGACTAGTAATTCACCTTTTTCTTTTTCTACTTTCTTCCTCAGCTCCATGTCACCGCCCAACATGTCAAACAATTCAGGACAAAATAAGAAAGACATGATTTTGGGCCCCTCAGGAAATTTCATCAGGAAGCGACGAGCTGTTTTGTGGTACTCCAGGGTGACACTTTTTTTGACACTTTCCAAAGCTTTCAGAAACACACCATTAAACCTGGTGGCTATGGTGTTGACCAAATGTTGACCACTAAAATAATAGCCTGGGGGAATGAACAAGTGATAGGTGGTCCACTTTGAATTTGGTGTACGGGTTTTCTTGTCATATTTGCTATGGGTATCCATCCACTGTTGCATTTGCTCGTCATGAACTTCCACATCAAATTTATTTTCATTGGGAAGGACATTGAGGACTTGGGTCGGGTGAATCATTTCTACTAAAGCCACTTCCCAATGGGCTTCGTGATCTAAGGGGATGGCCTGAGGTAATTTGGCCGTGTAACAGCACAATGTGTTGTGGGGAAACACCTCCATGGAACTGTCACTGGGTAAGGTTAAGTGAAATTGGTTTTGGTGACTCATAATTCCAGAGTTCTGTGGCTGTCCGAGGGGATATTACTGGACGTCAGAGGCGTGTCTCCGCCCAAAATGGGGTTCTGGTTGTGGTTGGACTGGTGACTGACACTGGCACTGGACACGAGGTTCCCGTGGTTCCCGTTCGAGGAGAATTTCAGGGAGGGATTGGGAAGCAGGTAACCGATGCAACTGCTCAATAAAATGGTCCACAATTGTTTGTCTCCTTGTTGCAAACTCAAATTGGCAATGGCTGCCCCGATGACACAATACACCACGAAGATTTGGCAGAAAAAGACGATTTGCGTTTTAGGCACACGTTCTCCACACCACACCCACAAGGGTTGTTTTTGTAAATCTTGCACAGAAGAACTAGGTGAAGAAGGAGTGGTCGACGTAGCTGCGTCTGCTGTGTGAAAGGGCATGATGGTCACTTCTTCTTTTTATAGTCGATGACTTGCGAAGCGTCGATCCAAGAATCGAAACTGGGTGGATATCCTTTCCAACGTACTTTGACTTCTTTGACACGTCGTTTGCCCACTTTACGGGTTCTGCGTTCGAGAATGCTTTCGATGTCGTACACGTCGTCTTCTTTTTTGGTCACACGTTGTAACTCGGGTAAATAAAACGTTCCTTTGAGCACTTCTCCGTTCATGTCTTCCAATTTATAGACGGCAGGATGACGGCCATGCACTCGTCCAGTGACGCGAAACAATTCGGTGGTCCAGTTAGGTAAGTAACCTTTGTCGAAAGTGCGTTTGGTTTTGCCAATGCGTACCCAATCTCCTACGGTCAACTCTCCACTTTTCTCGGGGACAGCCCTCGTCGGGGACGTACCGAACAGACGCTCGAACACCAGCACTTCGTTGTCGGGAGTCACGTCTTGCGGGGCACGTCCGATGCTTCGATGGTAAGATTGGTTGTACGCTTGCACCAGGTGCGGTAAGATGTCGATGTACTTCAGAGTGTGGTGATGCGTAAAATATTTCCACATGCGTTCTTTCAAAGTACGTTGAAAACGTTCCACGATGCTGGCTTTGGTTTCGGGATTCTCGGTGGTAAAAAAATGAATGTCACGTTTCTTTAATTCTTTTTGGAAAGCTTGGTTCAGAAATTCGGTGCCTTTGTCCGTTTGCCATCGAAGAGGGTGACGACCGCTTTGTTTCAACACCCGTTGTAGGGCTTGCACTAACTCGCTGCTGGATTTGGAAGTCAAGGGCACGACCCAGGCAAATTTGGAAAAGACGTCGATGACACAAAACAAATATTTGTAGCCACGATTGTAGCTGGCCAAATGAGAGACATCGGCTAAATCGGCTTGCCATTGATGATCGATGCCTTCCACTCGGGTGCGACTTCTGGCAAACTTGCGTCGAATGGGTTTGTGTAAAGTGTAGGTAGCTTGTTCTTGTAACCATCGTTGCACTTGAGGTAAACGGAGACTTTTCAGTCGAGTTTTGGCAGCACGATACAATTTTTGAACTCCTGCGTAACCTGCAGGATGCGAGGGATCGTAGTAAATGCTGGCTAAGACTTTTTCCATTTTTTTTGTGTTGGTTGGTGTGTTAATAAGGCACCCACTCTTGGAAGAGGCTACTCTTTTTCTCTTGGGGTATTTTCTTGGATTGCAAGGCTTTGCGTGTGCGACCGGCAATAGGTGTCGAAGAGGAGGATGCCTGAGCAGGGGATATCGGTTCTTGTTTCACTTCTGTCTTCACTTTCTTTTTCTCTTGTGATGAAGAAGGGGTGGCCATCATCTTTTTAATCCATCCAATTCTGGAGGTAGGTGGTGTTGTTAACTTGCGTACTTTTTCTGGTGGAGTTTGAAACCCTTCTTCTTCTTCTTCTTTTCCTTTTTCTTTCTTGACCACTGGTACCGGTACTGGTACTGGTACTGGTGATGGTGCTGGACTTTTCATCAAGGTCTTAAAATCTTTCAAAGTGGGTAGAGCTGTTTCGTCTAAAGCTTTCTGGTGAAAGAGTTGCAGTCGTTGCAAGAGTTGACCGTACTTTTGCGATTTTTCTGTTTCGGACAAATCTTGGCGATCCATCAAGGATTGCAATTCGTGTTGTAACTGGGACATCTCGCTCAAATTGGGATTGGGAGGTAAATGCGGGGTGCGTTGTTCTTGCCACCGATGGTATTCCATCCATCGTTTGTAAGGCACTAAAGCTAGTTTTCGTCCTTCCATGGGGTTGTCAGGGGTGAATTCTGAGATCTTGGGACTTTCGAGGGCCTTTTTATCTTGCTCCCACTAGTCCTCCCAACATGGTTCCCAAGACTCCTTTCAGTATGGGGCCTAACAAGAGGGGCAAAATGCCTCCACGTTGCACTAACATCTTCTTTTTTTGACGAATGGGAATTTTCTTTCGAACCATTTGGCGAAGAACGTGACGATGTTTGCTTAAGCATTGTTTCTGGTGTTTGGACAAAGGGATCGTGCCTTTCAAAACGTTCAAACAACATTCGCACACGGTATCGATGACCTCTTTGGAGGCTGTTTGAATGAGTTTTTTTCGTAGGGGTGGAGAAGCTTTGGACAGGACAGATAACATGTCCCCATGTTTGGCTAAACGTGGTGGCAGTCCTTTCCTTTTCTTTCCTTGGGGTTTTCTGGAGGGTGACATCTTTGAGTCTTTAGGAGCACCAAAAAAACACTGATACCCTACTTGGTCACAGGCCTTTTTTATACTGGAACGCGTCGCCACTGATTGTCTTTACGTCGTATCAACTTCATGACAGGCATGACACGTCGTGCAGGGGTACGCAACGGACTAAATCGAGCCAGTTCTTGCTTGGACAAATCCAGTAAACTTTGTAACATGCCCGATCTTTCATGGACTTTGATTTTGGGAGAAGGTACTTTTTGAGCAGCAGCCACTGCCACTAAATTGGAGGGTCCTGCCACTGGGGAAGTTCTTTTGGGGGTCATCAACAGAGAAGTTCTTGGTGTGATTAACGTCTCCAAATACTCTTCAGTTCCTGGTGACACGGAGAAGTGGATAAACGTGAGGCTGTCGGAGACACAGTCACCGCTGTGGCAGGTCGTGGTTTGCGAGTGTAAGGCTGCGTCCTGGCCGAAGTGCCTCTCTTGCGACTAGTTTTCTTCTGTGGACTTTTCTTTTTCTGGGGACTTTTTCTCTGTTTCTTTTTCTTGGGGCTTCTTTTATTTTTCCGGGGTGGTGTCTGGTAAGAGGAGGGTCCCGCCACTGGAGAAGTTCTTCTCTTTGGGGACCTGGTCTTTTTCTTTTTCTTCTTGGGGCTTCGTTGGACTTTTGTCTTAGGGATAACTTTGGGGGCATTAGGATCCCATCTTAAGAGTGAGCGAATGATGACCCCTCCTAGAGTACCGCTCCCTCCAGGTTTCAAAATGATTTCTTTTTTGGTTTGAGTGTCGATGCGGGGATCGGCCAGTTGGACCAAAGCGACTTTGTTTCGATCGAAAAAGCGTTGGGTTTGATGAGGAATCTGAATGATTCCTTGGAGTAATTGACGTGCCGTCACCGTGAACCATCGTAAGACTTCTTTGAGACTAGCTTCTAAGACACGAGCTCGTGTTTGTGGATCTTTTTCTCGACTGATGCCATACAAGGCACGAATCAATTTGACGGGAAGATGCGACTGCAGGGACGTCATGTTCGCACTGAGAGTGAGACAGACGAAAAAGGGTCTGAGGTTTTTATAGATTTTTTGATGGGGAGTGAAATGAAGTCGAGGACGGAGACGTGTACAGGACAGGCCCTCCGTCTTGGCACCAGTGGTGAAACAAGTGGGTACGAAATCGCAAATCCTCGGGGGTGGTAGGTTTCAAATCGACGAGTAAATAGGGGTGTGGAGTTTGAGTGGCATCGTCGTACGCCTGAGTCAGCCAAGGTGTTCCTAACTGTTTGGCTAAGACTTGCACTTGCGATTTATCTCGAGGGCTTTTAAACAAGACCACGTAATGTGCATTGAGACTGATGGTACGATGGGCTTTACTTTGTTGAAACAAATTTTGGGTGATGTAAACGACACTGGCATTACGGTGATGCCCTTTGCGCGTGAACCACAATTTAATTTCTTCTTCGTCTTCTCCTAACATGTCGTCGAAAATGACCAAATGGGTTTGACGGGAGTCAGAGACGATGCCGTCGTCTTCTTTAGGAATGCCTTCCACAAACACGATGGAATCGCCTTGACTTTCTCGCAAAAGGCTGTACGCCGATTGCCACTCTTTGTAACACCACACGATCCGTTGAGGTGGCCGATCGATCAAATGATGTTTATGTTCGATCAAACGTTTGACGAATTCGGTTTTGCCTGAACCGCTAGGTGCAGCAATGAGCATGTTAAAGGGATGGCGAAGATACAAAGCCTCCCAACTGGCACGATCTAAGTGTTCGTCGATGACTTTGACAGTAGAGGAAGAGGGAGCAGAGACAGCAGAGGTAGCCATGGTATGAGAAATGTCACTTGTGACACGAAAAACAAACAAGACAAGAGTTTATATACTTTTTCAGAACACGTTTATTGAATGTTTCAAATATGAACACGAAAGACAAAAATACATACAACCCAAATAGTGATGTACAGGAATATAAAACACAGCAAAGCGATCAAAGTGGAATATAAACAAGTGTCTGTACAACATGTTTTGGGTAACCAAGATGTCCTAGGGACAGTGTGTAATGTTCTTACAGTCTCTACATGAGGTATTGTCACACAAGTGTCCTCCCGGAATGACCTTTCAGGAATGTCCATGACAGTCCTGTCCTGAAGCGAGTGGTTGTTCTCGGTGACGGGTTCTTCTGGCACCGTCACTAACACAGGTTGAAAAGTAACTTTTTTCCTTGAACAACTCTTGTGCATACTGGGCCACTTCTTGGGTCCAAGCCTCAAAACCCCCCTTTTTCCAGTCACGAACATCTGTCCAATGAGGGTGTAAGTCACAAGCTACACACACATCGTCATACACGTCTTGGGTAGCTAAAAGTTGACGAATCTTTTTTCCTGTTGAGGTCGAGAAGTATCCAGATGAAACCGCAAGGCTTTGAGCAAAAGGAGTTTTTCGTGATCATTTAAGGCCATGGA
Source organism: Sinohyriopsis cumingii (assembly GCA_028554795.2). Taxonomy (NCBI): domain Eukaryota; kingdom Metazoa; phylum Mollusca; class Bivalvia; order Unionida; family Unionidae; genus Sinohyriopsis; species Sinohyriopsis cumingii. The sequence continues at coordinate 18,630,963 of CM068839.1, read as the reverse complement.
GGTGGTAAGTACTGATTGTAAAGAGTCAACAAAGAATCGGCTGGTAAACGAAATCCCAGAAAACAAGTCACTAAGACACACACCACTTGTCGTCCCAAATTGAATGGATAAAGTTCTTGTAATAATCGATGGTAATGATCCACGGTTTGAATATGGTCATTGAGTTCCTTCCACGGAATCTGTTGGATGACATACGACATAAGTCGTGGCATAGCTGCCTGTTTTTATAGTCTCTTTGTTTCGAAAAGAATACACGTACTTTCTAGCCAGTGATGTTCGTTTTCCAGTTGGGAATGTAAATCTTGCATACTGTAACCGAAACGTCAGAGTTCGATTAGAAGTTTCCTCTTCCGCTAAGTAGATTCCACGGAAAATATGTTGGTAATCCTTTACCTCGTCTTCCTCAATGGGTTGCTCTAGGTGAATCTCGAAGTAACCAAAATGATCAACACGTGAATCATCGGGGGCCTGGAAGTATTGAACAAGGTCTGACCATTGAAACAATTTCTGACGAATCAGTTCTCTTATACCCTTCAGGTACCAGTGGTTCAAACACCGGTGACGTAACGGATGCAATTGTTCTTTACGTTTCACTTGTATTTTGACCAGCTCTCGGTAAATGCGTTCTCTCAACTCCACAGGCAAAGCACGAATGTTCTCTAGCAAAGTATCCATGAATAGGTCATACTAAATCCTCTTTGGTCTGACACAAGAAATGTACTCTTTGCACAAACATGGTTTTACTTCAGTGTCGAATTTAAATCGTTGAGTCACTAATCTACACATTACAATTCGTTCAGAAGTTTCCTCTTTCACTAAGTTGACATTGTGTTGAAGATGTTGGTAATTCGTTAACTCTTCCTCTGGAATTCGATGCAGTAAGTTTACAGTGATGTAGTAGATAGAATCGTCCATACCAAACCAATCCTTTTTAAAACTAGAGGATCGTTCATCAATGTCCGTCCGATGGAACACTTTCAATTGAATCAGTCCTTGTATAGCCTTCAGGTACCAGTGGTTCAAACACCGGTGACGTAACGGATGCAATTGTTCTTTACGTTTCACTTGTATTTTGACCAGCTCTCGGTAAATGCGTTCTCTCAACTCCACAGGCAAAGCACAAATGTTCTCTTGTAAAGTATCCATGAACAGATTATTATGGTAAGAAGTTACTTCAATGTCTCGGTCCCACTAAGGGTAAGTAATGACAATTCGGTGACCATAGAGCATGTTCTACGTAGGCCGAATCTTGCGGTTCCCAGTGGTGAAGTGACACACCGCAACTGAAGCACTTGACTTTATCTCCTTCGCCCAAGTAGAAAAATCCGGCTCTGGCTAATTCTTCGGGGGTCGGTCCTCCCAGATACTTAGGCCATTTTCCTTTGAACGATTGAAGACGATTTTCAAAGTCGCAGTATTCCGACAAACGCACAGGAAACGAATATTCGTCTTTTACAGGTTCGTTTCGATGAGGATTGAGTGACATGGGCAGGAGTTTGCTCAGGGCTGGATGACATCCGTAGGGGGGTAGACGTGAAGGTGGACATTCCCCTTTAAAACGAAACCCAGTAAAATGTCCAAGAGGACGAGCAGCATCACTTTCGCATCCCACAGGTTTGACACGCACAGCATCGCTTTCCATGATAGGGGTAGGGACACTAAAGTTCCCATGATGCTTTACGGTATCGCTCAGGTCACAACGTACAGCATCGTACACATCGCAAGGCTCACAATCGCACTCGTCTGCAAACTCCGTTACGCAATTACAATGGTAACCACATGGACAATCGCAGTTTCCTTCCGGACATTTTCCGTCGCAATGCCTGGGTCTTATCCATCCAGTATTAGTCACACTAGAGGAAGATACAACTTTTTTACAATCCCCAAACTGGAACGATGTCTCTTTCAAAGTATTCATCTTGTTCGCTCGGTCTTGGTAGTCCCAATGAACTATCGATCTTGCCTAGGGTTCCTTTTTATATACAGACCAATACCAACGTGACCGTACGGTAAGGTGAAATGATTGGGAAGTCGCACTCGCTTCTGGTACACGATTTGATAGACTTTTTCCAAGGGTCGACTGACGATGTGGTGAGTGGGTAAACGTACAATCTTGTTCGGTTGATAGGTGGTCACTTTAAAGTTTCCATCCTCTCCCGATTGCAAGGCTTCTTTCAATACCCCAAAGTTGACCACTCGACTGGTACGATGATTCAGAGTCAGTCCTTTCACTTTGCACGTCGTGTGCACTTCTCCTTGTTTGTCCCGGTATTCGTAGCCGTAATTTTTGGGACCGCCACTGACGAAACTTAGAATCTTGTCGTCGGGATGCTCGTCTGTCCAGGCTCCTAAACGGTCTCCTTCGATGTTAGGGTGATGTTGAATCGGGTGATGGATGTAAATGCAACTGTCCGTGTCAAAGTACAGGACGCGTTCTTCTAACAGATCTAAAGCTTCGTACAATTTTAAGCGAGCATGGGCTGTCACGTAAGCCGCAATGATGACATTTCCAAAGGGGTCGTCTTGTACAAAGTCCAGATCTTCTTCGTAATTGACCAAGATCAAATTCTCTCGAACGACGTCCACGTGTTTCATGTATTTGGTTTTGTCGTGAATCATCTGGAAGTAGCGGGAAGGTTCTGTCAAATATTCCGTCTTGGGTAAACACGGTCGTTGTGCCATTTTACCCCACAAGCAATTTAACATCACTTTGGCAAACGATCGCCTGCCTTCGTTTTTTGTCGATGTGGTCTAAAGTGATGCCTTCTTGTTCGTAGTATTTCTCTTTGAATTTTATTTGGTCTTCGGGAGTGTGACACCAGGACGGATAGCCGCTGGCTTCTTGCTTCAGTTTCAAAAAGGCATCCACGTAGTCTGCGAAAATGCCTTTCTGAGTAGGGTCACCCTTGTGGTATTGTTGTGTCTTGGCAAAGTGGCAAATTTCGTACACTTCTAACAGTTGGTATCCCATGTCCAGAGCTTTGAACAATTCTACGCTGACCCAGGTTCCCGTCAAGGCACGTTCTTCCTGGGTGTGCTGACAAGGTTGGTCTTGGTTGCACGTTTCGGCACAAGTACGGCACAAGGGAAACATCAGTTTGCCTTGACAATGGTGAGGTAAGACGGGATGGTATAGGTTCGTGGGAGGCAAAACTTTACACTTGATCAAGCCTTCGTATTGTCGAATGTTTTTCAGGTCGATGTGTTCCGTGAACAATTGCGGGTGCCCTACAGGAAAGCGACAATATTTGCACACGTAGGGATACAGCGAACACACGTCCAAGTATTTGATTTCTTCTCCTTTCTCTTCGTCGGCTTGGTACAGCAAACAGGTGGCATTGGTCCTTCCTCCGTACAAACTATCCCTCGGGTTCAGCGGGTCCATGAACTGGTAACTTTCCACGAGGCGTTTAAACTCGGGATCGGTTTTCATACGGTGATCGTACTCGTGTTCCCACATTTCCACCACTTGGTATCCTTCCTGTTCTAACTTTAGGCGCCGCTGACAAGTGTCCTGGTACAAGTCTTCCATGGTTCGTTGCAAAAACTGATTTTTAGTGCCACGGTCAGGGTAACAGACGGGACATCCGTGAAATAAGCAACCGTTAAACTCGTACACGATCTTGGGGTTTTCTAAGTCCCAGCCATCGACCGAATACGTTCCGATGGTCTTTTCGCCCCCTCCGTTGCGGGCATGTTGAATCCACTTGTCTTCCTTGTCGCACAAGTAATGTAACCAGCGTAAGGCTTTGACCGAGTATTGACGTTTGACAAAGTGGGTCGTTTGAGGGCTGATGACAGCCACGGTGTTTTCAGGCATGAATCGTTGGCGGTACACTAAGGAACACGCTTTGGCAATGGTGCAAGCTTCTTTCAAAGGATCGACCCCTCCGTGTTCCATGAACAGTTCTCGAAATTTTCCACAGCAACGCCGTAAAATGTCCACGTCGGAACGACAATACTTTAGCATTTCTTCCTGAAAGTCGAAAGGGTCCGAGGCGTGAATCTGGTACCAAGCGTAGAAAGCTTCTCGTTGTTCGGTACGCATGTTGTCGGGGTCGTAATGGTGAGCCTCTGGTAAATGGGGTAGAACGGCATGTTGATTGGCTTCCGTATTGAAAAAGTGTGGAAAGTACCCTTTAGCCATTTCTGTCATTCCAAACGTTTTAGGCATTCGACTCAAAGGCATGGCCAAATAGCTCATCGAATCTTTAAACTGTACTTGTCCCACTTGCATGAAAATGATTTTGGCTCCGTTCAAAGTCACTTTAGGACGCTCGGTGCCTTGTTCCGTATAGTATCTGAGAAGAAACTGTCCATCGTATCCGGAGAAATTGTGAGCCATCACCGTGGCATGACGATGACAATCTCCGTAACGTTGGATGTCCTCTTGGCTCCACGTCTTGTCGACGGGGTCTAAGACCCATTGGGCAAAATCGGCTAACGTGTTTGGTCCCCGAAAGATTTTTTTCACGCCCTCCGGGAATCTTGCTGCAGTGAGGGCAATGACTGAAGATAGGTTCTTGAATACACTTCTCGCACGCTCGATGAGCCACGCAGAAATTAGGAATGTGAATGCCAGTCTCTTGCATGCATTCGAAATCGAAAAAGATGAAATTGCCTTTCTTCTTGTGACCGTCCTCTTTCTCTGTTGGGGGTTGGTATTTTTGCACGTAACATTCGTGTTCCAAGTCCACGATGTGGTGACAAATGTGACATTTTTTCTTTCCTGAACATACGTGTGCCTTGGTATTATTGGTACGTATGACTTGTTCACACGTAGAGCACAATCTCAGGAGTTGACAAGCGCATTTTTTCTGTGAACCTTGCGTCTTCAAATGTTGTTGGTAACAGGTAGGGCTGACAAACGTGCGCAGACAAGTGGAACAAGGCACTGGTTCTTCGGTCAGACAGGGTGAAGAGGCCAAACATCCTGTGCATTTCGATCCACAATGCTTGTGTTGCTCTCGATTGTTATAACCATGGTCACATTTCTCACAGTAATAACCGTATACTAGGAATCCGGTGATACTGGTAATGGTATCGAAATGGTCATCGTGATGATAAACATGAATGTATTTTCCGTCCTTAAAATCTTGGCCTCGAAACAATAGAGGCCCGCGCATTTCTTGAGGGTGCACTTTCAAGGTGTATCGTGGAGCTAGGACATCTTGCAATTTTTGCATCTCAGGAATGCCGCAGGGTGTGTCTTTGGGCAGTCCGGCTTGTTGTAACAGGAGTTCTGCTTCGTTTCGTTGTTTGGCTCGGTCGGAACGTTGAATAGTGTCCCAGGTTCTTTTCCATTCTACCGTGTCGTTCTTGTTGGCATAGGTTCGTCCCACCACGATGGCACGGGCTAAACACATCTGGTCATGAGGGTTGTTAATTCGGACGAGACTTGTTTTGGTGTTGCGAAGGTCGTCCACCAATAACATCTTTTTGCGTCCTGTCCCTTGAGGAGGAGAGACGTGGGTCATGTCCAGTGTGGCTTTACCATCGGTGATGTCAAACTGGTCATTAGATTGTTGTACGTGTTGAATCTTGTCCATGACTTTGGAAGCAGTCAATTCTGCAGGGGTGCTAAACTCGATCCAAACAGGGGATTTCAAACCGTCGTGTTGTATGGAAAGTCTCAAGCGATCGTCTTCTTTGGGTTGACATTGTCGCTTGAGTGCAGTGAGCAAAGAATCCCACACCTCGGTGATGAACACTTCTGCTTTCTCTAACGGCACTTCAGCCTTGAAATCTTTAAACTTCACCGTGTATTTGTAAGCCGTGGTTCTAAATTTTCTAGAGGAGCGCTTTTCCGTCTCTCGAATGGAATAGTACTTTTCAGGGTTGACAAAGGGTGGTGGACTTGGTTTAGAGGGTTCGGATTCTGGTTCACTCATGTCCTCTTCAAAATCACTGGCATGAATTTGTGCCAAGATTTCAGCCCTGGTACGAGGCGATAGATCACGTTTCTGTCTCTTACTTTCTTCTTTCTTCTCGAATGAATGGGATCGTTTCATCTTGAAAGCAAAAAGTCAAATGACTCAAGTTCAAACACCATAAACTACTTTATAGTCATGGCAGACCAGCGTATATAAAAGGGTGTGTGTCTTGTCCTTTCACTATTCATTTCACTCTCAAGCCGAGCACAACGATGGAAGAGACTAACCAGATGGAACGTTTCGTCAGAGCTTTGCGAGGGGTCATTAGAAAATTCTCTTCAGACCAGCCGACGGACTACTCTCCTTCCTTTAGAGATAAAAGTCAAGATACTTGCTATATCTGTCAGAAGAAAGGGCATTGGTCTTCAGAGTGTCCAGACCGTCAAAAAAGAACAAAAACAGGGACTAAAAAAGACAAAAGTCAAGATACCTGTTATTATTGTAAAGAAAAAGGACATTGGTCTCCAGATTGCCCAAAAAAGAAACAAGAGGAGTCAGAAGAAAAGAGGAATTCTTCAGAAGAAGAGAGGGATTCTTCAGAGGAAGAGAGGGATTCTTCTGAGGAAGAAGAGGAAGAAAAAAGACAATTCTATTTACAAGAGGCAAAGAAACAGGAGAAGAAGAAAAGAAGAAGGGAAGAAAATGAGGAAAAGACGGTGAAGAAATTTAAAAAACAGAGAGAGTAAACAAGGAGAAAGAAGAAGTCAATGAACTTTTTATTAAAGTGTTGTGTTGTGAATTGGATTGTAAAAAAATGGAGAAAAGAATAAATGAATGATAAAAGGTAAGTGTCTTTGAGTTGTGATTTTAAAATAAGAAGCTACACTCACGCACTCATACACAAACACGTACTATAAGGGTAAAAATGGGTGGGTTTTTTTTGAGTTATTGGCAAATTGAAATTGTATTTCTTTTCGAGAAATGTGGGTGGCCCTGAAAAGGGCCTTTTTCTTCATGGTGAAGGGGTGAGTTTAAGCAATCAACTTTAACTGCCTTATGCCTTTGCCACGGCCAAGGCCTACTTCTGGACTGCGTAATGTTGATGATGATTGGGTTGAAATCACTAAGGGTGGTACGGTAGGCTTAGTCACAGGGTTGACGTGTTTAGCTCGGGAAGGTCGTATTCTCTTCGGTCGTGATAAAGAAGTCTGATACATTTGTTTCAGACTTCTTAACTCCGCTAAAATGTCCAACAGTACCGTGACCGTTTGATTTTCACCCTCTTGTTTCTTTGCTGCTACTTCTTCTTGCTGTTGTTGCTGTTGTTTTTTTCTTACCTCTTCTTCTTGTTGCTGTTGCTGTAGGAGAAAAGCCTGTTCCGCTTCCTTTTGTCGTTGTATAAATTTCTCCAATTCTTCTTTCTGTCTCTGTCTAAAATTCTCCACTTGCGGTAATGAAGAAGGTAACGAAGGTTCCGGAACAAATTCTTGCGAGGAGAGAAAATCCACAAAATCCCAATTCACCTCTTCTGAAAGTAAGTCCGAGTTCCCTTGGGCAGTCTCCCCTGCTGGTGCACCCCAATGGATCGTTTTCTGAATTTCCGTCATGTTGAATCACTGTCGCATAGATTGACTGGACACAAGCGCTAGCGAATCTATATAGACTACGTGACGTCACAGACTGCACTCTTCGGATTGGATGCGGGCTGACTGAATTCTGTAACGCGTGTTCGGATTGGTGAATGAACTCAATCCGTTTCAATCCTTCCTGTCCCTATAAATAAGCGCCGTTCACTGCATTGATTCACCTATTCTCGGAGCCTCAACATGTGGACAGACGTTGAATCTTCAACCCTTGTGTCAACAATGATGTTCAGGACGGACATGCTCATGTATGTCCGATCCAAGTGGACAGTTGTCCACAGGACCAACAGCAGCCTGTGGATAAGAAGAGTCTATATAGAGAGACAAGGTTGCCTCAAGAGGACTCTGATGTATGGCCCTGCTGTAAGACGAAGTTTGAGGAAAAGAAGATGTCGCAAATGCCCTTTATGTTAAGGGCATATTAACATAAACCAAAGGCCCTTTTCAGGGCCAGCCATATTTCTCGAAAAGAGATAGCCTTTCCATTGCCTACCCCTTTTTTTTATAAAAATTAAAAAAAAAAAATCCCATGTTAAATTCCCCTTGTCCGTAGATTGTCCCACGATTTATTCCCATGTTAAATTCCCCTTGTCCGTAGAGTGTCCCACGATTAATTCCCATGTTAATTCCCCTTGTCCGTAGAGTGTCCCACGATTTTTCGCCATGTTAAATTTCCATTGTCCGTAGAGTGTCCCAAGGGGTTCTGTAATGCTAATTCCCATTGTCCGTAGAGTATCCCCCTTCACTACTCACGTGTCATCCTGAACAGACTGCAGGCGCTTGCTGACAGAGTGTACCCAGAGTCGCAGTGCGGGTTCCGCGCAGAGAGTTCCACAATCGACATGATCTTCTCTGTCAGGCAACTGCAGGAAATATGCAGAGAACAACACAGACCCCTCTTCATGGCCTTTATAGACCTCACCAAGGCATTCGATGTGGTCAGCATAGATGGACTCTTCACAATGCTAGCGAAAATTGGTTGCCCTCTAAAGCTGCTAAGCATGATCCAGTCCTTCCACGATGACATGAAAGGCACAGTGCACTACGATGGCTCAACATCCGACCCCTTTGACATCCACAGTGGAGTTAAACAGGGCTGCGTCCTTGCCCCCACGCTCTTCGGCATCTTCTTCGCAGTCCTGCTCAAGCACGCCTTTGGGACGTTCACAGAAGGTATTTACCTGCACACGCGATCAGACGGTAGACTGTTCAACCTGGCACGACTGAAGGTAAAGAGTAATGTGCGTAAAGTAACCATCAGGGACATGTTCTTCGCAGACAATGCTGCTCTAGCCACCCACACAGAAACTGAGCTTCAGCGCCTTATGGCCCGCTTTGCTAAAGCATGCGATGAGTTTGGGGTGACCATAAGCCTAAATAAAACAAACGTGATGGTTCAGGACGCGGACCCCCCCCCCCCAAGCATCATCATCAACAACTACGAACTTGAGGTGGTGAGTCAGTTCATGTACCTCGGCTCTAACATCACCAATAACCTCTCGCTCGATGCTGAGCTCAATAGGCGGATCGGAAAGGCATCAATAACTCTCTCCAGGTTGTCGCAGAGAGTGTGGAGCAACATCATTTTGACCCTGAATACTAAGATCACTGTGTACCGTGCCTGCGTGCTAAGCACTCTCATGTACGCCAGTGAAATCTGGACTCTGTAAGCCTCACAAGAGAAAAGATTGAGCGCCTTTCACATGCGATACCTCCGATGCATACTCGGGATCACCTGGAGCGATCGAGTAACAAACTGCTAGGTGCTCGAGCGTGCCAAGATTCCCAGAATGGTCACACTCCTCCGCCAACGTCGCATCAGATGGCTGGGCCATGTACGTCGAATGGATGACGATCGGAACCCCAAAGACATTCTTTATTCGGAACTCGCCTCTGGCTAAAGGTCGATCGGACGGCCACAGCTCCGCTTCAAGGATGTCTGCAAGCACGACACGAATCCCTTGATATCGATGTCAACACCTGGGAAGAGCTCGCTCTAGACAGATCAAGCTGGCGACATGCTCTGATCACCGGTCTGAAAGCCGGAGAGGACAAGCTACGCTTGGTAGCTGATGAAAGACGATCGCAGAGAAAGAAGAAGCAGCTCCAACCAACACCAGACGCAAACTTCAAGTGCAGCAAGTGCAGCAGGGACTGCCACTCCCGCATTGGACTACATATCCACAACAGACGCTGCACAACCACCAACCGGGACATCTCTTATGGGCACAGTTACATCGTCTCTCGAGACTAACGGATGCCAACACACGATTTCAGTCCGTATTTTCTGTACTAGTTGTCGACCCAAGCAGTATGTAACGCCCGTTGCGATTGGTCGCATCGGGACACCTAGCTTTAGGCGGGTGGAAATTGCTCCACATCTCCGCCGTTATACCATGTCCGAGAGAGGCAAGAGAGCAAGGAACTCGGCAAGCCAGCCATGGATGTCGTGCACTCCCAAGAATGTCAGTCCGTACTTAGTCAAATTTATTCTAGTTGTACTAATGGACAATAAAAAATAACAATAATGTGTTAGCCATCTGTGCAATTGGATCAAATCAAAACAAGTTGTAAAATTTTCCTACGTCCTATCAATCGTAAAAATTCTAGTACATATTGTACGTTGTAGATGCCCTACACATGTTTAATAACTAATATGTCTAAACGACATGTAAAAAATTTGGTCTCTGTTAGGTCATAAAAGGTTTGCATTTTGAACCGATGGATTGACGGATCAAGTTAGTGTACATAATATTTTTATTGAAACCGGATACCAAGCCAAAATGGTTCCCTGGATAAGAGGCAGTACTGGTAGCCCTGAGAAGGGCTTTCTTTATCAGAAGTTCCCCGTTTTTCTTCTGGTTCTTTACATTTCTCCACATTTCCTTTTTCCTCTCAGGTAATATCAAGGAAATGGTAGATGTGTAGCGTAAAATTGTAGCTAGCTGCTTCTACCAGCTGCTGAACTGGGTAGTTGGTAGTTCTTGTAGGCCTTTTGACAGAATTGTGTAAGGATTCTGACACCATAGTGCTACTCGCTATTTATTTATTTTTGCTTTTATTTATGTTAGATCCGACTTGTGTCCGACTGAGGCAAAGGAGGTAGTGACCAGGAAGGCAGGCGACCATATGCAGGCAGGAGTCCACTGATTCCAGGGTACTTGTCTAAATGGATGTACTTGCACAAATTTTGAGTTTTGGTTCTTGTGTCTGAAATTGTTCTAAAGATGAGCTAGATTACATTGGATGGAAAACTCTGTACTGCTTTAGTGTTAGTATGGTCTGTATCACATAGTTAGGCCGCAGTATTACTTTGACTGTCTTTCATGTTAGGGCTAGGAAGAGAAGAGAGAAGAGTTTTTAAAAAAATATTATTTTTGTTTATTTTTTAAGGATATATTTGGGATTTAAGAACACGGTAACCTTTGCTGAGTACTGAGGTCCCTAGGGACGTATAAAAAGCGCCCGTCTATGTATATTTATCTGGTTTTAGAGAGTATTTGGGTGGGTTATGTATGTTTTACAGATTGTTATTTTTAAGCTAGAGTGACACCCTTGCTGAATACTCAGGTCCTCGAGGACCTGTCAAAGGTGTCCATCTGCTAGTGGAAATTTATTTTTAAGTGTGGTCGGGTTGTTTATTTGATGATTTTGGGGTGTTTTATATTTTTTCATTTAGCTTGGATATGTCTAGGAATTTAAACATGTTTTGGTAGGTCATATTTATGTTGGGGTTGTTATTTTTAAGGAAATCTGGGTAAGTGGTAGGGGATCCAATTTTGTTTTGAGCTTTTTGAAATTCCATTCTAGCTTCCTGATATTTTGAGCAGCTATTGAATATATGTGGCAGGTCTTCAATGGTTTTGATGTGATAGCAATTGATATTAGCAGGTTTGTGTAATAGATGTTTGCCAAAACTTCCTGCTAATTTTGTTTTTTTTCCGGTTACGATGCAATTGATAATTTGTTGGTCCAGGCCGTTCACTTTGGCTGGTTTGATGGACCTATTGATTTCTTATATAATGGTGTAGACTATCCTGCCTTTGGTAGTGGAGTTCCAGTGCTCCTGCCATTTCTGGTTAATATAGTTTCTTGTTATGCTATGGGTTTCTGTTATGCTATATCTAAGTGGGGCAGGGTTAGGGTTCCCTAACATGTTTTTTGCGACTTTGTCGGCTAGCTCATTACCAGGGATTCCTATATGCGAGGGTATCCACATTAATTCAACTATCTGGATAGTTCCTTACGCATATAACAAGTTCTAGCCAAAAATTGTTCTCTTGATTTGGTCTGTGAGATTTGATGGATTCTATTACACTAAGTGAGTCACTGATGATAACTGCTTTGGGAACATTTTGGTCTTTAATCCATTTTAATGATTCTATTATTGCCCAGAACTCTGTAGAGAAAGTAGAGCAGTGGTGTGGTAATCTGGATCCCAGTTGTATGTTGAATTCGGGAATAACCACTGCTGCTGCTCTTCGGGGGGGGGGGGGGTATTTTGGATCCGTCAGTGAACATTTTTATGAAGCCAGAGTAGGTGTCTTGTATTTCCATTGCTCCGATGGTTTTGAGTTTAGATTCTTGTTCCAATTTGTTTCCATAATTGGTGACTCTAGTGTTGATCCTAGAGAGTTTGCCACCGGGTGGGTTAGGAGCTAGTTTGCGGCTAAACGGTTTGTTGCATTTGCTAATGGTTCCTTTTGTAGCATGCGAGTCGGGGTGATTTGTTAATCGATTGGAGTATCGGAGGAGCATTTCATGTCTTCTTATTTTTAATGGCAGTTCACCGGTGAGGACTTGAAGTTCATCCAATAATGTCGATGGTAGAGTGACAGTGCAAACAGATAATGCTTTCCTTTGGATGGTATCCAGTTTGTTCAGTAATGTTTGTTTCGCTGAGTTGTAAACTTGGCATCCATAATCTAGCTTCGACATTATAAGTGATCTATAGATGTTTAATCGGGTTTCTTGATTGGATCCTCAGGTTGTCCCTTTAACATTTCTTAAGAGATTAATATATTTATTGCAATTTTGAATTAGTTGTTCAATCTGGTGTTTCCATGTTAGATGCTTATCGAACAACATACCTAAGAATTTTACTACCTTGGTATATTTGATTAACTGGTTTTGAATATAGAAGTTGTGGTAAATTATCTAGTTATTGCGTTTAGGTGAGAAGATTACTGCTATCGTTTTTTCAAGTGAGATCTCCAAACCCCATTTATCCACCCATCTCCTTATGTTATGTAGGCTTTTCTGGACTTCTTTGACTACTTGATTGCTAGCAGGGTTTCCTGCCCTCCAGATACCGCTGTTATCAGCGAATTGGGAAATGTTAACCCGTTTTGTCGCTAGGTTGAGGGCAAGGTCATTAATCATGATGTTAAATAGCGTAGGAGTGAGTACACTTCCTTGTGGGGTATAGTTCTCAAGGGGGTATTCTTTTGAGATGGTGTTTCTTACTCTAGTGATTTTTCTGCGATCTGGTGGGAAGTTTTCGATCCAGTTAAACATGCGCCCAGTAATTCCGAAGTGGCTGAGTTTTGCAATTAATCCTTTGGTCCAGACAAGTTCACACGCTTTTTCAAGGTCAAGGAAGACTGCATAAGTTGTCTGTCTGATTTTCTTTTGGAGTTGAAAGGAAGTTTGATATCCCATTCTAGTCTTAGAAGTTGATCTGTGGTAGAGCGCCTGTTACGGAAGCCACATTGGTTTTCTGATAGGAATTGATTACATTCTAGCTGGTGTTTTAATCTGTTGGCTAGGAGTGTTTCCATCATTTTACATATGTTATTAGTGAGGGAGATGGGACGATACGAGTTAATATTATTAGGGTCTTTACCTGGTTTAGGGATTGGGATGATTATTCCTTGTTTCCAGCTGAGTGGTAGTTTTCCACTTCGCCAAATTTGATTGAGCAGTTTTATAATGGTTGTTGTAATGTTGTATATGATATATCCAATTTGATCTTTTCTAGGTGAGGTTTCTTCTTTAGACCCTAGCGCTATTTTCCATTTGTATAGGGTGATTTCGGAATTTAAATCTGAGTTCTTGAACTCTAGGTCTTTAAAGAGGTTAGGAAGTGTGGTTTCAATTTTCTTTCTGTGTTCTTGGAAGTTCCTAGTGTGATTGGTATTACTGTTCATGGCCGAGAAATGGTTAGCAAGTAGATCACCTGTGTCATGGTTGGTTGTAGCATTTTTCAGCTTAGGTGTTAAATTGATAGCTTTTCCCCGGATAGATTTTTATTTTATCCCATACTTGTTTAGAGGTTCAATTTGGAACAGAAGCGTTGCCATGTTTTTTCCTTCGGCTAGTTTTATGATCCCTTTGAGGTGTTTTTCGATGTCTTTATATTGGATGAAATTTGTTGAGTCTCTTGTTGGCTTATATTTGTTAAGTGCTTTTTTTATTATCTCTATATGCTTTTTGACATTGATCATCCCACCATGGTACTGATTGTTTAGTTTGAGTGTTTTTTTTTGTGTCGGAATATTTAGGGTAGCTGCATTAAGTATAGTATTAATTACATTGTCATGGAATATTGTTATATATGGGTCTTCGAGTTCTTTGGTATTAATAGTGGCTAGTATGTTTTTAAAGTTATCCCAATCAGGTTCATCATATATCCATTTGGGTGGGGCTTCATCGGGGTTGTGCTGAACAGATATTTGGAGGGAGATTATGATGGGGTAAATGATCACTACCTAATGTGTTATCTTGATCAACAAACCAGTTTGTAAGTTTGGGTGTGCATATAGTAAGATTGATTGCTGAGAGGGAGCCATCTTCAGGATTAAGTTGAGATTTAGACGCATCATTGAGTATGGTTAGATTTGATTCAGCAATCCATTCTTCAATTCATTTGTCTCTTTTATCCCTTCTACTTTCTTCCCATAGTTCATTGTGAGCATTGAAGTCGCCACAAATGATTTGGTTTCCAGTCTGGTTAGTGGAGATTTGTCGATAAGGTTCTAAGTTGTCTGGGTGGTCATTGCCTCCTGGATCATATGTATTAGTTATTATTATATTATTCGATCCAATGTTGACTAATACAGTTTGAATTTCAAAATTATTATTTATGTCTATTGGCATTGGGATCGTTAATGTTTCAGAGTAGAGCAGGGAATCAATTAGAAATATTGCGAGTCCATCCTCCCTTTTTCCCATTGCTACATCTTTTGAATATGCCTGGTGAGTATCCGGAAATACTGGATACATGTTTCGGATTCTCTGGTAACTGTGTTTCCTGGAGTCAGATTATGTCAGGTTTATTGGTTGCATTAATGATTTTGTGCATTAGGTCAGGTATGTTTTTGGATAGCCCCCCCCCCTCCCAATTCCATTGCCAGATAGTACGGTTAGATCATGTACAATTTCCATAAGTACAATATCCCAAGAAATGTCAGCCATATTACATTAAAGGCATGCCAACATTCTCTCTACCGTGCATGTTTCAAATGCAAACAACTTCACCTTACATACGTCACTCTCTCAAAAGTTCATACTAATTGGTGAGCGTCACCGATACTTAACGCCGACGCCATATTGTCACGCGATCAAACAAATGACTTCTTGTAGAGAGATGGATGAATCTAAGCGCGGCACATTTATTCCTTTACTATTCGATTTGTTAGTGACACAATGTAAACTTCACTACTACTTTCGATTTTTAACTATAGCAGTCGTTATACTGTTTTCAGGCTCAACCACCAATTCGGTTACATAGTTATTTTTACAGATACTTTTACTAGTAGGTGATGATGAAGGAAATGGGTACAAAACGATATTTTGTCAATAATGCACATTTTACACAGCTTCATCTAAAAAATTCATTTTCCAATCGATTCCTTTATAAATTTTACATTGATGTGAGGTAATGTACGACAGCCTAAAAATAGCCAAAGATTAAGACGAAAATATCACTCCTCTTTTTACGAGGGGTGAGGGTAAGGATGGTTTTTCAAATTTTGCACACTTTACACCACGTCATCTAAAATATTCTGGTTGCAATAAATTTTTTGATTAATTTTACATCTATATTGATACCTCGCTTTACATGACACCTCAGACTTTGCCAGATATACGATCGAAATAGCAACCCTATTCCACGAGTGGGTGATTGTGACAATATTTGGGTCATTATTGTACATTCCGACTGCATCAAGTAATCTGTGAAAGATTCCATTTGCAATCATTTTCTTGATACCATTTACGTCAGAATTGATTTAAGGCAACATATTACAGCTATCATTTGCAAAATATTAAGACCAAAATACCATCTCTTCTATGAAGGCAGGCGGTTAGGGGATGGGGCGTTGAGAGTGGGTTGACTCGGTAAAGCATTAATAAAACTTCATGTACATGCAAAACTTTGTGACTGAATCTTCATGGCATTAAGTTAAATAAATATCCACTTGTATGAAGGAGAACTTTAATATTATTATATGTTCAGTTAGTGTCAGTGGCATAATACGTAATGTGTGTGTGTGTGTGTGTGTGTGTGTGTGCGTGTATATGCCATCATGTCGGCCAATTCTGCGCAATGATGCAACATTCCTGTAAACATCGGATCAGGAGTTGTTTTTGGTCTAATATCTAATTTGTATCAAGAAATTATGATCATCCTTTTATTAAAGAAGTGTTATTCATAAAGTGAACAAAAATATTCCACATTTTACCATAAATGCACAGGAAAATGTGTTTTCTAAATGTCAAAATGAAGACCGACTCTATGACCTTCTTGAACTTGTAACACAGAAAATCCTATTTACTATGTATCTTTTAGAATCATACACATAAATAAATTATATAAAAGATGGTCATTTATACCTTAAAATAACACTGCATTTTAATCCAACTTTCCAATTTTGCAAAAAGCTGTTCCACACTTACAAAATCGTCTGCTATCGAAACTGTCATCTTGCTGCTATAATGGCATTCTCCAGAAATTCTCCATCCTATAGTCTGTTTCTAAATTCTTTATTAATTTTTTCCCGTAAACGAGACGTAAACACATTACATCATATTTATTGTTGGTTCTTTTCAACATAATAGCTTCTTTTTTTAAAATATAAAATGCTGAACTTCAATGATTTTTTTTTTACAAGATGAGCATGATTTGCTTAATATCTCTTGCCATTTATTGTTATTGTTACGTTGAATTTTGTAAAGTCAGTTATAAAATTGACCTAATTATTTGCCCAAAATGTTGACAGAAACAGTTCAAAGTATGCATTTCATTTCCATAGCCCGATTATTAAACATTACATCTTTTCAAAGTTATGCGCATAATAGGCCGACATATTGCGAGTCAAGAACAAACAAGGGTGGTATTCCGTGTGTTCAAAATTAATATTTTGAACAGAATATTACTTTTCAAATAGTAAGCATTGCACTTTTATTTTCGTCAATCGGTCAAATTCAGTATGCTTTTTTTTTCTTCAATATTGGTGATGGAGACCTTAGATGTGCAGAAATGCCAGACAGCATTGTGTGTATATATATATATATATATATATATATATATATATATATATATATATATATATATATATATAATATTGGATTCTAATTAGTATTTTATTTCAAGATAGAAAGGTCTGTTTCATTAATAATTTTATATTTGATTTTATAGAATAGAGTGTCATCCCGGCTTGCACACCTAACGGGCAAAGGTCATTGCCAACGGGAAAGACTCCAGTGCATGTAAAGAAGCAGAGACAGGAGTATGTTATATTTACTTTGCATTTACGCTTCCAGTTGGCAACATTCTGTACTGATTAATTTGATCAAAGTCTGAATGTCTTTCTTCCAGGTTTGCCTTCAAGACTTTTTAAAAAAAGATGTTTATTGTGTCTCAAATCTGACATACAGTAGTGAGACAGATTTTCTAAATTATTTTTTTATTATCTAACATTGTTTTTATATCTGTAACCAGGGATTTACTGGGCTTTGTGAATGTCGCAAATCGTGATTTTGTTTTCTTATTAGCAACAAAATATACCATTTGGCGATGTTTTTGGCAACAACATGTTTGGCTGTTAAAAACTTGTGTTTGGAGTGTATAATTTCAAAGGCACCACGATAGGAAGCCACAAACTTGGATATAAAATTGCACTGGAATCTATTGTTACATAACAAATCCTTTTTGTTCACACTGGCAAAACAACCTGCCATGGCATTGTTACATCATAATCCGCTTAGACCACAGTGTTATGCTGATATCTGGCCTTAGTACCGTATACAGTAATATAACCAAAATATTCGTGCTACCTTACTAACTACAATCGACCATGTCTGAAGGCGGGAATGGGAACGACTACAATCGATCAGACAATGTCAATATATTTCTCTTTTGAAAAAATGTACCAGAAAAAAAAATAGTTTTTACGAAACTTCAAAGAAAACTGATTAACTTTTAAGCACCAATCGTTCTGTATATATACTAAGCAAATGAAAAACAAAATGCTATCTCAGTGTTCTACAATTATTTGATATTGCTGCAGCAGTGACAAACTGGCATTTGTTTGACCCTTGAAAGAGGGCCTTTTGTTGCACCTTCAGTAGCAGATGCCCCTTCATCAAATCATGCCGAAGACCTGTGATCAAAGGAAGTCGGCAACAAATTTAAATAAAATCATTTTTTCATTTTTTTTGGCACATTTCATAGTGATTGGAATTATTTATTGTGCCGTGAAAGTTTCCTGCTTGGAACAAAATAGTTAATGCTTGCGAATGCTACCAATGTCAGTGTAAAACTCAAATTTAAGTTCCAATATTTTGAAACAATAGATATCTGGCTGTAAAATTAAATGGTGGTGGGACATCTCTCAAAAATGTTTGTTAAACTTTAAGATTTGTTCACATGTTTTCAGTTCCCTATGAATAGCCTCATCCCCATGGTAGCCTCAGCATCATGGTAGTTCTCTGTCTGACCAAAATAAAGAAATTTAAGTACATGTACATGTAGCCTATTCACAACTATATAGCCACGTACCACTAGGATAATGAATATCAGAGTGAATTGTTTTGTGAAGCGCATTTGTTGACAATATGGAATAAATGAGGACTACCATAATTTTTATATATACACGTTAATTGTATTTTCTAACAGGATTTGACTGATAAGTGAACTTATGATCCAATACTCAAATTTTTAAAAGCATGCAAAGTCTTACTAAAGAAAAATCTCCAGGTGGAGATGGACTCACCACGGATTTCTACTTGAAATTCTGTGGGGAGCTGTCGCCCATTTTGGAATGTTTATTCAATAATATTTTACTTAGAGATGACGTTATGACTGAAACAATGAGGGAAGGGATTATAATAATTATATATAAAGGGAAAGGTGATAGAGAAGATTTAAAAAACTGGAGGCCCATCTCCCTCCTTAACAATGACTACAAAATACTAAGCAAGATAATAGCGGAAAGGATTAAGAAAAGGACTGGGAAATATAATAAATATAAACCAAACATGCGGACCACAAGGTAGGGACATACAAAATAATATACTTAGTATAAAAACAATAATTGAATATATAAATGACAATGTACAAAAAGCTGCTTTGGTACTTTTTGATCAAGAAAAAGATTTTGACAGATTAGAACATAACTACATACAAAAAGTTCTAGAAAAATTTGGATACGGAAATAACTTTCGAAAATGGACTAAAATCCTGTATAAATAAAACAACTTCTAGAGTACAGGTAAATGGAGCCAGAACAGAAAAATTTGACATTAAATGATCAGTGAGGTAAGGGTGCCCACTATCGATGCTATTATATGTAACAGCAATTGAAATTCTAAGGATAAACATCAAACTCAACAAGAACATTGAAGGTATTAAGATACCAAATATAAAAGAAGAAGTGAAAATGCTGCAACATGCTGATGACTGCACCAACTTTATAAAGGATCAAAACTCCTTTAAACACCTGATCAAAGAATTTGAAAATTTTGGAAAAGCATTGGGATCACAGATTAATCATGAGAAAACAGAAATACTTAAAATAGGAAATTGGAGAGGTAATCACCCAGGGTTACCTCCACACCAAATAAAAAAGACGGTCAAAGCACTAGGGATATACATTGGGGAAGGAGAAGAAAAGGAAAACTGCAAAAAAAATAAAGAAGCCATAGAAAGAAATGTGAAAACTGGGCACTCACGCCATTATGTCTAATGGAAAGAGTACAAGTTGCAAAAACATACATGTACGCTCATATGAACTATATTTTAAAGTCCTTAGAAATCAGTAATACTGAATTAAATATAATTGATAAAACCATAATTGACTATATCTGGGACTTCAAACTACATTACGTAAATAAAGAAACGCTTTACAAGGCCACAGAGAGGGGACGAGTTGCACTCCAGAGCCCCATACTACTGAAAGCCACTAATATTTTAAATAGATTCAAAAGATTAAGTGCAGAACCGAAAATTCCATGGGAAGGTATTTATATATACCGTTATGGTTTCACTTTAAGAAATAGAGCGGACATATATAAAAGTAATAAACTAACTAAAATGTTAGTAGTTCCTAGGAAATATAGAAGTATTAAAGAATTTTTGATAAAATACTGAGATAAAAAAGACTTATGGGATAGAGAAGAAAAACTGACATATGACTGGATACGTGAAGATATAACAAAACCCATAAAAAGTAAAGTAGAGAAAGAAAATATACAGGTAAATTGGAATAAAGCATGGGGGCACTGGAAAAAACTAGGCTCCCTGAAAATACAAAGCCTTTGCTTCAAATACATACATGATGTGTGGTTGACAGGAGAGGTAGCAGTGAGACGGTGAATGGTCAGAGAACCACCAAAATGTCCACTGTGTAAAAAAGGTCCTTTTTCTAAATATCATGTAATGGTACAATGTCCAATACCACAAATTAAGAGAGATAAAGTTATAAGTGAAATTAATACAAATAACATATACAAACATCAACACTTATTATATATAGATGGGAACTTTATAAAGAAAACTTTATATATGATAACAAGCTATATTGTAGAAACAATGAGGGCCTGTGGCCAAGTAATTTGTATCGGAAAATAATTGCCTTGTAAAATTTAGAGATACTAATATCTTCTTCTTCTTTCTTTGAGGAAAACCAAGAACAGGGACCACATGTGGAGAAAGTATGAGATGAAGATGCCATGGGGTTATGTCACATGGAGCTACGCGAAGTGAACAGGCCTGGGTTGAGTCCGGAAAATTCTCCAGATGAGGAATATCAGGACAAACAAAACAGAAATATCCAGCACCCTCTACATACCAACCCCATACAGCCGTTAGACTGTATAACTACCTTGTTCAGGAAAATTAACAACCTTTTGGCACCATTCGATTTAATAAAATGGAATTATAAAAGGCAGCAACCCTTATAAGGGTGATGTATATGGAAATAAAGAAAGCCCAAAATAATGCTGACCTAACAAAAAAAAAAAAAAAAAAAAAAAGAAAGAAAAAGCGAAGTACGACTCACACATAGCATGCATTAAAACAATAAGCTATTTTTTTTCTTAAAAAGCAGTACACCGTAACTTCGTCAAAATTCAAAATTTCAAATAAAACAAGTAAAATTAACAGGTATTCTTTATAAACTGTGGTAAGAAAACTGGGAACAAATTTGATTCAGAAGGCTGTCCCAACATAGACACACTATAGCACGAACAAACAAATAGCATACTCACAGATAGCAAACACGGGACATAGGAGACCTCTAGCCAAGGTCACCAAAATATTAATAGGGGAGTGACCCCGGTTTTAGGTGATAGAAACCAAACCGGAAGAACAAACCTATAGAAAACACTAGGAGTTAAATACCCTGTCAAAAACTTCATAACATAAAATTTTTGATCCATATCCTTTTTTTAAAAAGTATAAACAGAGCAACATATCAGGGGGTTTCAAGTATACATAAAACACTTTCCCATTTTTGGCTAGGATGTCTGGTGTCCCCCAAAAAACAAAAAAAAAAGAATACTCAAATTCACGGCTTTTTCTTATACATGTACATTATTTAACACATTGCAGAGTATACTACACCAATAAAAGTTTACTAGTTGTCTTAAATAAATCAAAATTTTCATTGATTTTCTCCTTCTCTCAACCCTAGTCAATGACGACAGGTCACCTCAAAAATTTCATTGATTTTCTCTTTCTCTCTTTCTCTCAACCCTAGTCTTTGATGACAGGTCACCTCAAAAATTTCATTTGTATGTGAAATTTCAATTATTTTCAGTCCCCACCCTCCCTTAACTATAAAGGACTATAAAAACCATACCAAATACTATTTACATGTACATCTTGATATGAAAGTTATCAGTTACATTTTTTATGTAATAATTCAAATTTTAATAAGTATAAAAGATGAGAAACATTTCAAAAACTTTATTATTCATCTATTCAGAATAATATGTGCATAACCTTAATCTTTGGGAACATAACCTGGTATGTATATTTAATTTGTATTGTTTGTTTTCTTAACAATTATATGATGATAAAACTGAGGCCATTCTGATCACAACACAAAGAATTTCTCATTTACCTCAAACAATAAATATCAGCATTACCAACATTAAATTCAAACAATCAGTACGAAACCTAGGTGTTACTCTGGACAGTACTCTCACATTGCACCAACATGTCATGAACATGTTATGAACATATGCAAGGCTGCATATCTTGAGCTGAGATGCATCAGCTCCATTCGCAAATATCTTTCAGTTGATGCCAATAAAACACTTGTGTGTTCATTAGTACTTTCAAGACTGGACTATTGTAACTCAATTCTGTCTGGTTCATCTCAATATCTACTCCAGAAACTTCAAAACATAGCTGCTTGGATCATACTTAGAGTACCACGATCAGAGCACACCTCCCCGCTGCTCTGTACCCTACACTGGCTATCAATTCGCTCCAGAATCAAACATAAAATTTGCTCTCTGTGCTATGTTTCACTGATGGACTCTAGTCCAATATACCTATCCAACCTCACCCAGGTGTACACACCAGCAAGATATTTACGCTCCTCTTCTGACAATCGTATACTCATTATTCCCACTATGAAAACAAAGTCATGTGGACAGCGTTTTTTTGCATACGAGGGCCCAGCAATGTGGAATGAATTGCCCACTGAACTTAGACACAAAGACACAGTGATCCCATTCAAGAGTGCTCTCAAAACTCACTTATTTCAACTGCAAGAACAAACTTAAAAGACCTAATAATGTTTCCTACCTTAGATATTCTCATATGTATTTTTTTACTCGACCTTTGTCCAAAATCAAGTTAATGGTGTACCTGACCAGTGACATTTATTGTGCAAGCAACATAATACATATCTAATATTTCTCTATCAGTATATATTAAATATTCAGATCATTATTATTGGAAGTAAACATGTTAACTTCTATATGAATGTAGGATGTTAGTTTTTAACTTGGAAATTTCTAAACTTGTTGACAATGTTCTAGAGAAGAGACTGAGCTACAATCTGGCTACATTATTGTGTCTTAGCTTTTCACATAATGTTGTTTTCTTTAAAAATATTAATTTTGGACTAAATCATTAATTTGGAATTATAGTGTATTCAGACAAAGACATTTTGGATTATATTTTTGTGATACATCAAAAGACTTAACACATCTCCACATTCCTGGCTAGTGGTACATTAGCATGTTTGAGACTACAGCAATTCTATATACATCCAATACATTTTGAGTTCAAACTAGACCTTTTAGGACTATTTGTGTTTTAATTTGAAATACTGTTATTTTTAAATTGTTTGTATTCTAGTGAAATAAATTATTTGTTGATTACAAAACTTGTTGGTTTTCTCACTTTTCTTTTATTAGTTCAGGGTTGGCTTAGGCCAGTTCAACCGATTTGGCCCAATTGGGCGCCGCGCTCACAGGAACCCTGTGGTTTAGTTGTTTTAAAAATATATATTGGGAGAGAATGTAAATTTAAACAATGGAAGAAAATTTTAAGTTCAGTATCATATAAAACTTGTTTATAAGTTTATTTCCAATGCCGTGATCACAGATGCCCCACGAGTAAATCTAGGGGGCACCACCAAAATGATCCAAATCGGGTCCCGTGTTTGCTAGGCTGGCACCGATATAGTTCAAGGCCAGAGTGTTATCACAAACCAGAATAACAGAGTGCCAGTAACTATTATTTAAGCTTTAATCAATTAAACATCAACAAAAACAAATTTTCTTAAAGGAACTTTAATCTGCAACACTATGTTACACAATTAATCACATTATACTTAACAGTACCCTGGTATACATTGTAAATGGTGTACAGGTTATGTTCAAACTATACTGTCAAAAGCACAGTGTGAATCACATGATGTAACACTCATTTTCTACCAATATTTTTATATAAAGTTCATTCTGGCTTCACATTATAAGCTACTATAGCTCAGTGTCAGAGCATCCATAGACATAGTGGAAGATCCAGGTTCAATTTCTGGTAGTAGCCAGTCTACTTCTGTCTGGATAATGACTCACATTTCACTAGCTTATTATACGCGTGTCAATTTTATAAGCATTTAGCTATCACTGTATGCTGTATTTTATGTTGCAGAGGTCAAATACAATATCTGATGTTTTATTTTAGATTTATTGCAGTATATAGCCACACTGTGTTACAGGTTGGTTTACTGTACATGGAGCTTTTGGATATGATACACAGATCTGACAAGAACAGGTTACTTGGTTGCCATACTGATGTTCAAGATTCATAACAACATAACTAACTATACTCTAGAGATCTTGTACTTATTATGCCATCAGCAAGCATCATATAGTCTGTGCACTGCATATCAAAGAATGGCTTTTTTTTCAATATCAGGGGGAAAGATAGTCATTCCCCAGCTGATCAAATAATAGAACAGCGTGTCAAAAGGACAAAACAGATGCTTAACTCATTCGGCCCCAGATGTTTTTGTCGTTTTTGCCTGAAATGCACATAGGAAAGACATTTGGGGGGCTATTTCTGAATACATCGTAATACATCGGCTTTCAACAGATTTTTCATGAGACTAATGCCTAGTTGATTTAGAAACTTCGTTTTCCATTGGTTATTTTGCTTGTGCCTGAGCAGAAGGGTAAAGGTTGAAGTTTTTTTTTTTTGCTTAATGAACCCATCATTTTCTATGGAGACCAATTTTTATTCCAAATGCCCAAGGTTCACCTGTCTGTGTGCAGTTCAGACCGGTCTGCCTTAGATCTGACGCCAAAATGTCTAAAATCTGGACACAAAATTGCATTCTGACCACGAGCGAATTTTGGGTGAAAAAAAAACAGGGTCCAAAAAATGAGGTTTTTCCCTCTGTATTTTGTAGTGCAAATAGAACTTCCAGATTATTTGGTATCATTGTAGAGCTCCACAGAATAATTCTTTTAGAGGTGAGTGGAAAATGACATATGATCTGCAAAAAGTCAAACATTTTGTACCACATTTGGACAAATATTTCAGTGCACACAAAAGTATACAGGCACCAGAAGATTTAATAAACAGGCGCAAGTTCAAATCCTCAATTGACTATCACAAAGTTAGATTGGATTTTGAATCTGGAAAGAAATATTCTATCAGGAAACGTACCTCCTGGAATTGTCAGGAAACCATTTTATTACATAGTACACTTTGCACATAATATGTACAGTTTAATATTTTTGATATGACAACATATTAACATCTCACTGTGATTCTGATTGGTCCAAATAAGCCCATAAAATTCTTCCACAATATTCTCTTTACTGATTGGCTGCTTTCATGAGAATTTTCCTTACCCTGCTTTCTGAAACTTTTTCTTTACTATTACTACATATGAACATTTTCCAAATCGGTTGCCTTGGGTGATTTGGCAAACAAAAAGACTATGTCTGTCAGCATATGGCCAATTTACCTCACAAGGGCTCATTACAAATAAAGCTAAGGGTATCAGTCCATGGATAGGGGGCTGGGGGTACCTGTATCATGGACCCCACCCTATGGCAAGTGTGGTTTAAATGTTAACTTATACAAGTAAATATATACAAGTAAATAACTCACCTCTGTTTAGGAAAGAATGTGAACATATGCTGGTCTCCCAGCTGACAATGTTATTCAACCACAGGAAATTTTACATAGTAAAATAGCTCCATGGAGCTAATGTTTCTTATTATTTGATGCAATTCTGACTTAAGATAAAATATGTTCAATTCTAATGTACTGTACCAAATCAAATAATGCATACAATAAATCTGGAATTTCTGCATCCAGTAATCATCCCCTTGCATGAATATTCAACAACTGGAATACTTAGTAGTGAAACTGACACACTTCAGTGCAAACATTGTAAACAATTTCATCAAAATTGATGAATATGGCTTAACTAACCTAAACCAACTATGTGACATCATACAAGAATTTCCATACTGTCTGTTGATGCTGTCTGTGTCAAATGTTCTATTGATTTGAAAATACAGTTGTTCTTTGAATTTTAATTTGTAACAACAACTCTAAAACGTTGCTGATTACAGAACTGCACATTATTCATTCAACTGGTGTCTTTTACTTGCAACACATGAAAGGTGCAACATCTAAGCCAGTATGACAGAGATTTTCTTCTTCTTTCTCTCTTAACTATTTCAAAGAAAATAAAAACCGTGTGATAAACAGAATCTCAGATGAATAATGATACAAGATTTAATCTGATACTCACTGAATAAGATCTAGCCAAGACCCACAAAAGCTGGATTTTATATACCTGTTTTATAATTTAACAAGAATTCATTACCCTTTTGAGACTTTTTATATCTGCCATAGTAATACTGCATGTTAGATGACGGCAAATACAAAGCAGTAGCAGCAGCCCATTCTAAATTAAAGTCGAAAAGAATCCATTACAATTGTCTGTCACTGATCTCAGTTTTTTTATGTGTCATGTATAGTCATCTTGTGAAGATAAAAACATCATGCACCAACCACTATGCTGCCACAAATTTTTTAATAGTTACCCTTTTGTACATGCACAGTTATTAATCAATAACTACATATTAATTTCCATCACATGCACATAATTGAGATGTTGGACATGTGGGGATTTAGTTAAGAAAGTAGCCTGTACAAATTTTTTTAACTCGTTTTTCCAGCTTCGGTAAATGCAAGACACAGTCTGTACTGATTTCATCTATAGTCATAGTGTCTTCAGCTGGTATAATCTTAAGGCATAACTTTTCATGTTTCAATACAATTCCCTAACTCTGTAGCAACTGGTGTCATTTTAGGATGTGAGAACAAGTACGCATTTCACATATGTGTCTAAGTCCTTATGTTCCTGATTCAAGCATATCTGAGAATCTTGAATAATTTTTTTATTAAAATCAAACCCCAGACTGGAGGGGGGAGTGTCACTGACATCATTTTTAAATTTGAACACATGCCCAACTTTCTTCTGCCCAGTTGGTAAGGTCATAGTCAATAAAAAATTAAAATGGATTTGTATCAAGCAGGGTGACAGGTGAGACAATTACTTGATTGATTTGAATCATGTATTATTATTTCCTCCAAGTAAATGCATTAAATAAATCAGCAATGTACCCAAGTATGATAGGTGTGATATCAAATATTTCTGTTACATGCCAAATTAAATCATCAGTCAGGTGAAAAGCAGTTTTGCCAGATACATCAACTTTTATTATTTCAGTCATGTGCATGATGTATCAATTTGATTTTGTCCTGTTACAAATATCGTACCAATTGCAGTTTCCTAGGTGTATCACTTTGACAAAGGTCACAACATACAAATTCAGCAGCCTCATATGGACTGTGCAATAATCATTCAAACATTGGTTTCTGCAGCCACTCTCCAGTGTTAGATTTCCTTTCAGGTTCTTCTCGAGTATTTTGGAAAGAAAAAGTCATTGTTTTTCTAAAATGTAATTGATTCAGCTTTAAGGTCACCAGTCCCAGAATGAGCAATCTCTAGAACATACTCTGAAGTGAAAACATATTTTCTTTATTCTCCAAACAGTTCATGGCTCTTGACTTGGATATACAAAATCAAACATTTTATACAGTGTATGGTTTCTTACTTGATGACCCATGGATTAAAAGCCACACTGACTAGCATATATACAAATGCAAAGTCAAGCATAAATAAAATTCCAGTATTGGATTCATGCTTGAAAGACAAATAATTTCTCATATCCTAAAGGATTTTTCTAAACTTGTCAACTTTTTATTAAATAATCTCTCAACATTTTACTGATACTGACAAAAATAGTAGGTTTATACTAACCAAATATTGCAAACAGTATTCACTATAGAAGCAAATGAAATCAGTGATGAAAACATAAAAAACTGATGTGCTGCACTTACAATATTTTTTAAGTTACATTAAAAATAATATCATTGTCTTTCAGTTTTGGTGACTGTTGAACAGATCTTAACAACAGAAGCATGTCAATAAAACCTGAATGCATTTCACAGGAATAAAAGAGACATGTAACTACTTTTTACTGGATTGTCCTTACCACTTGTTCAAAATAAATTTAATTTCCGCAGCTTCCATTTGACACACCGCTTCGGTGGCCTAGTGGTTAGAGTGTCCACCTCAGAAGCAGGAGGTCGTGGGTTTGAACAACAGCCAAGTAATACCAAAGATTCACAAAACTGCCTCGCTAGGCGTTCAGCATTAAGAAGTTAGTGTTAGGACTGGTTGGCCTGGTGTCAGGATAATGTGACTGGATGGAACATCATGCTACATGTCTGCGGCATGATGCCCCAGTGCTAGACATCACAATAAACTGCCACACTGCAGACATCGTAGCAATATGACTGAAAAATTGTTACAGCTACATTAAAAACCAAATCACAACACTGATTTTTTATTATACCACCTTATCTCATCAGCCAATCAAATCACTTTTCCAGATTTTGCCTAATGACACACAATGAAATAATGTATGTAAAACAATATATCAGTATCAATGTAAAATTGTTGAAGGAGTGGCATAGCAAGAAATTCTTACATTACTCCACCCAAACTTAATTTTGGGGACCCTTCCCCCCAAACATCGTTTGATGGTAATTTCATTTCCAACCCCTGTTTGTGAGGGTTGCTTGAGCAGCTGCTAAGCCACTTTGTTTAAGAAATCAATTGCAAATGGAATTTGTGTTGGTCAGAAAAAATGTCAAATACTGGCCAAAACATCAGCCTCCCCCTCATAGTTGTTGTTGTTGTTGTGGGGTTTAACGCCATTTTTCAGCACACGATAGGCTATGCATGGCGGCCAGTATTAATGGTGGAGGAAGAACCCAGGAAAACCCCGGCAACAACCACCGACCCATGAGAAGCTACTGGCAAGCTTTCTCACATACCCACATTAGCCGAATCCTAGACTCGAACCCACGCAGACAGAGGTGAGATGGCAGTGAACCGTAACGGAGAGCGCTTTAGACCACTCGGCCACTCGGGGGCCCCATCCCCCTCATAGAAGATGGTGTTTTGGTGTTAATGTTTGTAATGAATGATACATCACCATCAATGTACACTTCATCAAGGAATCAATACAAACCAAACGTTTCGATGATGTAGTATCAGCGACACTTATTTGACAAATTATCGTTACCACCCCACCCCTCGTTCATAAGGCAGATAATATTTTAGTCTTAGATCACTGCCAAATGATAGCTGTAATATGTTTCCCTAAATCAATTCTGATGTAAAAGATGTCAATGAATCGATTGCAAATGGAATCGTTTACAGATTACATGATGCAGTAGGAGTGTACAATATTGAACAAAATATCGTCACAATCACCAACTAGTTGAATAGGGTTGCTATTTCGATCCAAATATTTGGCAAAGTCGGTGATGGCATGTACAGCAATATATCAATATCGATGTAAAATTAATCAAAGAATTTATTGCAACCATTATATTTTAGATGACGCGGTATTTAGTGTGCAATATTTGCAAAACCATCGTTACCCTCACCCCTCGTAAGAAGAGGAGTGATATTTTCGTCTTAATATTTGGCTATATTTAGGCTGTGGTACATCACCTCACATCAATGTCCACGTAAAATTGATGAATGAATCGATTGGAAAATGATTTTTTTATTCAGATGAGACTGTGTGAAATGTGCAATTTGACAAAATATCGTTGTGAGTACCCTTTTCCTTCATCATCGCCTACTAGTAAAATTATCTGTAAAAATAACTATATAACCGAACTGGTGGTTGAGTGTGAACACAGTATAACGACTGCTATAGTTCAAATCGAAAGTATTAGTGAAGTTTACATTGTGTAACTAACAAACAAAATATTAAAGGAATAAATGTGCCGTGGTAAGATTAACTCGATCTCTCCATATGAGGCCATTTGTTTTGATCACGTGACAATATGGCGTCGGCGTTCACCTGACGTTCGTATAGCATAGTGCAACGCAGGAAGCATACGAAGCAGGGAACCAGACTAATATTATTCGTGAATTTCTCTTTGGAAAAGTCCATGCACTTCTTTTGGTTTCAGACTTATACAAAGGAAGATTGAAATTATCAGTACACGTTACATTGATTTTATACTATTATAAACAAGTATTTGATTGTTTTAGAGACATATGTGAGCAAGGTTTGTCTGTTTTTTAGTGGCCGTATTTTGTACAATTTGTATATTGGGGTTGGCCAAAAAAATGGTTGTATGTCTGCTGGGGGTGGGGGTGTGATTAAGGTTCATCATAACACTGTTCATGTTATAGTTTATTTTGACCATGTCACTTAAAATGAGTACAGACAATTCTATACATTGTAAAGAATTGTATTTCCTGGTAATATCTAGATTGTATTATATACTTATAATAGGCTAGACCAACAGGTTGATTTCTGCATTTTTTGTGACTCTTGACATTGCTGGTGGTAGAGACCAACCGTGCCGGGTACAGTTTGGAATAAAGACTTCACCCTCCAATCAGTTCTGACTATCAGTCACTTGCTAGTAATAATAAATTTATTTTGACTGGCCTTAATATGTGGATGGTGAGTAAAATCCATCTTCATTTGACCCATGCCATTAAATTCTTCAGAACACCTTTTTTTAAAGTATTAATCCTTGTCGGAACAGAACACTTGTGTATCCATCAGTTACTGACCTTTTGTTTGAAATTTGCTAATGCACATGTGGACAGCAGCATCACCCCAAGGCAGGAGCAAAGTGTGGAAACTGTCTAGTGTGGACTGTATAGTATATCATTAGGAACTCCATGTCATACTTTTATTCTAGTATATTAAGGATGTTTAAAATGGTACAAATTAATCATGCCAGATTTATTTTCTTTTAAGTGTATTGATTTGTTGATAATTCCGATGTGTTGCACAATATGCAATCAGCAGGGGTCACTCATGCTGTCAGGTGAAGTGGGTGATGCTGTCACCTACAGAATGTAAACTTTGCTTTGTTTTATAAGGAAAGTGACATTAGTTTATTGGTTTCAAAATGCTTCAGTCAAGTAGTTATCATGTTGTAGCCCCAGGCAAAACTGTATTCACCAACAAAAACTTTTGCACAGGCGTATATTGTAATAGCTGATTAACTGTTATTCCCTTTTGCTTGCATGTTATAATTTATTATTGCACGCAATATCCGTAAGTTATCATTTGATAATGAAAACGTACCAACTTGTCTTCTAAAACTTAAAACATTAATAGGTAAGAAACAACTTGTGTTTGAGGAAAAGAATCAATGAAAGTACTTTCTAAATATATTTTTGAAGATATTAACAGTTTTGTTTGTGTTATTTTCTTGATACATTTAATTTGAAACTAAATGAACCATTCAGGGGGTAATGATGGTCAACATTATTAGAGGAGTGAGAAGAATTATTTAAGTTTGAAAATTCTGATTGCTAACAGAACTTTTGATCAGCAGCATTTGTTTTAAAACAATAACATTTATTATAACATTTCATCTTAGAGAAACACCATTTCAAGTTTGTCAGCTACCATGATTTCTACAGAATCATCCCATGCACATGCTCACACAGTAGGTTCAGTTGCATTTATTTCTCAATTTTATCATGTAGGAAGCAATATTGTGGTGATTTGGAATTTTTTACTTAAATTACCAGATATATTAAATTAAGATATCGGATGCGGGAGGTTGTGGGTTAGATTCCTGGCCAAGTGATACAAAAGACTTACAAAATTGGTGCTAACAGCTGTCTTGCCTGGCGCTCAGCATTAAGAAGTTAGTGTTAGTACTGGTCAACCTGGTGTCAGGATAATGGGAGTGGGTGGGACATCATGCTACATGTCTGCGGCATGATGCCCTGGTGCTAGACATCACTATAAACTGCCACACTGCAGACATCGTAGCGATATGATTGAATTTGTTAAAAGCTACATTAAAAATCCAAATCACACACACGCACACACAAATTAAGATGTCTTGCATGCTGAATCTTGTCATAAATAAGTAGATAAGGATGTACAGCAAGTGAAACAATCAAAAGTTACACAAAGCATGGCATGTTCATTAAAATGGCAGTGGTCCTAATAGTTCAGTAAGCCATTTAGTTTGATGGAGGAGAGGTTGAGTTTATAATGGACTGACCAAGTGATGTTTTGTTGGCAGGGCAGTGTAACCCAAGGCAAGAGTAACATGTGGAGTTCCTCATGATATTGGCATTGCTAGATGGTCTCCATGCATTGTTGTTGCCCAGGGGTGATGCTGCTTTTTATGCATTCATCATCAATTCAGAACAGAAGGTCAGTAACTGAGGGATACACAGGTGTTATGTTCTGACAGGGATTAATACTAAAAATGAGTTGTTCTGAAGGATTTAATGCCACAGGTCAAATGAAGACGAATTTTACTTAACATTCGCATACAAAGGTCAGTCGAAATAAATTTATTAATTACTATTGAGTGACCAATAGAACTCATTTCATCTGATATTATTGTATGCATAGTCGTAAAGAGTACTACTCACCACACTGGCTAGTGACCAACTTGTTACACTACATTGATATGTTATTTTGACAACGTTGTATGTACAATAATGAGCTGCTTATTCAGTTCGGAGGGTACCGAGTTAAGACCAAACTTAGGTCCCAGTGACCTACTTTTGGGCTGCTGAGGCATTTGCTGGCTCGCAGATGATGCTACAGTGGAACCGGCTAGAGATAGAATTCGGTAGAATTCTTTTTTTTTTTTAAGAGGCACAGTGACTCTGGTTATGGCTTTAAAGTCATGATCAAGTATAGTGTGTATTTGATTCCCACCATTAGATCAGCCCAGATTAGCTACCGCTGTCTGTTCTCGAACAAGGCATTTTAAATGGCTCAGCATGGTATAACCTGCAAAGTATAAATATAACCTTATTATTCATTTCAGATTAACACTTAAAGTTCAGGATGATGGATATCAGTGTAAAGACGCTAGACGGTCATAACAGAAGTTACAGTGTGCCAGACAATGTAAAAATGTTTTTATTTTATTTGTTTGAAATCATTATTTTGAAATGTGTCACATATGTAATATGTTTAGCTTATGTTCTGAACAATTTTAATCATATTTGGGCATGAATTTGTTTGTTGAAAGCTTCTTCCATTTTAATACTGCAGTACAGAATTTTCAGCAATTTATTAAAAATACAAAAAAGATAAACTTAAGAAAGGTCTGTTGCAATATGATAAACAAAAAGAAAAGAATAAATATTAGCAATGATATGTTTTTATGCTCATCCTCTGGGGCATGTACGAGTCCACACGCCTTTCCATCCATATACCCTTCCATATGCTTGGCACTAAATCTCGTGACTGTAACTAGTAGTCCGAAAGTTTTTAATGAAATTTGGTAAAAATCACGCTGGCCTGAAGATAGACGTTAACAAATCACTTTGCTTACATAATTATTATGAGTATCTGCCCTTTTGACTTGCAGCTGAATTCAGTGTATGATAAAATCTCTTGAACGCAATTTGTCTCAGATTTTTCAAAGGATCCTCATAAAACTTGTTGAATTTTATGGTCATAAGCTGGTGATTCACAAATCAACAGTTCATTTTGCTACTATATTTTTTGTTTGAGTTATTGCTCTTTTTGTTTTTCCCATTGAATGTATTTGACAGCATCTTGTCAAGGCAACCAGTCTCAAAGTTTAGTTGGATTGTTATGAAAATTTGTACATGGTGTTATTGTCATCATTTGAAGAGCTGTTGTCCTTTTTGACTTGCAATTAAACGCAGTGCGTCACAAAACGCAAACAATCTTCACTTTTTAGTGGATCATTTTGAAACATGATACACATTATGGCTGTCATCAGAGGATATGTTTTACATGCACTATTTTCTGAAGTGTTGTGAATCTTGTTACTATAGACATGTCTGCATAGTGAGAGTAGTAGGCTGTGAGAGGGAGACATGGTCAGGGGTGGCACACTATATACAATATTTAAAGTTTACTACTGTATTTTTCATCTTGCAGGTAACTGTCAAGCAGTTCAAAGAAAAGATTGCAAATTCAATTGTAAGTATAAATCAGATCTTACAATCAGTGTGATAGGATTGAAATTATGCACTGCTATAACAGGATACTAGAAAGCATGTTCTTTAAATGACCTAGTATCTGAATGATCAATGATTAATTATATTTCATGTTTTGCCATGTGAATTCAACCATCTTATTAGTCTCCTTTGCCATAATCAGCTGTATGTATGTATGTGTATATATATGTGTGTGTGTGTGTGTCCATGAATACCCATGTTGTGGTCAGCTATATATACAATTTCTATGAATATCTATGTTGTGATCAACTGTGTATGTGTATATATATATATATATATATATATATATATATATATATATATCTGTGTAAATGTCCTTGTGATCAGCTGTATGTAATATCTGTATGAATGTCCATGTTGTGATCAGCTGTATGTTTTTATATATATATATATATATATATATATATATATATATATATATATAGTGTGTGACCCCACTATAGCATGCTTTGTTATAACACAAATTTGGATATGACATGGTCATGGTGTGGCTCCCATAATTTCATGTACATGTATTTTTATTGTACACAAAAAAAACTCTCTCTTAATATTATGAAAAAAGATGTAAAATGTTTATTATCATTTTGGGGAAGAGATCACATATGAGTAATACAAGATGATTGTGGTGTGGCTCCTGAAATTTTATATGTATTTTTCTCGTACACGAAAAGGTTGTTGTTTTTTTCTTAAAAGTACGAAAAAATAAGGCATAAAAAACTTATTCTGGAATTGCGTAGGGCTTTGCTAATGTTGCAGATTACCTTTGAAGCACTGACTGTTATGTAAACGTACTCAGCAAATGGAGAGAAAAAAATCAGTCTCAATCATGCAATACAATTATTTGATGTTACCACCACAATAAAAAAGGGCATTTGTTTGGTTCTCCAAAGCTGTCCTTTAGTAGTGACTTCATTAACACATGCACCCTTCATCAAAGAAAGCCAACTACAATCTTCAGTATAAACAAAGAACTTTTCTTCAGAGGAATTCAGTAGCAAACTTAAATGAAAGTAATGGAATCTTATGGATTTTTGCATGTTTCAACATGACTGGAACACATTAACTGTTCTGTGAAAGTTTCCTTTTTGCAGGGAAAAAAGTTTATACTTACTAATGCTACCGATGGTGGCTTCAAACGCAAACTAACTTTTAAATACTTGGGATGAACTGAAAACTAAAATTATTGAATATTTTAAATATGTGCATGTGCATATTTTCCATTTATTCAGTTGTATTGTCAATTCAATGTATATGATGATATTCGTGGATAAGTACACTGTGTTGATACTCTATTCATGCTATACATTAGACAGGTATATATAAACAGTATCCACGTATATATACCAATTTGTGGCTCTAAATAAAGTAAACTATTATATATGCCTTCTCTGTTTCACTAAATGTGTATTTCTCATTTAATATGCATCGATTTAAGATGGTGACTATGCCGATGAAGCACATTTTACAGCCCACATTTATTACCTCCTCCCCCCTGCAGTTGTTTTGGGGTACATGCATCATTTCTTCAGCTAACTGACCTGCTGACCTGATTGCTTTTAACATGGTTGGGTTTTATGGCACCCAACTTCCGTGTTATAGCGGGGTCACACTGTGTGTGTGTATATATATATATATATATATATATATATATATATATATATATATATATATATAATATATAATATCTGTATGTTATATGATCAGCTGTATATAAAATATCTGTATGAATGTCCTTGTTGTGATCAGTTGTATATTATGTGTATGAATGCCTTTGTTACAATCAGCTGTGTATATCTGTTTGAATGTCCTTCATGTGATCAGTTGTATATTATGTGTATGAATGCCTTTGTCACAATCAGCTGTGTATGTGTGTATGAATGTCCTTCATGTGATCAGTTGTATAAAATATGTATGAGTGTCTTTGTCATGATCACCTGTATATACTCTGTATAAATGTAATTTTTGTGATCACCTGTATATACTCTGTATAAATGTCATTTTTGTGATCAGCTGTATATAATATCTGTATTATGTCCTGGTGGTCACCACCTGTATATAATATTTTTATGAATGTCCTTGTGATCAGCTGTATATGATATCTGTATTATGTCCTGGTGGTGACCACCTGTATATAATATTTATATGAATGTCCTTGTGATCAGGTGTATATAAATAACTGTATGATTGTCCTTGTTGTGATCAGGTGTATATAATAATCTGTATGAATTTCCTTGTCATGATCAGTTGTATACATGTTTATGCCATTTATTTTTATGAAGCATCTTGATTGTTTATTAGTTTTTTCATACTTGTGGTAAAATGAAACCTCTCCTATAAATGACACTCAAGGAAACTTTATAAAAAGATTCTTCTGTGTTTTTCCTGATGCAAAGCACAGATTCTAAAATGGTAATATTTACGAGACATGTCAATCAAATTAACTTGATTGATTATGTGCAGACTTGTTTTATTGGACATTGTAGATAAGGTGTCCATGTTAATCCCATGGAATGTTTGGTTATTAGTTTTTTCTGGTTGTTTAAACTCGAGATAGCTACATGCACAAACCGAATGAGGTGTGAAATCTTAAGTTCTAGACTTATAAAAACCCTATAATTAAATGATTGATCCAGGAACTGTACTGCACTTTAGACATTGCATTAGTCTCGTATACCATATGCTTTTTGACTATGTTATATAGCAGTGTTCCAACACATCAAACCCTTTGATAAAAAGTCTGAATAGGATAGGTCCTCATAAAAAAATAAAAAAGATAATAGCAACAACAATGAACTTTTTTATTAAGCGCCAGAATATGCTTGAAGACTTGATCAAATAAAACATGACCAACAGACTTGGCTGGAAGTGCCCATCAGTGAAGTATTATGTATTTTCAAGGTATTATGTCAGCTTTTTGTCAGCTAATATACAATTTTAAAAACAGAAGAGTAGAATAAATTACCCTTTTTGGATGATACTGTAGCATAATTTAAAAAAACTTGTATAAAACTAAAGTGACAGTAAATTTGGTACCAAAATTGACACATTTATGGTACATTTAATAATTAATTATATTAATGTTTTCTTTGTTGAAACTTTTGAACATTTTGATATTAAATTTCACAAAGTCTAGCCACAACATTAATTTTCAGGAAAAAATGTCTGGCAAGAGCCTTCAGAATTTTGGGCTCCATAATGAGGTGTTCTTTAAATGGAGGTATCCACAAATACCTGTTTTACTATATTTCAGTATTTAATAAACTTCTCCCTTTCGTTTTAAAGAATATCCCAGTTGACAAACAGAGATTGATATTCCAAGGAAGAGTCCTCCAAGATGATAAACTGCTGAAAGACTACGGTTTGTATATGCTACAGCCTTCTCTTGCATATTAACAAAACATTCTTTGTTGGTTATGGAATTCATCAGGATTGCAAATGCCAATCAGCATTTTCTGATAGTGATTAATTTCCTCAAATGCAACAATTTTGGAGATTTAAAATTTCACTGATTTTGCTTAAAGGAACATCTTATTGATCTTTAATATGATCTACCATGTCGAAACACATGGAAAATAAGATCAACAAAGAATAAAAATCTAAAAATTTATAAACCCACGTAAGTGGTGGTCTTGTAGGAAGGAGACCACTTTAAATAGTAGTCTTTTTGTTATCTGACCATCCTTTCATCCAAGACACAGTTTTAATGGTGCAGCAAGTCACACTGCTCTTGCTTCGCCTGGCTGTATGGTCCTTGGTCTCTCATGCATTGTCTTTTGTCAGTTCATGATTGTTATCTGCAACTACTTCTCAATCACCATTCAGAAGAATCTGACCAAATTTGAAAGAAAGTATGCTGGTATAAAGACCTTTTAGATTTATGCAAATGATGCCAATCTACCACAAAATATGGCAAGAGCACGAAATATAATAGGAAAACCTTTAATTGATTTATTAAAACCACTGAACAGAATTTAACCATATTTGACAGAAAGCATCCTGGCCAGAAGGTATTTTAAATTTTCTTAAAATGGTGCCGATTCACCATTAAATATGGTGGCTATTTAAAAAAAAAAACCTTTAAATAACATTTATTTATAAAAATTTCTCATCTGAATTGGATGAAATTTGAAATAAAGCATCCTGGCATGAAAATCTTTTAAATTACGTAAATGATGCCAATCTTTCATCTAATATGGCCAGTGTTACTAAACATAGATAAACCTTTAAAATACCTTTTTCCCTAAAACTGTTGAATCAACTTTGACAAGAGATAATAGCAAGATTTTGGTGTAAGCTGGTTTGTCTGTCAAAGCAAGGGAAGTAACATGATGAATAATTAGAATCACATGTTTGCAATTTCTACTGAGTTCTGTTCCTTGCAGTTGTATCTGTATTACATAGCTGCCAACCCTCTCGAATTTGGTGTGAATTTCACGACTTTTTCAACGATTCATGGATTCATGCCGCAAGCCAAAAATTCATGAATTCTCCAATCGTCAATTATTTTAAATCTTTAATAAAATAACCGATTTCCCGTTAAGTGCTAGTCTTGATATTCGCAGTTGCTGAAACGGTCCAGTACTGCTGGTCGCGATATTAGTAGATCTGCAGCCGATTAGTACAGTTTGCCCGGTAGCAAGCATTTTAGCCTATTTTAATCTATATGTATACGAGTAGTTTTACAAATGCTTTTGAGAGAAACTGGGGCCTAACCGGAATTTTGCACCGTGCATGTGTCACCAACACTGATTTGAGTTACCGTTCAGCATTGCATGTAAGATCTAGAAAATGTCTTCACCACCAAGGAAAAAGAAATGTATTGCTCAAAAAGTGAAGTTTAATTTGGAATATATCAAAAATTGGCAGTGCATTCAGACATTAAACATTGATATTCATCATGCTTTTTGCACTCAGTGTGCCATTGCAGAGATGATGTGAGGAAGCACGTCGGTTGCAAAAAAACACGTATAAGTTGGGAAAATTAAGAATTCGCAGATTTCAGCTCTGGAATATTTTAAACCATTGGTGGAAGATCTGCAGGCTACCAACGCTGAAGCATTATTTGTGAGTTTTCTTGTCAAACATAATCTACCTTTATCAGCTAGAGACCATGCTAAATATTTGTTCTGACAAATGTTCCCGGACCTGAAAATCGCTTCCAAATTTTCCTGTGGAAGAACCAAAAGTGCTGCAGCTCCTGTGCAATCCTCACAGCAACAGTGACAGCGAAAGTGTGTTTTCTCTAGTGAGGAAAAATAAGACAGACTTTAGGGCCTCCTTAGCTGCAGAAAATTTGTCAGTAATTTTAGT
This sequence comes from Sinohyriopsis cumingii, assembly GCA_028554795.2. Taxonomy (NCBI): domain Eukaryota; kingdom Metazoa; phylum Mollusca; class Bivalvia; order Unionida; family Unionidae; genus Sinohyriopsis; species Sinohyriopsis cumingii. The sequence goes on along the minus strand of CM068839.1, from coordinate 18,591,555 downwards.
CACCAAGATCAGCCAGCAGGCAAGAAGTCTGAACTGTTTAGAAAACAAATTTACGATCCAGCAGTTGAGGAAGTTCAAGTCTGCCACAGTATCATGTCTTCATAAATAAATATTTCTACATATATGTAGGGTTTTAGTTTTATATTGCAAACTTGATATAGTGTAGTATTAACGGTCAGAGTGGATGGAGTGGTAAGAGTGGATGGAGTTATTGTCATGGTATTTTTCACAAATTCTTGTCCAAATTCACAACTTTTTATCCCTATTTTCACTAATTGTGAGCCTGGAAGGTTGGCAGCTATGGCATTACCTTGATCTGTTCTTTTGTATACAATTTACAGAACCACTGAATGAACATATCAAGAAAGTCTCCTGGTACACACATCATTTTGTTATGTACATTATCTCAAGATTGCTAAATCCATCTTTCTCAAAGCTGCAGATAATTAGATTGAATCTCCCAGACATTTCCTCCAGTGCCATGATTATCCATTATGTATCAGTCAGCTTATGTTTTAATGTGTGATTGTCCACTATTAAATAGTGCTGGTCTTCATCAATTACATCATTATGTATCAGTCAGCTTATGTTTTAATGTGCGATTGTCCACTATTAAAGTGTGCTGGTCTTCATCAGTTACCTCATTATGTATCAGTAAGCTTATGTTTTAATCTGTGATTGTCCACTATTAAACTGTGCTGGTCTTCATCAGTTACATCATTATGTATCAGTCAGCTTATGTTTTAATGTGTGATTGTCCACTATTAAAGTGTGCTGGTCTTCATCAGTTACATCATTATGTATCAGTCAGCTTATGTTTTAATGTGTGATTGTCCACTATTAAACTGTGCTGGTCTTCATCAGTTACATTATGTATCAGTCAGCTTAAGTTTTGATGTGTGATTGTCCACTATTAAACCATGCTGGTCTTCATCAGTTACATTATGTATCAGTCAGCTTATGTTTTAATCTGTGATTGTCCACTATTAAAGCATTCTGGTCTTCATCAGTTACATCATTATGTATCAGTCAGCTTATGTTTTAATGTGTGATTGTCCACTATTAAAGCGTTCTGGTCTTCATCAGTTACATCATTATGTATCAGTCAGCTTATGTTTTAATCTGTGATTGTCCACTATTAAAGCGTGCTGGTCTTCATCAGTTACATCATTATGTATCAGTCAGCTTATGTTTTAATGTGTGATTGTCCACTATTAAAGCGTTCTGGTCTTCATCAGTTACATCATTATGTATCAGTCAGCTTATGTTTTAATCTGTGATTGTCCACTATTAAAGCGTTCTGGTCTTCATCAGTTACATCATTATGTATCAGTCAACTTATGCTTTAATCTGTGACTGTCCACTATTAAAGTGTGCTGGTCTTCATCAGTTACATTATGTATCAGTCAGCTTATGTTTTAATGTGTGATTGTCCACTATTAAAGCGTTCTGGTCTTCATCAGTTACATCATTATATATCAGTCAGCTTATGTTTTAATGTGTGATTGTCCACTATTAAAGTGTGCTGGTCTTCATCAGTTACATTATATATCAGTCAGCTTATGTTTTAATGTGTGATTGTCCACAATTAAAGCGTTCTGGTCTTCATCAGTTACATCATTATATATCAGTCAGCTTATGTTTTAATGTGTGATTGTCCACTATTAAAGTGTGCTGGTCTTCATCAGTTACATCATTATGTATAAGTCAGCTCATGTTTTAATGTGTGATTGTCCACTATTAAAGTGTGCTGGTCTTCATCAATTACATCATTAAGTATAAGTCAGCTTATGTTTTAATGTGTGATTGTCCACTATTAAACCGTGCTGGTCTTCATCAGTTACATCATTATGAAATTTTAAATACATGTATGTTTATATTCCTCATACTGGGACAAAATACTTTTTCAAGTACAAGAAGTAGTGTGTAAAACGTTTCTTATCAGTTTGGGGAAGAGTTTGCGTCTGAATTTTAATATAATACGATTGCGGCGTAGCTTCTAAAATTTAACAATATCACCAGGTTCTTCAAGTGTTATGACAAAATAAACATTATTGGACATGTTACCAGTAAATAATGTCTGCTTTATTTGCTGGAAATTGAAATAGTATGAAATTGTACATGCATTCAGCTTTAAAAATTTTTTTTTTTATAAAAGTGACTCATGACCATTGCAGGCCTACTGCACTTAGTTCTTGGGTTTTACATGTGTATGTGGTTTACTTATGAACTCGTTATTAATTTCCTATTTTTTTTATAAAAATATTTTACCGTTACGTTAACGCAAGATTGCAAATGCAATTTGTTCACTGCACTTTGCGCCATGATTAGTATAGTAGTTTTCACATGTTTCTTTCAATAGTCACAAAATCTGAAGTAAAAGTTATATGCACACTAAAAGCATGTGTTGATTTGTAATTATTCTTGTTGTAGTCGTTCAAATGAATAGGCATACAGGAGTTAATTAATGGAAATTTTGCAATGGATAAATGTACATGGAAACGCATATGAGAAAATTTTAGCAATATGAAATTTGTACAGACACCGTTCATAGACCCTGGAACGTAATGAATCATTCATTTCTTAACCTAATTTTACTGTTAATTTTTTCCATTGAATTCAGACACTTAATGATGTGTGACAAAATTAATGAATAGTTTAAATATGTATGCAATTTTTGCAATGCAATTACATATTTTATGGATTAATTTCAAGCCCCGACGGTACGATATCAGATGACGAGTAAACGGTGTTGATACTCTGTTCATGCTATATATTAGACATTGAATTCAGATACAATGATCAGAGGAAAAAATATTGAATATTGTAAATCTGTGTGCAATTTTGCAATGGAATTACATGCATTATAGATGAACTATAGCCACGACGGCACGATAGTAAACAGTGTTGATACCCTATTCATCATATACTGTAGACATGAATACATCTAGATGTGCCAATGAGTTGTTCTCTCAAAAAAGTAAAATACTGTAAAACTTCGCATTAACGCAACCCCGATATTAAGGCGATCCAATTTTGTGGACCCCAATTATCGCGTTATAGTGGGGTTCCCCTGTATATCATTTTTGATAACTTTAATTACTTGCATAATTTTTAATAGAAATGATACAATGAAAAACAGTATATTAAACTGTTGGTCTTAAAAACATTTTTTCTAAAGAAAACATGTGATTTTATTTTACATGTGTTTTAAATTTTGTTGTTATGTTGTGGTATTTGTAGATAAGCTTGTGTATCCCAAGGCATGTTTAGTTTTCAAGCCAGTTGCTCAAGGGATGGGCAAGCTGACTTTCATAGAACTTGTTCAGCCCTAATAGCTACACATTATATAAATCTGCAAGCTTTTTTATATATCATTTTATCATTACCTTCCATCTGACTTTCATCCAAGGTCTTGTTTTTTTTCAAAATAGAAAACCTCTGTTTCAGGTAGGGGATCATGTGAGATCCCTTAAATTATTGACATTATTATTAAATTTCAGATGTGAATGGAAAAGTAATTCATGTCGTGCAAAGAGCTCCACCTGCAACTAGCCAGTCCACCTCTAATGGTGGATCCCGTGGAAATGTAGGAGCGGAACCACCTGCGGACAGGCCAAGAGATGCCAGCAATGTGTTTATTGGGTCCTTCACTCTTCCCTCTGACATAATTGATCCTACTCAAGTTCAGGTAACTGCATCTGTGTATTTTCATCATTTGCATAGTAGGGCTGTTTATGTGCTCTGATGCACAGTGATTTCTGCTCAGCTTGCTTTTAGTGTTGATATATTTTGTACATTATTAATTTGGTGTCACATACAGCACAACCCTTTATGTTGTTTTCAGTCAGTATAAAAAAATTATGCTGTCTCTTTGAAATGACTAATAATGGGCATATGATGTATTTGTTATCCTTCATAACTTTTCTTATAATCAGTTTGAGGAATAATTTTGCAATTGGTTCTCAACAAAGTGAAATTATTGATGAAATTGGTAAAAGATGCATGACACTTTACCAGTTTTGCCTTTTTTATTGGTGACGTTGTCTTGTACATATGTAAATTTGTTTTATAATATTTATGGTAACAACTTTGAATGTTGACTTTTATAGTGCATTCATGTTATCAATGTACAGTGTTTATTGCTTTTGTTTTAAGTCGTTTCTAATGCACTTCTGTAGAGCTGAGCAAGAAAGTCATGCTAACAAGAAAGAAAGCAATTACGGTAAAAGCATTAAAAATATTGGTTTACTTTACACATCATTGGTCAACATTAGATTCACATCTATAGCCTTAGCGTTGACATCATGAAGGCATTATATTTTCATCTTGCCTCTAATTTTGAGAGTCTAAATTTATTGGTCATAGACTTCTTGGAGGATTGCTACAAACCCAATTTCATCTCAGTGTCAGGTTGGTCCAAAATGAAAATGGTGTTGCACAGACAACTAATGGAAACCACGGTGTCCATCTTGAAATTCTTTTTTCTTTACTCAGACTCGTTTACACCTCCAGATTTCTCCATAGTTTGTATGGATGAAGCCCAATAAAATGCTCTGTATGGATTGTTTAGGCAAGAATATGGAAACTGGCCAAACCAGCAAAAAATTGTCTTAACATTTCATTCCACTTCTAAAATTTCTGTTCATAAAAATATATTTGATCAATGTCAAAGAAATACTTTATCAATATTTCTCACACAAACTGGTAAATTGTCTGCTGGAATCAAAAGGATCAAGTGGCAGTTGTTTTGAAAATGGCACACCAGCTTCATATAAAAAGAAAATTGGTGAAGTTAAAAGGTCAAGTACTAGTCAGAAGTTTTTAAAGATTTATACAGATATTTGGCCTTTTATAAAACAGTCTAACAAGGGAGTTCATTATGTTCACTATGGTGTGTGTGCATTGGAATTTTCTGTTGCAGATGTTGGTAGTGGCGATGTATAAAGATATTGAATGCAAATTTCACAAGGAATTTGTCAAATAAATGACACAAAATGGTCTCTTTCTTCATTCTGTAAAGCACTGTTTGACAGTGAGTAAATGCAGATTGTCTGTGCTGAAGTGATGATATATCAGCTTTTGGCCAAGTTAAATTTGCCTTTGAAAAGAGTTGATTTAGTAAACTGGGATTGAAAGAAAACATTTCTGGACAGCAAAATCGGTGCAAGGAAGGTAAACTATTTAAAAATATTGTAAGAAATGGTAGAGTGATACTGGTTTAAGAAAAGGACATTTCTTTTCTTGGTAAAAGAAACATAGTTGTTATTTTGTTGTTGTCAGTAATGATAATAAATGCTTTATAGCTCTATGACTGATAGCTGTCCAAACCTATGGACAGACTGCTTTGGGACTACTGATGAAGCTGGGAAAAGGTAAGCAGGTCTGGTATACTTCTCCAGTTTTGATACATATATCAACAAGTGGTTTTTACTAAAAGACATCTTGTGATGTCTAGCTGGTCATAAATGAAAATAGTGCCCATCTGAAGTCCAGTATTGGCCACCATGGCAGCATCTTGAATTTTTTTGTATCTTTACTCCTCCTGAATGGATAGACATGTCAGCATGTTTTTTCTCTCACTAAAAGACTTCTTATGACAACAGGTTAGTCATAATTGAAAATAGTGCCTATCTAAGTCTGGTATTGCCACCATGGCAGCCATCTTGAATATTTTCTTATTGCTATTCCTGAGTGGAAAGTCATTTTGACATAGGGTTTTCACTAAAAGGTTTCTTGTGATAATAAGTTGGTCCTAAATGAAAATGGTGCAGTTCAATTATCTAAAATTAGCATCACTTTGGCCATCTTTAAAATCTTGTTATTGTGAATGGCCATTAGAACATAGGATTTTTACACAGACTTGTTATTGTGAATGGATGGTCATGTGAACATGTTTTTTTTACACAGACTTGTTATTGTGAATGGCTGGTTGTGTGAACATGTTTTTCTTACACAGACTTGTTATTGTGAATGGATGGTCATGTGAACATGGGATTTTAAAACAGACTTGTTATTGTGAATGGATGGTCATGTGAACATGGGGTTTTTACACAGACTTGTTATGTCTAATTGGCTATAAATTAAAACGGTACTGGTCCAATGTCCAATATGGCAAGCGCAGCAGCCATTCTGAAAATCTTGTTATTGCTACTCCTCCTATAAAAAAGTCTTAAATAAAAATGGTGCTGCTCGCATGTCCAGTATGTCTGCCATTGCTGCCTTCATGAGAATTTTGTTATTTCTACTCCTTTTAAATGGATGGTTGTATTGACATGGGATTTTTCGTAAAAGACTTGTGATTTCTAGTTGTTCCAAAATGAAAATGGTGACACCAAACATCCAGTATGTCTAACATAGTTGTCATCTTGAAAATCTAGTCATCAGTTATTTCTCCTGAGTGAATGGTTGTATCAACATGGGATATTCATTGAAAGATGTCTCACGATGTCTAATTACTTGCCATTGAAAATTGTTCCAATCTAACTACCATTGTGGCCACCACAGTGGCTATCTGGAAAATCTTTTTATTGCTACTTCTAGAAGGATGATCATATTAGCATTGTATTTTCACCAGAAGAACATATGATGTATATTTAATCCTCAGTAAAAATTGTGTGTATCAAATATCCAGTATGGCAGTATCAATGAAAATCGTTCCTGTCTGACATCCATTATGGCCGTCTTGAAAATCTTCTTTTTGTTACTTCTTCAAAAGTCATGTCAACATGGGGTTTTAACCAGAAGACTTCTGATAATATCGTCTTGGTCCTAGAAGAAAATGGTGCTGATCTGGTGTCTGATATAGCCATCTTACAAACTTTTTGTTATATCTACTTCTCTTAAAATGATGTCATCTTCACTTGGGGTTTTAATCAGACGATTTGTTATGGTGTTTGGTTTACCTTAAATGAAAATAATGCAAATTGTTCCTCAAAATGACCATCATGTTGGCTATCTTGAAAATGTTATCTCTACTCCTTCCAAATCAATGGCTGTATCAGCATGTGGTTTTCACATGTATTCCTCTTTTGACACAACATGGCTTCCATAATAGCTGTCTTGAAAATCTTGCTGACACTATTCCTTCGGAATGTTTGGTCATATTAATATAGGGTTTCACCAAAAGACTTCTAATGATGTATATTTGGCCTTAAATAAAAAATAGTGCCAATCAGACAACCAATATGTCCATCATAGATAAAGATCACTGTTCTGATTGTGGTTGAACGTATATAGTTTTTTTTTGGTGAAATTTCAATGATTTTTTGCCTTGTTTGTGATGTTCTTAATGTGTCATTTCCAGTAGGTATCTTTATTCACTCTAATGCCTATGTAGTTATTGGTATATTTATTAACTCTGATGCCTAGGCAGTTGTCAATAGCTTTATTCACTCTAATGCCTAGTAGTCAGTGGCTTTATTCACTCTGATGCCTAGGCAGTTGTCAGTAGCTTTATTCACTCTGATGCCTAGGCAGTTGTCAATAGCTTTATTCACTCTGATGCCTAGGCAGTTGTCAATAGCTTTATTCACTCTAATGCCTAACAGTCAGTAGCTTTATTCACTCTGATGCCTAGGCAGTTGTCAGTAGCTTTATTCACTCTGATGCCTAGGCAGTTGTCAATAGCTTTATTCACTCTGATGAGGCAGTTGTCAATAGCTTTATTCACTCTAATGCCTAACAGTCAGTGGCTGTATTCACTCTGATGCCTAGGCAGTTGTCAATAGCTTTATTCACTCTAATGCCTAGGTGTTTGTCAGTAACTTTATTGTCTCTAATGCCTAGGTGTTTGTCCATAGTTTTATTCACTATGATGCCTAGGTGTTTGTCAATAATTTTATTCACTATGATGCCTAGGTGTTTGTCAAAAGCTTTATTCACTCTAATGCTAGGTGTTTTGTCAATAGCTTTATTCACTCTAATGCCTAGGTGTTTGTCAGTAGCTTTATTCATTCTAATGCCTAGGTGTTTGTCAACAGCTTTATTCATTCTAATGCCTAGGTGTTTGTCAACAGTTTTATTCACTCTAATGCCTAGGTGTTTGTCAATAACTTTATTCTCTCTAATGCCTAGGTGTTTGTCCATAGTTTTATTCACTATGATGCCTAGGTGTTTGTCAATAGGTTTATTCACTCTAATGCCTAGGTGTTTGTCAACAGTTTTATTCACTCTGATGCCTATAGTTATAGTTATCCATATAGTTATATATTTATCTATATAATTTTTAATCCGTATAGGGTTTATTTCATTCATCTACCTTTTATAAGATGCCATGATTGTTCAAGATTCCAATTTACCCATGGAATTGAATTCTCTTCTCCCAGTCTTGGTTGAAGAAGGGAGTTAGTTCTCAGGTAGATGTTACAATGTACCTTTTACAAGGGCCCTAAGGCAGTAAGAATATGAAGTCATTGCTCATACATGACTTCCAGCTAAAACAATTTCAAGTCTGAATATGAGTTTATTAGCTGAACTCCAGATGTCCAACTTGAGACATTTACAGTCCATCAGAAATCAATCGTTTTCCAACATGCCCAGTATATATTACTATTTCTGAATTTACGGTGTCTTATGATAAGTGGGACATGTGTTTGTTTGTAGATTACTACAAATGTTTTAATCTTTTGCGAATGGTAGGAAGAGAGGTGTTTTAAATATTGTTAGCATAATTAACTTCGAGATATGAAACCTGTTGTGTATGAAAGGGTCCCTTTTAGACAGCATGCAATGTGTATGAAGGTGCCCCATTTTATACAGTATGTGTTGCTTTTTGTTTCAGCAAATTGTTCAAGAAGCAGTAACTGGGCTTGGAGATTTGGGAAGAAATGCCAGAGTGTCTACCAGAACTTCAGTAAGTACAATTTTTGTTTTCAGTAATGCTGAGTAAGCCTGTTGCCCCAATGGTGTTTTTATTTTCATTTATCTTAGAAGATGAAAAATCTGTGCAAAATGTTTTATTTATCATGATACCTTATTATGTGTCTCACCCAGAAAGCACACCAGTAATTGATAAGTTAAATTTAAAATGCTCTATGGTTCAACAAGGAGGATTTTTTATACCTTGTATTTCCATAAGCACGTCAAAAAATTCACATTATGTTCAGAATCATCACATACTTCAACATCTCTCAGTATAATGCTTTCCCCTGGGCACTGATGTTGGATTGAGCCATGTCAAGAATTATATTGAGGACACATTTTGGTTAAAGTTTTTACCGTCACTTATACATTTGTACCTCAATAATTCAGACTTGGAAGACTTGCAAACCCACTTTTAGCATAGAGTATATATATATATATATATATAAAATAACCACCCCCACCCCCCACTGTAAATAACAATATTCAGTGATATTTTGCTTCATGAATATGTTGGTAAAGCCTACTGGTGGCAGCATTTTAAGAAATGAATGCCACTTTGTCAAGGGAAATTCATGTTTTAGCTTTATCTTTTAATTTGGTTTCAGTATAATCATTCTAAATTCTATATGCCTTATTGTATTAAAATGTGAAAAGTGATAGTCTTCTATCACACCTGTGTCCATGAGCATTTTTGAAAAGCTGATTAAGTGCTTCCTATTTTGATGTCCGATTTGTGGAAGTGTTATATTGTAAGAGCTAGCAGTTATATGATAATGAGTCAGGTCAACTCATTTCACTTGACCAGTTGTACACTGTTATAAATATTATTATATAGGTAATTTAAGTAAAGTATTTAACAGTGATCAGGTGGTTAATTCTAGTAATTTGCAAGACTGATCAATGTTGGCAAGTGAAGCAAGCGAAAGGAATTCTTGCTGCACGAAAATCTTTGTTTCACAGACTTGGTTCATTATGGAGAAATAAGTTCCAAAGTTTGTAGTGAGCATATTCCCAAAACAAGTATTAAACCATTTAGCAGTTCCCGCCCATCTAATTATTGTCAATATCTAGCCAGGATGGCATCCCCTTCTTAAGTTTTCATAGGTCCCTCAGTAACTTGTGCTTACTCTGGTCTGTGGTTTTGTACACCATTGTACACTGGCTATGAAAGAAGAGGCATATTTCTGTAACCCTTTACACTAGTCACTACAATTGTAGTTCATGACATGTACTTTAGCCTGATTTATAGTCTATAAAAATGACACTAAAGGCTTGACCTGACAGATTTATAAATCAGCCCCAAGCCAACTTTTCTTTTCTTTTCTTTTGTTGATTGCAACAGTTTTTACTCTTTTCAAGTGGTCATTGTTACAAGGGATTAAATAAAGGTTGGTGGTGTTTGTCTCAGTTCTCATGATATGGTTGTTCATAATGGAAGAATCTATTTGTACTTTGGTTTACAATCTACAATACGGAGCCGCAAGTGGCCGAGTGGTCTAATGCGCTCACCATTCCGGATCACTGCCATCTCACCTCTGTCTGCGTGGGTTCGAGTCCAAGGCTCGGCTAGCGTGGGCATGTGGGAAAGCCTGCCAGTAGCTTCTCTTGGGTCGGTGGTTCTTCCTGGGGTTTTCCAGGGTTCTTCCTCCACCAGTTATACTGGCCGCCATGTATAGCCTATTTTGTGCTGAAAAATGGCGTTAAACCCTAGAACAACAATCTACAATACATGATATTCTATGCATGACTCATAAAATTTCAGAAATCAGTTGCCAGCCTATGTTTTTAATTGATTTTAAAAATGCTCTAAGTGGTCATTGTTACAAAGAATTAAATAAAAGTCACTGGTATTTATCTCTGTTTTTGCCCTGCGACTTGATAGCAGTGTCAAGACATTGTGGTCTTTGGTCATGCTCAGCAGGTGGTCTTCGCTTATGATAGTGCATCATATAATAAAATCGATACGTGCATTATGATTGTTGTAAATAACACATGACCACTCATAGCAGTGGTCGCTCAAGACAGGAGCTACTATATTATTATTATTATTACTGTTTAATATTATTATTATTAATTTCAGTAAAGTCATATCCAATTCAATGCATATTTGGAACAGAGCATGATCACCTTCTTACCTTGTGCTTAGTACCACTCTTACTATTATATTATGTCCATTTGTAGGGTTATTGGATCAGAGAGTAGGAACAATTTTTTGTTTGCTTGCATATATCGTTGCTTTTAACAGCACCTCTAGCACTTTATTAGCTATGGCATGCTGAGAAAATTGAAGTGAAGTGCCTTTCTTAACCTGTCAACCTGAGCTGGCTTCGGTGGCTATCAAACCTGTGACTCTTGGATTATGAACCCAACACTCAACCAACTGAGCTATCGCAGATCCTTATTGTTCATTTGTTTGTTTGCACCTTATTTTGGAGTATATAACATCATATGCTTGTGTTACTTAATCTAGCTTTTCTTCCCTTGTGTCATGCCCTGGATGGGACCATGGGGTCATGTCTTTTGATAATATTGTCAGCTGCACTCTTGTGTCATGCCCCAGGATGGGGTCATGGGATGATGGTGTTATGTCTTTTGTTAATTCACAGCTTATCATGGGAGCATATCATATGTTTCGTAAAACACAATTCTTTATTTTATTTATTTAGTTTTTCTTGGCTGTCTTTGGAATTTATTATATATAAAACCAAGAAGAATCAATGAATAAACATTTGTGGTACATCAAAAATAATTTGTTATGAATGAATTCTTCATGGTTACTGTCTTCCCTACGTGTGGTGTTTATGACTGTAATCAAAGAAATAAAAGATGTTTTAAATCTCATTTTTCATGCTAGGAAAAACAGTTCTGGTAAGAGATTTGTAGGTTATTTTTAATTTAAGATTTGTCAAATGTTGCTTGGTGTTTGTAGTATTTTTCATAGCCTGCTTGACTATACAACATAAATCTTTGAAGCATTATTTTGTGCTCATCAGTTAATTTGCTTATAAGAGGGTTGTAATTATTAAGTTGTATTTAATGAAAATACCATAGTACACCTTTATTATGGAATATTAGACTTTTTACATTGGAAATATCTTGTATGTTTTCAGACTGATGGCTCAGCAATAGACGTACAGATCAATCTTGGACAAATTCCTGCAGATCAGATTGAAAGTGAATCACGGCTCAGATTAAATCAGGCTCGCAGAATGATTCGTCTTGCCAATGAAACCATCGGTAGATTAGAAGTAAGAATAAAATATCAGTGTAACAGTAGTAAACTTATGAAAGAACTTGAACATAACATATTTGGGTATTAAAGAAAATAATGATAATATGTTATATTGGGGGGAATAAAAAAAATGGAACATTGCATGATAGTAAATGAATATTTTATGATTATAAATGAATAGTGATAACACAAAAGCTTATTTTCCAGTCAACTCTTATTGTTGAAACCCACAACTGTTATTTTAAACTGTTATTCACAATGACTGTAGCTTCCAATTCAAGATGCACAAAAACTGTCTTCAAGATTTAGAAACATTCTTATGCTCATATTCTGAATCATCTCAAGATTCTGATTGGTTAACTTTAAATCCCTGATATTAGATATTTTATTTTAGTGTGTCTGATTGGTTAACTTTAAATCTCTGATATTAGATATTTTATTTTAGTGTGTCTGATTGGATAACTTCAAATCCCTGACCAATCAGGTGTCAGAAGTTTTATTTTAGTGTGTCTGATTGGATAACTTCAAATTCCTGACCAGTTTTTGTCTTAGTACAAATGTTTGGTTAAGTTCAAATCTCTGACCAGTCAGGTGTCAGAAATTTAACTGGAGTCTGTCTTGTTAATTTAAAATCCCTGACCACTTATGCGTCATAATTTGGTTTTATAATTGTTTAACTTTTAGTGCATAACCAGTCAGTGTCAGAATTTTAATTAGAACAGAGAGAAGATGCCTTTACATGTATTGTCTTGAGGGCGGATGTACTAAAATAATCTGCTTTCACTTGCCACAAGTGACATTTGATTTGGATTTATTTGGGCCACAATGTTGCTCAGAAAAATTCCAAGTAATGAAATGTGCTCAGCATTTACACGGTGTGAGTATAGTGTTAGTTGTCAGGGATAGTGGAATGTTGGCAGGAACTGTTGATATCTTTGGAACAAATTAGACTGCTGTTGAAAGCTTTGGAAAAAAAAATGAGTATTACAACTATTTCATACAAATATATACTTCACTAAAGTGAACATATTAGTGATGGAATAGGTGACTTTTAGCACTAGTCAAAATATATGAATAAAATGTGTACTTGACTAAATTGTACATAATAGTGATGGAAGTGGGTGAATTTTACAGAATACTGATGGAAATAGGTGAATTGTACATGATATTGATGGAAGTAGGTAAATTGTACATAATATTGATGGAAATAGGCAAATTGTACATAATAGTGATGGAAATAGGCGAATTATACATAATAGTGATGGAAACAGATGAATTGTACATAATAGTGATGGAAATAGGCAAATTGTACATAATATTATTGGAAATAGGCAAATTGTGCATAATAGTGATAGAGTTCGGTGAATTGTACATAATAGTGATGGAAATAGGCAAATTGTACATGATATTGATGGAAATAGGCAAATCGTACATAATAGTGATAGAGATAGGCAAATTGTACATAATAGTTATGGAAATAGGCAAATTGTACATAATAGTGATGGAAATAGGTTAAGTGTACATAATTGTGACATAATTGTGCCTTATAATGACAGAAATTGGTGAAAATTTAGCTTAAGTCAAAATGGTATGAATAAAATGTGTACTTATTGTTATGAGTCTATGCTCTAAAAATAAGTAACAGAAAAGAGTGAAAATCAACATGCTTCGTAAAATTCAGCAAATAATTTATTTCCCTAGAATGCAAAGTCCAAATGAGAAAAAAGAACTTATGGTATTGCAAATTAAATCCCAAAATAATCCAAGAAATAGAGACAGAAGTCCCAATAATTTAAAGTCCTGAATAAAATTCAGTAGAAGTCAAGAATAAATCCAAAAAAATGAAGGCGATGTGTCTGTGATAGCTTGCAGAGTGTTGATGTGTCAACAGTCTTTTGTCGAAGCACAGTAATATAATTTCATTTTTTAATTCACTATAAATTCCAGTGAATGTCTCTGTCCAAGAATTAAATCAGAGCACTTTTGTATTACCAGAGAAAATAATCACTTGAATTAAATAATTTGAAGCAATAAAATTTCCAGACCCAAAATGAAGTACTGGACACAACATATAATACATACTTAAATTGCTAGATCTTAAAGCACAACTGAAAAATCCTCAGTTACAAGATTACATAGTTTTCAACTTGACTTTAGGTCACCATTAGCATTTTCTATATAAAAAAAATACTATTACTTGATTGAAAATAATCTTCTCAAATGATCCTGATGTTTACAAAATAAAAACCAGAACCTGGACTATGTAAAATACACTAAGGAAATTCCAAAACTTAGTCATAGACCCAAATAAACATATTTACTTCTATTAATAATAATACTGATTTTAAACCCATACACATAGAGATTAATTTAGCTATGTATAGTTGTTTACAGAATAAAGTCAATTCAAGTCAAGCAGAAATGAATTCAAGTTTTGACAAGGTGAAGTCCAACATACAGTGTTACATTACAATAGCATGTAATGAATAAAAAAATTAAAATAAAACTAACAAATAAAACAAATGAAATATACATATCATTAAACATTCATTGTATTCAAGGACTGGCTGGCAATTGGAATATTCAAAACAATGTTTGTCCAGTATCCTTCATAGTAGCATATACTTGACAAATTCAGTTTTCGTTTTGTTATTGACATGAAGTTGGGCAAAATGATCATTTCTGAATATCAGGTTAGCTACAGTGGACAAAGCATTTTCTCCTTGGCACTAAATAACATGTTGTTGTGCCATAAAACTCCAAACCAAACTAAACTTGTTAGGTAACAATTTAATGCAGACAGCAGTTTTGAACACTAAACGAAAGGATGTTGATTTCATGTCTGCACATGGAAGGTTTTAAAATTGTGTAAGGCATGTAATTTTCACCATTTTAACTTTAGCTATACATATGAAGTACTTGCTTTGAATATTTTCAGAATCCACCAGAAAGAAGGGCAGAAGAGACATCTGCCTCATCTAGCAGAAATTCTACTGCCACATCCTTAAACCAGACTGAAACAAGTGAATCAGTAACAGAGAATCTGTCAGTATCTGTGGATTCACCAGCAGAGGCTCAGACCACATCCTCAGGTTCCCCCATGGACATCTCGGAAACTCCAGGTTGATAGAGGATCACATTTGTTTGGATTGTGTTCATATTTTTTTCTTCTACATAGCAACTATAGTTTTTATTTCTAATCACGGTAACAAATGTAATGGTCTTACTAAATTAGTAACAAAGTGTAGCTGTTTTTTTCATGTCACTTTTATGTGCCAAGGGAGGCAAGTCGGATTTAGAGTACTAATTAGATCTGATGGCAGTTATTAGCCCTGGATATTGTGCACTGATGGTAATACTTTCAACAAAAGAAGAAAACGCTCTACCGACTTCATATTTAACAGGTGGATAAATGATAACCAGACTCACTTCATGTAGTCAGTCATCATCACAAGAGGTTATCCATGTACATGTTGGCAAGTTATTTGCTGAAATTTGCTCAGGTAGCAAAAAATCAAGGCATACTATCCAAAGCAAATTATATTAAGATCAGATTTCCCACACTGCAGGGAAATCGGGGGAAAACTAGGGAGAAAGAATGGATTTATTCCCAACCAGAAAAAGGATGTTAGTTTTGTAAATATTATAAAAGTTGGTGACATAGGGAAATGTTCAGCCACCACTTGATCATAGAGAAATACAAAACTGAGTCATGATTGAACTGATCACAAGTTGAATTGAGTTCTTACCAGTAGATGCTGAATTCTTTAGTCACTTGAGATAAAGTTGCAATATGGATCATTTGGATGCTTGCCCTAAGCATATTTGTTATGTCAGTCAAAGCATTGAAATGATCAGATTGGTCAGCTAGACTGGTGATCTCATCAATTATAAGGAAAACATATAAAGTTTATAAAAGTTTATATCCTTTGGTTCCTCTTTTGATATGTTAAGATAGCAAAAATTAATTTTGATAAATGTTTGCTTATTATTTAGTACTTGCACTGAGAATGTGGTGTTAAATATTACCATCAGTAGTAACCACCATTCCTAATTTACCTTTGCAATGAATTTTGCAATCTAAATACATAAAAATCTACCCACGGGCAATTACTACATTAAATATATAGTTCATAGTTCAATTATATTGAAAGTAGACATTTGGAAACAAACCAGACATACGTGGACTTAAAAAAAAATGTCTTTCTATTTATATGCAAAGGTACACAATTTTAACTGCTTTTTGCTTAATTTTAAACATCCCTTTTCTAAAACAACCCTATTCATACCAACATGTGCAGTTAGGCAGGATAAAGTTAACATTTTTATTCTGTAAATTCTAATGAGTTAAATGTAAATTTGTGTATTTCAGTAGTTAAACTTGTTTTTAATGAAACAGACTCTCACTTAGGACACGGTCAAATGTCTCATTTACTTATTATAAGAGAGTCAAAAAAAAGAAACAGTTTTGATTTTAAAAGTCATAATTGAATCTTGAAAATAAAATCAATTTGAAACTGGAGGAATCCCAAAATTGTTTCGAAAAGAAGGGGAGCTCTGTAAGATGCTTGCCTCACTTCAATCATTGGAATTCAACAGAGTGAAAATTTGGGGAAAAATTGTGTTGGTGGTATTCAGTGGTACAGGCAATATGGCTTGCTTCAACCATGGCAAGAATGTAAATTTTGAAATTATCAAATGAAGAATAAAAGATACAATGCTGTGGAGGTAATTTTACATTTATGACCTTATGGAATTACAGCATCCACCTCGGATATGGTAGGTCATGGGTTCGATCCCAGGCCAAGTATTACCAAAGACTTACAAAAATGGTACTAACAGCTGCCTCGCTTGGCACTCAGCGTTAAGAGGTTAGTGTTAGGACTGGTCGGCCTGGTGTCAGGATAATGTGACTGGGTGGGATATCATGCTACATGTCTGCGGAATGATGACCCAGTGCTAGATATCACTATAAACTGTCACACTGCAGACATTGTAGCGATATATATGACAGAAAAATTGTTAAAGCTACATTAAAAATCTAGATCACACACACACATTTAGAATAGTGGTGCTTAGTACAATATAACGACTTCACAGAAAGCCTCATCCACATTATGGGCACCTGATTGGCCTAAAGCTTTCACCATGAGTGACCACTGCCATCTCACCTGTCTGCATGGGTTTGAGTCTTGGGTTCGATCGATGTGGGTATGTGAGAGAGGTTGCCATAAGCTTCCAATAGGTCAGTCGTTCTTGCCAGGGTTTTCTCGGGTTCATCCTTTACCAGTTATACTCTTCACCACAAATAGCTTATTGTGTGCTGAAAAATGGAATATCGTTAAACCAAGACACCAGCAACTTGTCCACACTAAGAATTGTGGTACTCAATAGTATATAATGAATGATTTCACAGAAAGCCTCAACCACATTTAGAATAGTGGTACCCCTAACAATATGCAGTACACATCAGATCCTTGGTGGTTATGACTGCCACCATTAGAGTCATAATTCACATGAATTGTTTCTAAAAAGTTCATATGGTGAAATTATTCACTGTAATATTAATTTGTAATTAGATTAGCTTTTTATACTGTATATGTCTAAGCATCTTTGTAATTAATTTTGTTTTGCTGCATTAGGGTCTGAATTATTTTTGCTATGGTTTCTTTCTTCTGATATGTAAAATAAGGCTGACTGGTTGGTCATTATATTTATGCCATAATAAAGAATTATTATAATCTTGCAACTTAAAAGATAATGTAAAATGGGAGGCAAAGATGATAAACACATTTTGTGTTAAAGAAAACACTGCAGTTTATGAATTAAATTAAGTTTGTCACAATAGAAAACCTTAAACATTACATTGAGTAGTTGAACAGTGAAATGAATTAACACTTTCATTGCAAGAATTGAGATATAAATCATTCTCTTAATCAAAACTGTGCAGAACTCAAAGCAAGATTTTGATTGAGTCATTTAATTCCTGGTTTTAATAAATTATGTAACTTGAAGCATCATTGGGGTATTTTGTAAACACCACACAACACAAATTGGGGTAATTGGTAAATACCACACAACACAGATCATTGGGGTAATTGGTAAATATCACACAACACAAATCATTGGGGTAATTGGTAAATACCACACAACACAAATCATTGTTGACAAGACTTAGTTCTTGTCACTAAGATGTTCAAGAAGAACCCATCAATTCAAGCAATGATTTCGGATACAAAGCTTTATTAGATACACAATATTTATGAATTTAATAGTGCTGTGTTTTGTTAGTGCAAAGAGCTTGTTTCTGATAGCATATTTTGCAATGATTGTTTCTTCTTTAGAGTCAAATTTATTTAAGCATAGAGCATCCTGTGTTCACATTAAATATAAGATACACTGAAGACGTTCAACTAATTTTTCAACATTAATGTGTTACTTATTTTGAATGTATTGAAATGATTCTCTTTAATTTATTATTCAATTTATTTGCGAAAAATATGTAATATTTAGAGCCCTGGGGGTACAATATTTGTACAGAGATATATTTCTTTGTCCCAAGGGGTATGGACACAGATATTTGTCAGGGTGTTAGTAATTCCTATTATTCCAAGTACAGATGAAAGCCAAGAAAGACAAGTTGGTAGAACAGAAGAGAGGACACAGTCAACGGACTTGACGAGTGATGAGACTGTACAAGAATCTAGAACTACGGAACCTGAAGTGCAGACTGGTACTACAGCCTCAAATCAAACTAGTGAGAATCAGGCAACAGAAGGCAGTTCACAGTCTAGAGCAGCAGATACAACACAGACTGAGAATCAGCAGTCAAATGACCAAAGACCACAGGCATCTAGCCAGCAGAGAGGACCTTTGTAAGTTTAAAAACATTTGGTTCTTGACTTCTGAAGTCTCTGCACATTACCTGTGTGGGCTGATAAAGCTAAATTTTCATACTTAACAGGCATGATTTCTCTCTGTTTTAAAGTGGAATTCCATTTGTCTCCATAAGAGAAAAACCATATTCTCATTGTAGTCCAGTTATTTCATCTCCAGTCTGGTTTTTAAAAAAAATCTGTCTGGTCCCATTCTGCTATAATCCCTGTAAAGTGTTTGTTCCATATATTATTTAACACATAATCGTTGTAAAAAGTATTCTGATTGGTTAAAAGTTTCTACTCATCTACTGATGGAAATGGAAAGAGAGAAGCATACTTACAAAACATGGTGTGTCAGTGTTTGAGAGAGAACAGGATGCCAGAAGTTTGGATAAAGTTTTGGAGAGCATTTGTCTTTTTCTGCCTGATAACAACATAGACTATCTATGGAAAGTAAATCTTCAGTATTCTGTAATAATTACTTCCCCTCAACACCATTATGTATCTTTTGGTATAGTGGATCTTATTCAGTTTAAGCTTGCACTCTGTCTCTGTTTGTGTGTGTGTGTGTGTGTGTGTGTCTCTCTCTCTCTCTCTCTCTCTGTATATATTTATTTATTTATATATCCCTCCTAGAATGCATTGGAAATATCAGACATTAATCTGTCTGTGAACTTTATATTGTTTTGTTGAATTAAGTTTGTTTTTGGCATTGATAACTTTACTTTTTGCACCAGTACTTTTGTTTATTTTCTCCCAATGCCATGTTTGCTGTTTGTATGCCACATTAGCACTGATTGTATGCACTGTTGAATGTCTTTATGTTTTCATTAGTTTAAGCTTCAGTGCAGAAATTTATGGGCAGTTTGGACCTCTGTCAGTTCATTGCATGACTGTCATTTTTCACTGTCATTATAAATATATAATGGTGACTAGATGCACCAAGTGTTACAAGTTTGGGGTCTAAAAGGACACTCATGAGACATGCCAGTGTACTAAATGTATTTCATTTTCATGTTGTATTGCTGGAAGGGAATTTGTCTTTGGTTCTTTGGTGGGATTAATGTCATATTTCAGCATATGATAAGCAGCCAGTATCCCTCATTTAAAAAGAACCCAAGAAGAACCACAGACTGTGGGAAGCTACTGGCAAGTTTTTTATCGCGTGCCTTCATGAACAAAATCCATGCAGACAGAGGTTAGATGTCAGTAGTTAGTAAAGGCAGTTGCTTTAGACTAATCATTGATTTGGGGTCAGCTTCTGTGGGAACAATTGAAAGATAGAACCATGTTTGTGTCCAGAATCCTCATCCCACACTGAGTTGATTCTCAGTACAGTGGGTGAACCCCTGTATGCCCTTCCCCTCCCATGGTATCTATGATGTGATGCTAATTGACTATCACTTCCAGACAACTTGGATTAAAATGTTTTTCTGCAACCCCATTTACTGCTCAATCTCAGATTAGTAGATTAAACCAGGAGACCCGTTCTTCCTGCCTGTAAACTACATGAACATGATTGGCGAGCTTGCTCTTTTTGGTAACCCTTTATGTGTAGGGACCCCTTTTTGGCAGCTCATTGTGTAGGGACCCCATATTGACAACCCGTTATGTGTAGGGACCCCTTTTTGGCAGCCCATTGTGTGTGGGACCCCTTTATGACACCCCATTGTGCATATGGACCCTTTTTTGGCAGTCCATTGTGTATAGGGATGCCACATGCTACAGCATTGCCAGAGTGCTTGTAAAATCTCAGCACAGGTTTTCTGCTGACCTATCATGAGTTTTTTCATTTTGTACCTGTCATTATTACCATATACTATTGTTTTAGCTCCTGAGCAGTCCATCCAGTGAGTTGACCAGCTCTCCATTGCTACTTTTGATCAGAGATTAGTTATAACAGCAAGTCAGATTGCAAACTATCAGACTGTATCATCTTTAGCCTGTTATTGAATGTATGGTCATCATGTTGCTTACAATGGTTGTAATGTTGCTAATTATGGTCATCATGTTGCTTACAATGGTTGCCATGTTGCTAATTATGGTCATCATGTTGCTTACAATGGTTGTTTTGCTGGCTTCTTCAGTAGCTAGAGCTCCTCCAGTTGCCCATTAGTCAAGCTCCTTCTAAATCAATGCAGATGGCATTTTCACATTTTATTGCTTATCCTATTGTCCAGTATCAGAACATGATCATTATGATGCTTCTTCCTGGTGTGTTCTGTGTGGATGTGAAAGTCTTGCTTAATAAGGATAGCCCCTCCCCTCCCCCACAAAGTTATTGTGGGGACAATCTCTATGGATTTATGAATTCTGGTTCTTCTATGGAGAATACTGAGTTTAGCTTTCAGCTGTGATGGAAGAGATCTACAGGATCTTGGATCCTGCTGATCTGCCATCACTATCATGTTTGAATTGGGCATCTTTTGGACACAGGTAACGAGGATGACCAACTCACCTTTGTTAAGATTAATGTGATTATCAACTATCCGTTTCAGGACTCTGGTAACTATTCATTTCAGAAAACCCTTTGTTGGCATAAGTCTCAGCCTCTTGGTACAGAATGTACTTGGACACCAATCACATAAAAGTTTTAAATTTGAACAATATGTAGGAATATTAAGTTTGTCTTTCCCATTTTTTCCATAAATTTGACAATAAAACCTTTGAGGCAGCGTCAGAGTTAGTGAGAAATATTATAGTGCCTTCATCTTTACTTAACTAGACTTCACTTGGCAATCTTCAGACCTGCAGAAGAAGCAGGTAATTTTCATGCCTGGGGTCAACATGTCTCATTACAGAAAACTTTAAACAGGTCAGCTCACAAACATGCTGACTGCTATGTGCAGTCTGGATTTAGTGAGACATGACAATGCTGTGTCTTAACCCATTAACCCCTGGTGCCATGTTTGAGCTTCAGGTGGTAGTATCCTACTTCCGACCTCTGTAGCATCAAGGTCATTTAAGATACACCAAAATGGATGGTATTACAGAAAGGTTGACTGACGTAGCTCTACAATGATACCAAATTATTTGGACTTTTACTCACTCACATTACAATATACAAAGGGAATAATGTATTTTTTTGAGACCTGATTTTTTCAACACAAAATATTTGCCTGTCGTTGGAATCAGATTTTGCATCTGGATTTTATACTTTTGTTGTTGTTGTTGTTGTAGGGTTTAATGCCATTTTTCAGCACACGATAGGTTATACATGGTAGCCAGTATTAATGGTGGAGGAAGAACCCGGGAAAACCCCAGAAAGAACCACCGACCCACGAGAAGCTACTGGCAAGCTTTCTCACATTTTATACTTTTGTCCTCATCTCTAAGGTAGACAGGTCTGAACTGCACACAGCCAGGCGAACATTTGCTAAAAAGTAGGATAAGTTGGCGATTTCAAATCTAAAATGATGGGTCCAATAAGCAAAAAAAACCCCAACCAAACAAACAAACTTATACCCTTCTGTACATTTGCGAGCGAAATAGCCAATGAAAACCAGTGTTTCTAACACAACTAGGCCTCAGGCCAAATGGAAATCACTCAGATGCAGATTTATTAGGATATATTCAGAAGCAGCCCCAATACATGTTTTCTACTCGTATTTCAGGTGAAAATGACAAAAACTCCAGTGGTTAATGAGTTAACTCAGGCCCCACCACAAATTGTCACTGCTATCATAACCTTTCGATTCTTTCCACCTGTTCTATGACTTATCAAGAACATAAGGAAATTGGTTACCTTCTGCTTTTTGCCCACAGCAATCTCAGCTCCAAGGACAAGGCAGTCATCGCTAGAAGGACGGACAAACTTTGATCAGAATTAGCCATATTGCCTACAACAGTATGTTAGACAGCAAATACAATACCTGATCACATTACATTAAGAACTAGGATGTCCTCCATACAATCCAGTTAAATTAAATAACTTAAAATTAATTATCCACTTTTCATTTTCAGTGGTACAGTAAGTAAAAATGTGTTTAAACTTGTGCATTAATTATCATATTGTACATTATACTTTTAATTGGAAACATACATTTTTCTCCTGTGGAATATGTATATATAGTGCTGTCTGTACTTGTTTATTCTTTTTCATAGATGACAACATGGTGCAACAAATTCAAGAAATTGAAAGGCGCAAATGTTTCAGAAATCACCGTCATCACTGAGAGAATATTTGCAACCCCAGTAATGCAAAACCCTTATTTTCTTTGAGTCATTTGTAAGCTAGCATCTTGTCTGACTGGTAGAAGTCATACTCTTATGCATTCTGTTTGGAAATACCTAATGTGGACGACGATGCTTCTGCTTTTGGCCTGACTGCCCCACTTTGTTATCTGGTTTATTTAAAAGATTTTAATGCCACCGCCAAGCTAATGAGAAATGTAGTATCAGCTCCCTTGCTACTTGACTTAGCACCTGTGGCAATTTTTCATCTTTCTAGAAACAGTTATTCCTGGAGTCAGTGATCCATAGCCAAGGTCATGAAAATTGCTTCTCACTACACCATGGCTAATGCCCTGATGGCCTACTGCAACATGGACTTAGATAAGATGTACTCTAGCACCCTTTCTCTCTCAAGTCCCACCGTGTTGCACTCTTGCACAACCTCCCGTTTGACTCTCCCTTTCTGTTTCTTGGGTCAGATTGAGGATGTCAGAAAACATTGGGCACAAGAGTTGTGACAGTAATCTGTCAAAGCAGCTCCCTTATCTGGATGTCCTGCTCAGGGATCATTTCGGAGAAGGGACAACCAACAGCAAGGATAAAACAGAGACTTCTTATGATGTCACATTAGTACTAAATGAAAATGGTACCGATCTGACTTCCAGTGGGGCCACTATGGCAGCTATCTCGAAAATGTTGTTATTGCTACTCTCTTGTAAAGGAAATGTCATATGTGCTTTCAACATGAGCCTAGTTATACTGTCTGGTGGTCCTGCTTGAAAATAGTGCAGATCTGACCTTAAATATGACATATTAAAAATCATGTCACAAATTTTCCAGAATGGATGGCCATGTCAGTCAGTGTTGAATTTGCACCAAAAGTCTTCTACTTTTGTCTAGTTTGTCAAAAATGTTGTTGTTGTTGTTGTTGGGTTTAAAGCCATTTTTCAGCACATGGCGGGCAGTATTAATGGTGGAGGAAGAACCCGGGAAAACCCCAGAAAGATGCACTGACCCACAAGAAGCTACTGGCAAGATTGATCACATACCCACATTGGCCGAATCCGAGACTTGCACCCATGCAGACAGAAGTGAGATAGCAGTGATCCGTAACGGATAGCGCTTTAGACCACTCGGCCACTCGAGGTCCCCATTTTGTCTAAAATGAAAATGGATCAGATCTTACTTCAAATTAGGCTGCCACTGTAGCTAATATGAAAACATTGGCACTCAAGATTACCTAAGGGGTTTTAACACAGTATTGAAAAAAAAACAATAATCTTATCTTAAATTCCAGGAAAACAATTATGGGCAATAGTATCAGTCCCTGTGATGTACTCTCGTTTTTAAATTAAAATTTAGATTATTTCTTTCTTTGTAAAGAAATTAAATCTAACAATGAGACATTAAGAAATAGCCATGTCTTGCAGTAAGCAGTTTAGATGGAGATATTAGCTTCTGTAGTATTTATATTCTTGTTTTTTTTTTTCATTTCTATTTTCCAGACGTCCCAATATTTCTGAATTAGGTCAGGTGTTACAGGAGGTACAAGAACTAAACAGGCGAATGGAGCCATATTTAGAGAGATTCCAAAGAATCCTCATGGAAGATGCAGAACTACCTGAAAATGTGAGTTTAATATTGATAAAATCTTTTATGATTAGATGGTGGATGTTTATAATTTTTTTTGTTTTTTTTAACTACATGTATGATGCAATGGTTTTGTGATTGTTTCGACAAATTCATTTTGTTTCTTTTTTCGATTGCATATTTTCAGTTCAAATACAAAAACTGATTAAATCCTTAAACTCCACCCACCTACCCCCTGTGAATAAGTTGTTTATTTGGAGATCTACAAAGTTACAGAACTGTCTGTGTGCAAAATATTGCACAATTTAGCCAGAGTCAATAAGCTTCACTGGTGTTTCTGCCAAACTTGAACTGATGGCAGGCAATCCAAGCCATTTTGTTACATAAACATATGTGGTCTGATATTTATAAATGTAAGAAACCAATTCTGAAGCATGCACAGAAATTTCCTGTGTATATAATGTAGTCTAGAAAATGTATAAATTAAATTTAACGACTTCCTTTACTTTATGCTAAATTCACCATCGTTGTATTCACATTTCTTCTACTTCTTCATTCCTAAAACCCCACTCCCTCACCAGATATTGATCCAATTAGTAAATCTGGAATGAATTCCATTACATAGTGTGGCATTTAGTAAAATCACAGGGACAGCTGAACTTAGTTTGCTAAAAACTTGAACAGAAAAATAAATGAATCACATGGACATTTTAAACATCTTTTTTTTTTTGTATAAAGGGGTTCCATCGAATTTCTTGTGAAAAGCAAATGTAAAAATGTTGTCAAGACTGTCTTCATGCAGGCTTTAATGTAAATAGTTGTCAAGACTGTCTTGATGCAGGCTTGAATGTAAACAGTTGTTAAGACTGTTTTGATGCAGGCTTTATTGTAAACAGTTGTCAAGACTGTCTTGATGCAGCTTTAATGTAAACAGTTATCAAGACTGTCTTGATGCAGGCTTTAATGTAAACTGTTGTCCAGACTGTCTTGATGCAGGCTTTAATGTAAACTGTTGTCAGGACTGTCTTGATGCAGGCTTTAATGTAAACTGTTGTCAAGACTGTCTTGATGCAGGCTTTAATGTAAACTGTTAAGACTGTCTTGATGCAGGCTTTAATGTAAACTGTTGTCAAGACTGTCTTGATGCAGGCTTTAATGTAAACTGTTATCAGGACTGTCTTGATGCAGGCTTTAATGTAAACTGTTGTCAAGACTGTCTTGATGCAGGATTTAATGTAAACTGTTATCAGGACTGTCTTGATGCAGGCTTTAATGTAGACTGTTATCAGGACTGTCTTGATGCAGGCTTTAATGTAAACTGTTGTCAAGACTGTCTTAATGCAGGCTTTATTGTAAACAGTTGTCAAGACTGACTTGATGCAGACTTTAATGTAAACTGTTGTCAAGACTGTCTTGATGCAGGCTTTATTGTAAACAGTTGTCAAGACTGTCTTGATGCAGGCTTTATTGTAAACAGTTGTTAAGACTGTCTTGATGCAGGCTTTAATGTAAACTGTTATCAGGACTGTCTTGATGCAGGCTTTAATGTAAACTGTTGTCAAGACTGTCTTGATGCAGGCTTTAATGTAAACTGTTGTCAAGACTGTCTTGATGCAGGCTTTATTGTAAACAGTTGTCAAGACTGTCTTGATGCAGGCTTTAATGTAAACTGTTATCAGGACTGTCTTGATGCAGGCTTTAATGTAAACTGTTGTCAAGACTGTCTTGATGCAGGCTTTAATGTAAACTGTTGTCAAGACTGTCTTGATGCAGGCTTTAATGTAAACAGTTGTTAAGACTGTCTTGATGCAGCTTTAATGTAAACAGTTGTCAAGACTGTCTTGATGCAGGCTTTAATGTAAACTGTTGTCAAGACTGTCTTGATGCAGGCTTTATTGTAAACTGTTGTCAAGACTGCCTTGATGCAGGCTCAATATTGCGATTTCTTTGGTGTCTATTTGTGTACCCATCCACTTCATATCTTAAGCTGAGTGTTAAAGTATTCAAGATCAATCAAAGTTTTGAGCTTTTTACTTTCTAGCTATTGTCTGTTCTTGCTTACCAGTCAGCTCCAACTTAAAACTGCACAGACTGAGATCTGCCATATCATAATGCACTCAGCCTGGCAAATCTGGGTTTTTGTAGTTTATTAGGAGTAATCATTATAATAAATAACATAGACTCTGTTCTTCTGGCCCATTATATGTTGGGAATTCAGGATCTGTATTGTTTGCTAGAGTCAACTTTTAAATGAGTATATATGTTACATTAAAGCTTGGTGCAACAGAAAGGGAGTATCTTGTTATTTGCATATTTAGTTTTTTGTTACTTGCATATTTAGAAACTCTCAAAACAGATCACTACCCTTTCATTTTTTTAGACAAATTATGCAGAAAATCTAAATTTTTATCTGGATTAGTGAGAAGAATTGATCAGTGGCTCTGTTGAGGGCCTCACTGCTGATGATGCAAAGCGTTTCAGCTCACAAGTTTTAGCTACTACTTCAAAATTGATAAGAAACGAGCATTTTGATTTTCTTGTAGGAGGTCCAAGAAGCTCAGCGAATTTGTAACATGATGACCGATGTGCTTCATGCCACAAGTCATGGCTATCATTGTTTGAGTGACCTAATGGTGGACTTGGGTCAGCGACCACCCAGACAGTTGTATGCTGCTCTGGCAGTTCCAACGTCAGCTGCTGTCATACAGCAGACTATTCCAGTACAGGTTAGTTGAAATGTCATGCTATCTCTCTGCTGTGACCAAAACAGTTTTCTTATTGCACAACTTTGTCTACATGGCACTAAGGGTACTGCAAAATTACATATTTCATATTTTATCTGCTGTAACAAAGTAAATGTGTTATGTTTTATGTTTTACTGGGACTTTTGGTTGGAATATATCTTAAACAGGTAATTGCATTATAAAGTATGTGAGGATTTTTATCATGTTATGTTTGACTACAAGTCTGTTGTTAGCCATTCCATGTATGTATGCATGTGTGTGTGTGTCTCTCTGTCTGTGTTTATGTATGTATGTATGTATGTATGTATGTATGCAGTGTTTCCCTTTATGCACATTTGTGCATCAGGGACACACGCTGGAGAAAATTGATGCATACATTTTGTTGCCGTGCGTTTTTTGACGCAACAGATTTTCATAATATGATCAGGATTCATTTAATACCCAATGCATTGGACGATGGATGGCATCGTATATACTTCGAGCAGAGGCAATGAATTGTTCTCGCTTTGTTTGCTCCCTGCCTTGCGCTCCTCTATTCATATAGCAGACTGCAATGCAGGGAACATACAAAGCAATGAACCAGACTAGCATAGGCAATGTTATGACGGAGTAGCTTCCCCATATCTCGGAAGCTGTCACACGATTTCCATCGAGCTCAGCAAGCTATCATCTAGATGTTTAACCTCAGTGCTTGTTGCACTAGAAAGTGATCTCCAGATTAAAAAGTCATGCACTAAAAATCATTAGCGAAGAAAGTGAAAGAAGCAGAACACAAAAGAGTAACTGTGGATCTAACTTTAATGAAAAATGGAGAAAATGATTCCCTTGACTGGAATACGGCACTTCCATTAGAATTACAGGTATGACTTCTGATCACGTGATTGTGAATACTGCAAAAATGAATAATCCTTTCGTGATAGGGTTTTAGAAGTTTTAAAAATCTGCCCTCGTTTGCCACAAGATTTCTGGAGAACACATTATAACCCAAGACATTCTTTTACAGTAAAGAAATCAGTAAACTTGCAGAGACAAATGCGTTATTTTGGATTACAAAGTCAGCTTGTCATTGCAGATTTTGTTGGTTTTTAACTTTGCTGCAATTAAAGAAAGCTCTTTAAAGTTCAAGTGTAACTTATTAGAAAGAAGATGAATCGTTATCCTCCTTGATATTTGGATAAATGTGTTCTAGGACGAAGTACAATGAAACCGATGATAGTGCACATTTTATGAAAGGCAGTAAATTAACTCCCATTTGGTTAAAAAGATTTTTTTGGCTTTTTGTATTGATTTGTATGTAATGTGTTGGGCTATAATATTGCTTTATATTGATTAAAAGGAGACTGTTAAAAGTAAGACTTTAAAAGAAACATAAACTAATACAGTTATTCTTTGAATGGACAATGCATTTATTTGTTAATTGTGCATGTTGGTTTATTTGTATATTGAGAGAGAGAAAGAGAGAGAGAGAGAGAGAGAGAGTTAATGCATGTATGCATGCATGTCACTGTCTGTCTTCATACATACCGACCTACCTACTGTCCATCCTCCCTTCCATTTTATACTCTTAAGTCAGATTTGATAAATTTCAGGCTCAGATCAGTGTTCCAGTAAATATGTCTGCAGCAGCAGCAAACCTTCAGGCTAGATTAGCTAGTCAGTCCACCACCTCCACCACCACCTCCACCACATCAACAACTAGTAGTCAAGCTACACCATCCCAACCATCCCAGGTATTGTTGATAGAGCTTTTATAGCAGTGTTTAAAGTAATTTACAAATATTTCTTTAATTTCTGTCTTTTGATCTTTCTCTAGATCACTCTTCTGATTGCCAATATTGCAGGTAGCGTTTGATCACCATGAGTGGTAATTATTTTTATCAGAAAGCCTACAGTTGACAGCTGGAAAATCTTTTATATCTTTTATTTTCAATCATCCAGATTTCATAAGAAAAATCACATTTTAAAATACAGGTACTTAATTTACCTATAGTCAGTTTATAAGTGCATAAAATAAACTGCTGATGTTTGATTACTGTTGGAATTGTGTACTTTTGACTAGTTTATCATCCTTTAATTTGCTTGTTTTGAAAAGGTGAGTCGTAATGAACAGGTGAACAACTAATCCATTTACACAGTTCAAGAAAACCTTACTTGCCTCATGTTATGTGGCGGAGTGACTTACAAAGGCAAGTAAATCAGCGAATCAATGACAGTCAACTTTTGTATTTTATTCTGAAAGTTAATGTGTTGAAAAGATTAAGGGAAAGAGATAGTCATGTCTATAATCAACAAGTGTACATAACTATTCTGTATATTGGGAGAGTCTAGACTTAATAAAAAAGTTCAAGTCAATGATCCAGAAAAGGATTAAAAAAATGGTTAGAGTTAGAGAAATCCAGGAATACAAAATGCAGAACTAATCTAAAAAATGGCCTGAGCAGAAGGTCAATCTTGGAGTTTTGTACAACCTAAAAGTCCTTGAATTTGAGTTTTGTACAACCTAAAAGTCCTTGAATTTGAGTTTTGTACAACCTAAAAGTCCTTGAATTTGAGATTTTGACTTCAAAATTCCTTGAATTTAAGGTTAGTTTTGTTCTTAAAAGTCATTGAATTTGTTACGTCTTTGAATGATGCCAGAAATTTCTGGAATTTATTAGCGAGACTAAAAAATTGGACAGATAAATGGATATACAGTTAAGGGTTTTGGACATCGCTGGCGTCAGACAAAAATCAAGGTTCACTGGATTTGTTGTTGGAAATTTTGTAAAGTTTCCCTTTTTTTGCCCAGATTCCTCTCTTCAACTACATAAACAATCAATTAAAATTCAACTTTTTATAATGATTTATTTTTCAGTCTCATAATTCATCACATAAACAATAGATAATAAACATTGCTTGGATGTACTATATTTGCAGTTGATTGTTCATGCTTTTAAAGAAATCTAAATGGCTTATAATTATCAAAGAATTCCTTTTATTTTCAAAAACTGAAGAAATCTCATGAGTTATATTACTAACAATTTTCACCTAATCAGATAGTCACATTAAAAATGGTAACATGCATCAAAACAATATTGATAAGCTGATTGTCTTGGAGTCAGCAATCTCAGCACTTATCTGAACAAATTAAATGCCTGTGGCTATGTTAGCACTAATCTTCGCTAGCCAAGGTTCTGATATGTTAACCCCATCTGCACCTTGGCAGATATTTCTGTGCTTCAGGTTTGTGAATTTCATTGTATGCAGCCGCAAGCCACCATATCTAGTGAAAATTAAGTTCTAATTTGAATACTGTTCCTACATGATTGAGACAAGGTGTGTACACAAATTTAATATACTCATAAATAAGCAATTTTCCCCTGCCGGTCCATATTTGTACCAATATCTTTCACTCAATACACCTGTAATGTTTTCTCTCTGGTATATAGTTGTACTTTTAATGTTAAGATTGCAAAGTATCCTTTTGAAGTCAATTGCCTCCACCATATTTGGCTGAGATACAATGCATCACTTTTAGACACTATTGGTTAGTTGACATTGCAAGTGATATGTTGAAATGTAAATATTTATTACCTATTTTTACAAATTTGCTTCCAATAGTAAATATTCAGATTATCATGCCAGAAAATGTAGAAATGATCTTGACATTGGCTACAAATTGGAAATAATAAGTTGTGATAGTATATCATTTGAAATGAGGGGTAGATGGATGAAAGAAACTGCAAAGAGTTGTGTAAAAGAAAAATAAGGTACATATAAATGCTATATAAAGTTGCTGATATACAGTGTGGCAAATTTTCAGAGTATAAAGCTTAAAGAGCATAAAGCACTGCCAAGTGGAACACAACCTCTCTCACCCTCTCTATTAATTTGGCTTGCCCGCAGGCTAGTGTCGTGCAAGCTTGAGCTTACCTGAGCCAGATTTAAGCTTGTTGCAGTTGTCAGGCAAGTAAATTTTTTGAGTTGGGCTTATGGTTAGTGTATTTTGCCACAAGCCATTAACAGTATGATCCTCATCCAAGTCCACAAACATTAGTACATTTGAAAGCAAAACTGTATCCATTTATATCCTCTAAAAGATATCAATTCACAGTTCTGAACAATCGTTTTTGCTTTTGTAGGCTGCAAGTACATCCACTACATCTAATACTACCAGCAGCGTGTCCTCAATACCCACTAGCACTGTTGGGTCTCGGGCATCTGAAAGAGAAGGTAGGATCCCTGTTTCTATGCCACTGAGCAATAGCGGTAGTACAACAACATCTAGTAATCCCTATGTGTTTCTAGAGGTTGGTCCAGAACATATAACTGTGAACAGCATCTCAGCTCATGTTGTTACCACCACAGAAAGGCGAATGGAATCAGACAATGATAGTGATGGTGCCCCTGTGGCAACAGGTATGAATTGATGCTCATATACTAAAGACCGTTTATGGGTCAGGAATTTTTGTTAATCTTGTATTTTGCCAATCAAGGTTCATAGGGATCACTTTTATGGCAGTGACAGTGTTTCCCTTGTCATTGCTAACCAGGCCACTGTGACACAGTTTCATACTTAAGTGGTTTGAATTTTCAACCATATGCTCGTTACACATTCAATATTGTAGATCCAATTTCACAAGTACTCATGAAAATTACTATGATATGTCATCTCAGCAAGAGTAACTCAGCCATACCAAATTTAGGTCACTTTGACTTAATTTGCTTGCCTGCATGACCTTTGTATTTTCATATTTTGTTGTGTCCTTGTTATCATGGACTTTATTTCACTTTTACTCATGAAAATTGAAATGTAGATACATCTCAGAAAGAGCAACTCAACAGCTTTGACCCATTTTACCTATATGATGTAAAGGTATGATGTAAATCAGCAGATAGAACCAGGTCATGAGCTGGATACTGAACAAAGGCTGTAGCTTGCACATGCCTGCAATACATTCTCAATATATTTAACCCTATTTCATTCACATTCGTGAAAATTGTATGTGGTTGCATCTAAACAAGAGTAACTCCACCATACAAAGACTAGATGACTGTGACCTAATTTGCACATTTGAATGACTTTTGTATTTAGAGTTATTCATTTGTTATGCCCTCTATATCTTTGACCCATTTTACCAACATTCACGAAAATTGACATTTCAGTCAATGTCAGTGAAACTAAACTGTACTAAAATTGAGTTATTATTTAATATTTTTAGACTTTGCTTTTCATTGGTACACTGTGGCTGTTCTTGTTCTTCCATATAGCTGATACAGACATTCTTACATCTGAAAATTATATTATTATAATGTGAAATCCTTGCCAGAAAATTTATTGTGATATGCTATCTTAGTGTTGTTAATAAGATTATAGCATTGATTAAATAAGATAGTTAATAGTTTTTTTTTCTCATCTCAGGTATTATTTGTTGGTTGCATCAGATGATTCAATCTAGACATGATAGATACACACTGGCACGAAAGATAAAGATAACATTCGATTAAAAGGATAAAGATTATGGCCTGTAGATAAGTCAGCCATATAGTTGTAGATGAGAGCATGCATTTTGAAGATGTAATTTTTCCTTTAAAATTTGTCCACAGATAGCAACAAAGAGATAAGGCAGTATTCCAAACAAATGTTTTTGCAAACCAGCATTAAACATTATTCCATTATTTCTTTACATGAAACATTGATATTAGCCTATTGTGTTTGTAATGTTTGATACCAGCTATTATTCATGTTTCATCAGGCCATAATTGTTATTCAGAATTAACTATAATTAATATTGTAAAATTTACAATTAATAATAACATGGTTATCAGGCCTGAATATTGTAAAATACATAGCTTTTGTCTAATACCACACCTGAATATTCTAAAATACATAGCTTGAATCTGATACCACACCTGAAGATTCTAAAATACATAGCTTGAGTCTGATACCACACCTGAAGATTCTAAAATACATAGCTTGAGTCTGATACCACACCTGAAGATTCTAAAATACATAGCTTGAATCTGATACAGCACCTGAATATTCTAAAATACATAGTTTGAATCTGATACCACACCTGAAGATTCTAAAATAGATAGCTTGAATCTGATACCACACTTGAAGATTCTAAAATACATAGCTTGAGTCTGATACCACACCTGAAGATTCTAAAATACTTAGTTTTTGTCTGATACCACACCTGAAT
The DNA here is from genome assembly GCA_028554795.2 of Sinohyriopsis cumingii. Classification (NCBI taxonomy): domain Eukaryota; kingdom Metazoa; phylum Mollusca; class Bivalvia; order Unionida; family Unionidae; genus Sinohyriopsis; species Sinohyriopsis cumingii. The sequence goes on along the minus strand of CM068839.1, from coordinate 18,557,888 downwards.
ATTCTAAAATACATAGCTTGAATCTGATACCACAACTGAAGATTCTAAAATACATAGCTTGAGTCTGATACCACACCTGAAGATTCTAAAATACATAGCTTGAGTCTGATACCACACCTGAAGATTCTAAAATACATCGCTTTTGTCTAATACCACACCTGAAGGTTCTAAAATACATAGCTTGAATCTGATACCACACCTGAAGATTCTAAAATACATAGCTTGAGTCTGATACCACACCTAAAGATTCTAAAATACATAGCTTGAGTCTGATACCACACCTGAAGATTCTAAAATACATAGCTTGAATCTGATACCACAGCTGAATATTCTAAAATGCATAGCTTGAATCTGATACCACACCTGAAGATTCTAAAATACATAGCTTGAGTCTGATACCACACCTGAAGATTCTAAAATACATAGCTTGAGTCTGATACCACACCTGAAGATTCTAAAATACATAGCTTTTGTTTGATACCACACCTGAATGTTCTAAAATACATAGCTTGAGTCTGATAACACACCTGAAGATTCTAAAATACATAGCTTGAGTCTGATCATCAGGCCTGAAGATTCTAAAATACATAGCTTTTGTCTGATACCACGCCTGAATATTCTAAAATACATAGCTTGAATCTGATACCACACCTGAATATTCTAAAATACATAGCTTGAATCTGATCGTCAGGCCTGAAGATTCTAAAATAAATAGCTTTTGTCTGATACCACACCTGAATATTCTAAAATACATAGCTTGAATCTGATACCACACCTGAACATTCTAAAATACATAGCTTGAGTCTGATACCACACCTGAAGATTCTAAAATACATAGCTTGAATCTGATACCACACCTGAATATTCTAAAATACATAGTTTGAATCTGATTGTCATTCCTGAAGATTCTAAAATACATAGCTTTTGTCTGATACCACACCTGAAAATTCTAAAATACATGGCTTTTGTCTGATACTACACCTGAATATTCTAAAATACATAGCTTGAGTCTGATCATCAGGCCTGAAGATTCTAAAAAGATTATCTTGAGTCTGACCATCAGGCCTGAAGATACTAAAATAAGTAGCTTGAGTCTGACCATTCTAAAATAAGTAGCTAGAGTCTGACCATTCTAAAATAAGTAGCTTGAGTCTGACCATTCCAAAATAAGTAGCTTGAGTCTGACCATCAGGCCTGAAGATTCTAAAATAAGTAGCTTGAGTCTGACCATCGAGCCTGAAGATTTTGAAATAAGTAGCCTGAGTCTGACCATTCTAAAATAAGTAGCTTGAGACTGACCATTCTAAAAGAAGTAGCTTGAGTCTGACCATCAGGCCTGAAAATTCTAAAATACTATTTTGAGTCTGATCATCAGGGCTAAATATACTAAAATGCTTATCTTGGGGTCTGACCATCAGACCAGACCTGAAGATTCTAAAATACATAGCTTGAGTCTGACCATTCTGAAATAAATGGCTTGAGTCTGACCATCAGGCCTGAAGATTCTAAAATAAGTTGCTTGGGTCTGATCACCAGGCTTGAAGATTCTAAAATATGTAGCTTGAGTCTGAACATCAGGTCTGAAGATTCTAAAATACATAGCTTGGGTCTGATCATCAGGCCTGAAGGTTCTAAAATACGTAGATTGGGTCTAATCATCAGGCCTGAAGGTTCTAAAATGCGTAGCTTGGGTCTGACCTTCAGGCCTGAAGGTTCTAAGATGCATAGCTTGGGTCTGACCTTCAGGCCTGAAGGTTCTAAAATGCATAGCTTGGGTCTGACCTTCAGGCCTGAAGGTTCTAAAATACGTAGATTGGGTCTAATCATCAGGTCTGAAGGTTCTAAAATGCATAGCTTGGGTCTGACCTTCAGGCCTGAAGGTTCTAAGATGCATAGCTTGGGTCTGACCTTCAGGCCTGAAGATTCTAAAATATGTAGCTTGAGTCTGAACATCAGGTCTGAAGATTCTAAAATGCGTCACTAGAATCTGATCATCAGACCTGAAGATTCTAAATTATGTAGCTTGAGTCTGAACATCAGGTCTGAAGATTATTAAATGTTTATCTTGGGTCGGACCATCAGACCTGAAGATTCTAAACTACTTAGTTTGATGATAAAGCATTGAGATTCTGAAATGCTTAGCTTGAGTTTGAGTTTCTGCTCACAGAAAATGAAAAGTATTGTTTGAAAAGTACTCTAGATTTTGATTGGGGCTGTTCCAAAATCATTTGTAAGAAGGTGGAAGGTTAGGGTTAGAATGAACTTATTTCAGATTCTCCTCCAGATTTCAGTTGTAATAATAATAATAAAAGCCCATTAAATCAATCCTGATTGGGCCAAACACCCATATGTACAAAACATCTCATTGCAAACTTGAAGTGATTTCAGTCCTTCAAAAACCTGTCAGACGATCTTATATCCATTATTTAGAATAGTTAGTTTCTTATAAAAGGCACTTTTCTTTATTTAGTTCTGTTAACCTTTTTGTTTAGGAAAGTAGTGTCAGCACATATAAAGGAACATGACTCTGATTTTAAGCCAATGAATAATGATTAGACTTAGAGTGGTTACCTCTCTTTACATAGTCTATTTAATTTGTTTAACATGTACACAGGCATGTGCTACTACCTCCAGGGCACGGGCTGGATACACAATTTTTAAAGCCACACACTAAGATGTATATAAGTTGACAATACAGGTGATTGGTCATATGTTACACATGCCCGACATAATACAGTGTGATGTGATTTTGATTTTTAACGTAGCTTTAACAATTTTTCAGTCATATCGCTACGATGTCTGCAATGTGCCAGTTTATAGTGATGTCTAGCACTGGGGCATCATGCCGCAGACACGTAGCATGATGTTCCACCCAGTCACATTATCCTGACACCAGGCCGACCAGTCCTAACACTAATCTCTTAATGCTGAACGATAAGCGAGGCAGCTGTTAGTACCATTTTTGTAAGTCTCTGGTATGACTCGGTCGGGGATCGAACCCATGACCTCCTGCATCCAAGGCTGACACTCTAACCACTAGGCCACCGGAGCGGTCCTGACATAATACAGAAATATTTCAGTAGAAAATGTTCCTAAAAGATAACAGCTTAAATATTTTCTTACAAAAAGCTTTATTAATATTTTTGATCATTTCTCTGTTCAGAGATAAAAAGAAAAATCAGATTAAAAAGTTTTTATATGGATATTAGCTCGTGATCTTTAAAAGGAAATGTAAGTTGAATCTGCTATAATTTATGTTTTATATTCCTCTCTTTGATCCTTTTTAATAAAACTTATTACCCAACCTACTGAATATTTAATATCCTCAAATCTTTGAGTCAGAAGTGATTACATTGAGTTAGAAGTAATCACATTGAGTCAGAAGTAATCACATTGAGTCAGAAGTAATTACATTGAGTCAGAAGTAATCGCATAGTGCAAGAGCTACAATTTTTAGGTCCCTATGAGGATACAAACATCACCTTGAGCACACTGTAAACAGGAACATTGTAGTTTTTCCTGGAAATATCTTTAAAATATCTTTTAAAAAATTCCAATCAGTTCATAGTTCATTTAATTATAGTAATTATACTGGACCACTTTTATATTATTAGGAACTTCAGTGTCCGACACAAATACAGGAAATACCAGTACAACGGCCACCACAACAACCAGTACAACAGAGACACCAGTTCCTCCAGAACTTATCCCTCAGTTGTTACAATCAATAGCACAATCAGCTGTCTTACCACCACAAGGTACACGTAAGTTAAAAGAGTCTTTTTGTTTGTTTTCCTGCTTTTTCTTACATTTTTGGTGACCTTTTTAAAAAAAAATTATTTTTGTTTAATCTGGCCATAAGACAAGTGAGCTTACAGCATGGTTGTACCTGTTTCAGCTTGTGTTGTCTGTCAACAAATTGCTATTTTCATATTTGCAAACTTGACTGGATCAGTTTCGACCCAACCTGTCAGATAACATTCTGATATGAAGTCCTCGTATATATATTGTCTTTGATCTTGTTTACATAGATTTTGCCCTACAGCAGTCAATCTACCTGCAAACTCTTAGCATAAATGCCAACCATGGAGATTTTGGCGTAATCATTACGCTTTTTTCAGAAACTTATCCTTTCTGCTAGGCTGCTTATGGATTATGCATTTTGCTGCATTAAAAAATAAAATAAAGATAAAGCAATAAAATGTTCTTGTAATTTTATTATCATCTCTTTAATTCCATTCGTATAAATTTGAAAATATTCTTAAAAAGGTGACTGCCACATAAGAATAGCATAAATGTACTTTCCTTATTTGCTATTTATAGCAACTGTATATTACCCCATTTCCAAGAAAACAAATGGGTTTCTTCAAATGTGAACTTAGCTTAACAGATTTATGTTATTGATACGATAGTTAGTTAGTGAATTAGACTATTTTTTTAAACAAGATGGCATCAGATATTAAGTTAAATGCTTTTTTGGTGTTAGTTGGGGATGTTATTTGGCTGAAAATGTTAGAGCAAATGGATCTTTTCAAAACTTCAAAACATGTCATATCATAAAAGGTGACAAATGATGACCGCTTTACAAACTTTAAAAGAAGACCATGATCATTGCAGTATTCCAGTTGACGATCATTCAGCAAAAGTTACACATGTAGACTAGTTGAAGTGAGTGCTGAATATAAATAAGTTTTCATTATATTTTGTGTTTGTATTTTGGTTTCAATCCATATAGATTTTGCCCTTTGTAACAAGAATTTTGACCAGATGCAGATCCAGGTAAGTCGTAAAAATGCATCTTTTCTTACATGCTGTAATTCTGGCATGTAATATAGATTACACATTTTATGCCCAAATTACGCTTTTTTGACACTTATAATAGCATTAATTATGCTTGTACCTCGGGGGCATGGGATGTATGTGTTAGACCCAGATCTGTAAGTACATCATATTCTAGCAGATCTAGATATGTGGAGTTCATTACAACTAACCAGTAAAAGAAGCAACATGGACCATGATATGCAGGTACATTAGGTTACATTGTTGTTTGCAGTTGGATCTAGACTGTTCCACATGTACATATAGTATTTTGTCTGAGATGTTTCCCTACTTTTCTGACACAGTTTGTATAGTCAGACTTATCAGAAGCTTGACATGGTGATCATTTTGATGCTGACATTTATGTCCTTATGCCTGTTAATCTGTCCATTCCCACATTGTTTGTATAGCCAGCCTTATAGGAAACTTGACATGGTGATAAATTTGTACAGAAGTACATATAGTATTTTGTTTGAGATGTTTCCCTACTTTTCTGACACAGTTTGTATAGCCAGCCTTATCAGAAGCTTGACATGATCATTTTGGTGTCCATATGTCTATTAATCTGTCCATTCCCACACTGTTTGTATAGCCAGCCTTTCCAACACTGTTTGTACAGCCATCTATTCCCACACTGTTTGTATAGCCTGACTTTTAGGAAACTTGTCATGGTGATCAATTTGTCTTCAGTATTTATCTCCATTTGTCTGTCAGTCTGTCAATTCTCACACTGTATAGCCTGACTTTTAGGAAACTTGTCATGGTGATCAATTTGGCTTCAATATTTATCTCCATTTGCCTGTCAGTCTGTCAATTCCCACACTGTTTGTATAGCCTGTCTTTTAGGAAACTTGTCTTGGTGATCAATTTGGCTTCAGTATTTATCTCCATTTACCTGTCAGTCTGTCAATTCTCACAGTGTTTGTATAGCTTGCCTTATTGAAAGCTTGACAAATTAATCACTTTGGGTTTAAACTAATAAATTGTATTGGCTCTCAATCTGTCCATTTCCACACTGTATAACCTGCCTTATTGGAAGCCTGACATAGTGATCACTTTGGGTTTACACTAAAAGATTTGTTATGATGTCTAGTTTGTCATAACTGAAAATGGTGCCTCTTGGGTGTTAATATTGCCACCATCTTGAAAATCATGTTATAGATACTCCACCATCTTTGCTAGGTTCCAATATGTTAAACCTATCTACACCTTGGCAGATCATTCAGGTATTTCAGTGCTTTGTCCTATCAATATCTGTTGGATTTCATGAGTTCTCTCCCTTAATATGTAATGCCAACTAATCAGTATTGTGTAACAGTGTTGTATTGTATGTCAGATGAAACAGTGGAAGCAACTGACTTCAAAAGGATGCTTTGTAAGTTAAAGATCGAAAATATGACATTGTACTAAAGAGAATCCAATACAGGCATATTTGAGGAAAAGGATGTATTTGGACAAATATGGACCGGCAGTGTCCATTCCCAGTTGTACGTTGTTGGAACAGTGTTCAGATTTGAAAACTTTATTTTGATTTATTGTGTTGGCTTGCCGCCACATCTAATGAAATTCACAGACCTGAAGCAGTGAAATATCTGATTAATCCATTATGGTGTAGATAGGATAAACACACTAGAAGCTTGGCTAGCGAAGATGCTAATCCTCCTGAATTGATAGTTATATAGAGTGGGGTTTTCACAGAAAGACTTCGTATGATGTCAGGTTGGCCCTAAGTGAATATGGGCTGCTCTGACAACTAGCACCAACATCATGAAACCTTGTGAACACTGCTTCTTTTTAATGGATGGCCAAATTGAAATGGGGTCTTTGCGGATGGACTTTTTATGATGTCTTGTTGGTCTTAAATGAAAACATTAGGCATTCAGAATGTGGCAGTATTGAAAACACTGTTATCCCTACTTCTGAATGAATAGTCTTATTCACATTCTTTAACTATGTTACCCAATCATTATACCTATGGGGAGCTACTGCCTCATAAATCCAGCCCTCTCAGATACAACTTTTATCTAAAGGGAGCTTAAAGTTGTCTGCAGACCCATGTGGCATTTGGGCAGAGTGATCTGCCCATAGGTATGAGACATAGCGGCAAAGTGAAAGAACGTGTCTGTTACTACTTTCATTTGTTCCAAGAAGCACGCTTGTCACGAGCAACCTTGCAAAAGCCAGAATCCATATAGAACGTAATCCATTACAGGTTGGAGGAATTTTTCCACCTGTTTGGAAAGTAAACTCTATCTATATTTCCAACTTTTTCTCTTCCTGTCGTGACAAAGCTCTGCTTTCAGAATTAGCTAACACTATGTCATCATCACAAAGTTAGGTACTTCCACAGGGAGCCTAAGCAACTTCACATTCAGTTCAGGCTATAATTATGTTATACAGACAAGTCTCTAGTGCTTATAAAAACTCCTAATATATGTGTAATTCCATTACAAACATGTACATATCAGTGAGTTTCTATTACAAGGCAATCATAGGATCCAGGCACCAACTTCAATGTGTTTTGCTTGTATAGACAGTCTTTGGGACTTTTTCAATACAGGTAATTGCCTCATAATGGATATTGTAGCGCCTACTTTGTTGTTGTTGTTGTGGGGTTTAATGCCATGTTTCAGCACAAGATAGGCTATACATGATGGCCAGTAATAATGGTGGAGGAAGAATCCGGAAAAACCCCAGAAAGAACCACCGACCCACGAGAAGCTACTGGCAAGCTTTCTCACATACCCACATTTGCTGAATCTTAGACTCGAACCCACGCAGACAGAGGTGAGATGGCAGTGATCTGTAATGGAGAGCGCTTTAGACCACTTGGCCACTCGGGGCCCCACCTACATTGTATGTGTCTGTAACAGTGCCTCAGTTCCCTTTTATGTGAAGGTTTTTTGTGTGTAAATGATGACACTCGTGTACATTTCTGTATTGCTTACACTCTGGCCCAATAAGTACAGGTCAGCTTTCTATTCACGGTTTTCTCAGTCATGTCCAACTCATGCATGTTTCTATAGGCGACACTATACTCCTGTTTATCTGCATAAGCATTCCATCATATTTAAAGTACACTTAGTCACTCGCACAGGTAGCCTATGCAACTTTACAAGATTGGTTCAGGCTACAATATTTATATGTGTGTATCTCTTTATACCCTATAATGCGATCACTTTTGGTACATACAGGTGAGTTTCCTTTACACTGCATTCCTAGCCTTGGAATGCCATGCTTCAATGATTCTACCTGTACATGCTGTCCTTGACCATTCTGACAGTTAGCATTGTAGTTAAGATTGTCTGCTATCTCTTTTTACCATCAGTTGGTATAGCTCTGTGCCCACAACATTGTTCAAACATCACAAGTGTAGGCCCACAGGTTTATACCTCTTCCTAACAGGTGGTATTGTCATTATATTTAACCTGCTCTATTGTATTATTAGATGTTCTATTGTCAGTTTCTTTGTCAACTTTTTAAGATTTTCCTATGCATCAACATTGCATTCTAAAAGACAGGTGCAGGGCTACAGATTTATCCATTTTGCTCCATTTAACTTAAAGATTAGAACTATAGGCAAAGAGCAAAAACACTTCGCTCAGGATGAAGATGCTATCCTTTCTCAGCGTCAGAATTTCTGATGGACAAGGGAGATAATTACAAATATCCAGCGCAGAAGTGCCTGACATTGACATGCTTTGAAACAGCGCTGGCACCCAAGTCACCACCACAGGACTCGTCATTTTTGGCAACTCATTCTACCTTGCCTCCTTGGGGTTCGACTTGATTCCTCTTGCAGAACAGCAAGGGAACTAGCTAACAGACAGCCCTCTCACTCAGCAGACATACAGACAGGTTACATATCAACATCCTATTACCCGTTCCAAACTGATGACCCTAATGATATTCTCCCCACACGCATAGCCTATTTCTGTTACGACTGGCCTAGGCCTTGTACTAGGGATCACGAAGGGCCAAAACATCAATATTACGGGCTCAATCACTAACAGCCAAGCTTCCAGTATGTTGAACTTGACTTTTGCAGACGTGCAGGTACTTGTCTAACTCACTTTTGACATGATGCCATGAATAGCTCCTGATGCTGCAGTCAATTTCGTTTCAAAAATTCTCCTCACTCTGCCATGAGAAGAGGCTCTTTACTCGATGACTGTCTTGAGGTCACAGTTTCTAATTCAGTGTGTTCATGCGAGTTTAGTGAGCTACCATGTCACTCATCGCCAGCTAAGTTGCAGCATTACAGGTGGCCTTGGCCTCACCTCATGCAACCTAGATGATGTTGCTTGTTCTCCAGTGTTGTCATCTATTCTACACTATCCAGTGGCATGAGAAGATTCAGCCTTTCTACCTATGACCCCCAGAGTTTTGTCCTTCCACTCCATCAACCAGAGCTCCAGCATCAGTTGATCTTATTACAGAACAGAAGACTCTTGCCTTCATTTTTTCAGTCAGGGAGAGTTACAGACATTTTGACCCACCTATATCATCAGTTTGCCAGCAGTTCTACCCTTGCCACACACCAGTCTTTGATTTTGAAATCCAGCAGTTGATGACAAAGCCACACATGATATGTATGGATGAATAGTAATTGATGACACTTAAAAGTTAGTGCACAATGTTGTTGCTCTGGCTTTGGTGTTGAACTTTTATCTCTGTGCCTATCTTTCAACAGGCAGAACATAACTTATCTTCTTTCACTCCAAATACCTCAAGGCATGCATGGGAGTTGGTCTCAAGAATAGCCAGAGTACTGAACAGAGCAGCTCTACACTGTTTTACCAATGACATAACCGCAGCTATAAATTTACAGTTGGCAGAACCCAAATCTGTGCTCTCTTCCTGTACTTTCCTGAAGGGTTATCATAGGGCTAAGCTAAGAGCACGATCTGTATCCTATAACCTTCTGTTTAACAGCCAGATTGAAGAATTCTGCAAACAAGCCACCCAGGAGACCAATTTCCCTCTCTCCCATAACCAGGGCATTGATGCAGGGATAGTAGGGGAAATCAAAAAAGGACCCAAGGACCACTTATAGGGCACAAACCTCTGAAAACTATCCTATCAAAATTATTCCCAGCAAATGCCATAGTTCTTGCATGCCAAGGAGGATATAGCACCGAGGTTGTCCTTTCTTTCATTTTCTTGGTCCCAATGGCAAATGGCACGCTGCGTCTGGTCATCACCCTCAATCACTCATGCCCCTTGGTTCTCAGTGGGAACACTAAGTACATGTACATTTGAATGCCACTCATGAAGAAGACTTCACCATCAGTGTGGATTAAAACAGTGGACACCTTCATGTTACTGTGATTTAATGCAGGGCACTCCCATTGGGACTCAACATCAGCCCCGGGGTCTTCATTCATATGATGAATCAAGTAATGGCACATGTCCAGACCATTTCAATGGTGGCAAAATCAAGTTACCGGGAAAACACCTGTAGAAGCATCATTGATTTAGATCTAACAGGATATGATAACCCTTGTTACCAATGTGGACTTCTCGTTAACAAGGACAAATCTGATCTTGTACCATCTCAACAATTTTTTCACCATCACATGGGGTTTAATACATGAAAACATATTTTGTCTCCTGCAGGATTGGGCATGAAAATTCAAACCATGGTAGCACCTTTACGTTAGAGGAATTCCATCCATACTGGGAATTCCTTCGCCTATTAGGCTTGCTCAACATAGCAGTGGACCTCTTGGTCCTAGATCTCCATCTTATGCATCCATTGCATTGATTCTTTTGCCTGAATGGAGTCGTAAGCTTGCCTGCTGGACCATCCTCTCACCATCTGCACCAAATTGAGGCACCATCTCTGGAATTTATACATCTAACAGTACTACCACCCGAGAAAACAGTCTGTACCTATATAATAACGGAAGGCTGGGGAGCCAACCTTCTGCCATCCTTTCAGGAAATCAGCGGTGCATGCTTTCCCCAGGAATGACATCTTCATGTCAGTAAATTCTGAGGATGACGGCTATAGCAAAAGCCTTTCACTGGTGACAGGAATATCTGCATGGCAAGGGAGTTGTCATTCTGTCTATAGCAGTTTTCACTTATCTCAAATGACAAGGCGTAGCCAAGTCTTAAAGTGGTAACTTATCACATACAACAAGGAAGAACCAAGTCCCGAAACTTTTTTGTCATGGTGTGGGACTTTCTCAAGTGGTGTTGTCAATACCTAGAAGCTGTCTTACATACCTTAGGGGACCAGAAATGGTATCTCCAGGGTAAGGGTATGTACTTCCATCCACCTCTTACCCATTTTCCTAAGGTATTATGATTGTGTAACATATTTAAAGAAGAAACCAATTTTTCGTAGTAAAATATGTTGCTTTGAGAATACTTACCTAATCATAATACACATACATCCTTCTGGCCTCCTTACAGTTATATTGATAGAGAGCGTGCCTTCTGCTCCAGTAGTAACTGACATGTTCTTAGAGTTTGCCATCAAGTCTTATACCTAAGGGAAGATCACTCTGCCAGACTACCACTTAGGTTGGACAGACAATGTTTAGCTCCCTTTGGCTAACAGTAAGGGAGGGTGGCATTTGTGAGGTAGTAGTAGTTCTCCTAAGGTATTATGATTGGGTCAGTATTCTCAAAGAAATAGTTTACTAGGAATTGGTTTTCACTAAAAGACATCAAATCGTACATAGTTACAAGAAAGTTAATCATGCCCCTTTGACATTCAATTTGGTCACCTTGAAAATCTTGACCCTAGTTTTTCTTCTGAGTAGATGGCTATATCAGCATGCGATTTTCTCTAAATGCCTTCTGCTGGTGTCTGATCCTAAATGAAATGTCACTGTGTCAGTCATCTTGCAGACCTGCCAACCCTTATGATCTTGCAGGAAGTCTTACAGACATTGCCCCTTAAAATATGGACTTATGGAACAAAAGCACAAATTATGAAAACTCCATTGTTGCAATAAACTATGGATGCTGGCTTGTCCATGTTTAATTTAAATCTGGGTTTTACATTAGATTCAGTGGAGATATTTGCCACCTGTTAAAATGTTATTTTTGTACCACATATGAAATATATCCAGTATTATTATAGAAAAAGAAAATGTCTTCTATGTATTGATGTAGGAAAGATTGAAATTTTCAATTTTTTTCTTCAGATGGACAGCATCAACCAATGCAAATGAATTTCCTGCCTTTCCCCGCAGGTTCTTCTGGTATGTCGCCCCGAACCATTGATATTCCTCCTCCTTCACTGAATATGAGGTACCCTTTTACACCGTCTGATTTCTCTCTTAGCCCAGACCCAATTGATTACCGAAGACGGACATCAGAACTAATAGCAGCATCAATGCAAAGTCGTTATGCATTTCCTGAAGACGCGTATGTAGGCTTGGAGAGCAGTCCAGATAGTATTCAGACAAGCTCTTCAGCAACTCAGACTAGACCCACTTCAGTGAGTTCATCTGGAGTTCAGACAAGAACAAACCCAATAATCAACTCTGGAACTCAGACCCCTGGAGGTCAGCATAGGGCAGCAGCATTTGTAATGCCTGGTTTTCCAGGTTTGCCTGGCATGATGCCCCGAGGCATTAGACCAGTCGATCCATATTTGCCCTGTATGTCCAGGCACTTCTTGACACAGCAGGCCCGTAACCTGGCAAATGAATCACAACCACAGGTATGTTCTGTCTAAAGAAAATAAAATCAAACCTGTGTATAATGACTGTTTTGAGGACCATCAGGAATATAGTATCTGTATGCTAGTTAGTATGTATCGATTTATTGTTAAACCTACCTTGGCAGAAACTTTAATAATCATTTTCATATCTGTCTTTCCATTTGTCTGTCCATCCATCCATCTGCATGCTTTTGTGGTCATTTTCCAAGTACGTCATTTTCCAAGGACAGTTGGTCTTTTTTCAAGTACAGTTGGCCATAGAATAATCTTGCTTCATATGTAGATACATTTTGATTTGTGCAGCACCATTGTTCCAGAAGCTCTGGGGCTGGGTTTAGCATGCAAGCCCTTTGTGCATAATGCATTGTTTGTCATTGCCCATCAATAATTACTGATTGATTGATTTTTATTTTTAACGGCACATCATCACTGTTAGGCTATTTAGCGCCAAACAAAATGTTATTTGTATAATCTTTTAAAAATTTTAAAAGGTCCTATATCAACCAGCAATATAAAAGAACAAATGGTTGAAATTAAAACGGTAAGATGGTAACGGTGCAAAATAAAGCTTCCCGATCAACGGGAATATCAATAATCAAATGATCAATAATTACTAATTCTTCTTCAAAACCAGACCAGTTTGAATGAAACTTAGCAGAGAGCATCTTGGCTGGAAGCGCTTTAGAGTTTGTACACATGATGCCAATATTGCAGCTTTTACCAGAAGTATATTATTTGAAAGAAAACTTCACAAAAATCAGAGCCAAGAATTTGATTAAAACTGGATAGAAAATAGCCTGGCATGAAGGCTTTTTAGGTGTACACAAACAGTACCTAATACATTAAATGACTTTTTCTCAAACACTGCCGAACAAATATTTGACCAAAGTTGACAGAAAGCATCCAAGCCTTAAGACTTTCAAATTTCAACAAATGGTGCTGATCTGCCTTTAAATATGCCTGTCATTACTATAAAAAAAATGTTCTAACCATCTTCTCCATGAAAGAAGCCATACATTATTGTTTTTTGGTGCAACTGTACTGTAAAAATGTAGATTTGAGTATTTTAAAAAAATACCGTCATATTTATGGAGGGTGATGTAGATTTGTTCATGTCCATCCATCTTGTCCCCGTCCATCATAAATTTTGTTTCTGCTCGTAACCTTTGAAGGACTTGTGGATAAAGAAATATTGGTAAAAGGCCTTATGTGTTGTTGTTGTTGTAGGGTTTAACACCATTTTTCAGCACATGATAGGCTGTACATGGCGGCCAGTATTAATGGTGGAGGAAGAACCCAGGAAAACCCAGGAAAGATCCACCGACCCACAAGAAGCTACTGGCAAGCTTTCTCACATACCCACATTGGCTGAATCCAAGACTCGAACCTACGCAGATATGAGATGGCAGTGATCCGTAATGGAGAGTGCTTTAGACCACTCGGCCACTCGGGGCCCCAAAGGCCTTATATTAAAATGACCTAGTTCAAGTTCAATTTTCACCTTTTTAAGGCAATATTTTGCAAAACTCAGACCTGGGTTTTTTGGGGGTTTTTTTTGCCTTTCAATTTTATTTCCTGTCAGTAACTTTTGAAAGACTTGATTGATTGAAATCAGATTTGGTATTAGACATTACACGTCTTATCTTCACTGTTTTCCAGCAAAAGTGTTTTTCTTGAGTTATAGCCTGTTTGACCTAGAAGTTTGTCCTTCAGTTAGTTTCCACCTAAAATCTTTCGAAGAACTCTATATATTTAATTTAGTAATGAGGCACAACATTAGATTTTCAGTTTCTAACAACATTTTATGGAGTTGTGACTCCTGTTTAACTTAAAAAACTTTGTCCTTAAGTATAGTTTCCACTCAGTAAGTTTGAAAATAAAACTTAATGGCATGAAATCAGATTTGGTTTGAGACTTTGCATCCAAAATAATTGTTGATTTGATTTTCATTATTTTCTTAAATATATTTATAATTTTATGGAGTTATGTCCATTTTTTTTTACATAGCACTTTGCCTATCAGTAGCTTTGTATTCAAAGGGGCTTCCAAATCTTGTTGATGCATTTCTTGTAAGATATTTCTCGATTATTTTGTTTCTGTTAGGCCCTCAATAATTAGTTTAAAAAATGCCACACTTTGCAAATGTGATTATTTGAAATTTATCTTATTTTATGACGCGGGGGTGGGTGGGTGTGTGTGTGTGTGTGCGTGTGTGAGAGTGTGAGAGAGAGAGAGAGAGAGAGAGAGAGAGAGAGAGAGAGAGAGAGATATTCGGATTTTTAATGTAGTTTTGACAATTTACTAGTTAATGAGCTTGCTGTGCGTCACTCTTGTCCTAAGTTTAATTCCCGGTTTAAGCACATATATGGATGGGTAGGTGATTACTCATCCAAGAGTTGATGATTCCTCACTTGCTTGGGCTATTTTTCCATATCAAGGACCCAACCATAGCCATTGAGAAAATGCTATATAAATTTTAAGAACATGCTGTATAAAATCAATGGAAAACAAAGTTTCAGCCTAAAAGGATGAAAAATTGTGTTGTGAAATTTAAACCACTTTTGACTAATTAATTTATTCTTCTCAGACTGGTGAAACAGCTTTAGTTGATATGGTGGGGAATCTGATGTTAGGGCTTTTAGGGCAGACAAATCCTCATACACATGGACAGCCTGCTGGAAGTTCCCCAACATCAGCAACACCAACAGAACCACCAGGTAGCACATCAGGTAGAGCCATGTTTCCAGGCTTTCTTCCCAGGGGAATGGGTATGCCTCCAGGGATGAGAAACCCCACGTTTATGCCTGGATTTCGTGTGGGCATACAAAGGACCTCTGCAGCAGGTAGAGGTCAAAGGCCAGCTTCACAATCCACACAGAACCCGCTTGAGCCCCAGTTTGTGAATGATTTAAGGACATTACTTCAGGTATGCTAAATATATGTAGTATTAGGCACCTGGCTATAATGAAATGCACCATTGACCACTGTTTTCCTATTTGGAGAATATTTTTAGAAGATGGGTAAATCTTAATACCATTGATAATTTTTCTTAATAAGTAGACTGATTGACATTGGTTTTCAGCAGCATTTTGCTATATTTGGAAACAGTATTTTAGCAAGTAAAGTGTGTATTTATTACAAATTAAGGCTAAATCATGTACTGTTAAGAATAAGAATTTAGTTTTCAGTTTACCTAAATGATGGCCTGGTGGAAAATACAATGATGTGAACTCTTAATAAGTATTAATAAGAACCCTTCAGGTGAAAACCTATACCTTGAAACCCTCCAAAATTTTACATCTTTAATAAGAACCCTTCAGGTGAAAATGAAACCCTCCAAAATTTGACATCTTTATAAAGAACCCTTCAGGTGAAAATTTGTACTTCATGCCTTGAAACCCTCCAAAATTTATGACATCATGTCTTTTCTAGTGTTTAAAACAATATTTGTGTATTTCCAATTATAGTTGTTCTCAATTTATATTATGACCATATCATTTAAGAGCATATTTTAGCAATTAGAGTAAATGAATAGTTACCTCATTTCACAATTTAGTATATATTGGATTTAAATAGAAAAGTTTATCTCAGAAATTTGTGGAACATTTATTTCAGATTTAGTTGTAGCATTCAGACTCGCAAACAGAAAGGAGCAGATTTGAATCCTAGCACTGGATGAGTCTTGCATTGTGCATCTCTGGGCAAGGTGCTTTACTAAATGACCCTCAAGTGTTGGTGTGTCATAAGACACCAGGCCAAACCAATTTAAATGTTTCAGACAAATATGTTGTTGTAGGGTTTAACGCCATTTTTCAGCACACGATAGGCTATACATGGCGGCCAGTATTAATGGTGGAGGAAGAACCCGGGAAAACCCCAGAAAGAACCACCGACCCACAAGAAGCTACTGGCAAGCTTTCTCACATGCCCACATTGGCTGAATCCTAGACTCGAACCCACGCAGACAGAGGTGAGATGGCAGTGATCCGTAATGGAGAGCGCTTTAGACCACTCAGCCACTCGGGGCCCCTTCAGACAAATATAGGTATTGCGCTATATTCGTTATAAATTGGAAACATGAAAAACTTACAGCAAATATCCTGGGCTCCATACAGCTATTTCAATTTATCCATAACTTGTATCCATAGTATTTTGTACGCAGAACACTTCAGTATGTGCATATCATTATTACTAACCTTATATTCTTTTGATTCATGTTCATAACAATCATTTGATACAAATTTGTTACTCAGGATGTTATGTCTGTTCCACTGATGATGCTAAATGTATTATTACATCAACTGTTTTGGAAATTTTGACTGGAAGAAACTGCTTGTATTTTGTAATACCATCTTGTTTGGTTTAGTTTGGTGTTTTGTGGCAAAATATAAGTGGGGTAGGTTATTTTAGTGCGAAAACAATTGGAGTAAACAACTTTGCCCTAGGAAATACCACTGTGGATGACCCAGACTGATAATGATAAACCTGTACCATTTGAATCATTGGTTTGTCAAGACTAATCACTGAGTCTCTGTGGCACCCTAATCTGTCAAGTTAATCATTGAGTCTCTGTGGCACCCTAGTCTGTCAAGTTAATCATTGAGTCTCTGTGGCACCCTAGTCTGTCAAGTTAACCATTGAGCCTCTGCAGCATCTCATTTTGTCAAACTAATCAATGGGCATATGTGGCACCCCAGTCATTGAGTACCTGTGGCATCCCAGTCTTTCAAACTAATCAGTGAGTATTGGTGGCACCCCAATCATTGAGTCTCTGTGGCATCCCAGTCTGTCAAGTTAATCAGTGAGTATCAGAGGCACACTAATCATTGAGTTCCTGTGGTATCCCAGTCTTTCAAACAAATCATTGAGTATTAGTGGCACCCCAATCATTGAGTCTCTGTGGCATCCCAGTCTTTCAAGCTAATCAGTGAGTATCGGTGGCACCCCAATGATTATCATTGAGTCACTGTGGCATCGCAGTCTTTCTAACTAATCAGTGAGTATCAGTGGCACCTCAATATCACTGAGTCCCTGTTCCATCCCAGTCTTTCAAACTAATCATTGAGTGTTGGTGACACCACAATCAATGTCATTGAGTCGCTGTGGTATCCTAGTCTTTCAGACTAATCAGTGAGTATCGGTGGCACCCCAATCACCGAGTCCCTGTGGCATCCCATTTTTTCAAGCTAATCAGTGAGACCTTGTGAGGCCCCAATCTGACAAGTGGATCACTGATTCCTTGTGGCATTCCAGTCTGTCAGCTAATCATTGAGAAGTTATGGTGTCCCAATCTGTAAAGTTGGTCAGTGAGTCCATGTGCCGTTCTAGTCAGCCCTAGTAGTCTTTAGCCACTCTTGACTCTGTTAGGGATTATCACTTGTAAATTTACATTTTTAAATAGCTAAGAATCTTTACAATTCAAATATTTATCGGATGCGGTAGGTCATGGGTTCGATCCCTGGCCAAGACATACCAAAAACTTACAAAAATGGTACTAACAGCTGCCATGCTTGGCGCTCGGCATTAAGAGGTTAGTGTTAGGACTGGTCATTATGGTGTCAGGATAATGTGACTGGGTGGGACATCATGCTACATGTCTGTGGCATGATGCCCCAGTGCCCCAGTGCTAGACATCACTATAAACTGCCACACTGCAGACATCATAGTGATACAACTGAATTTTTTTTAAAGCAACGTTAAAAATCCAAATCACACACACACACACACACATCTCCATGTAAGGGTCATCACATTGAAGAGTACAGGAAAGGTACCCTATCTCCATGTAAGCGTCATCACATAGAAAAATACAGGAAAAAGTACCCTGTCTCCACGTAAGGGTTATTAGATAGAAGTGTCTGGGAAAAAGTGTCTTGTCATGAATAGTCCATTGAATAATGAATGAATACTTAAAATGTTATCAGATCTGCACAGTTTACAGATCAGAGATTCCAGGTGAATGTTGGTGACAGAATTTTTTCAGTATGACAGTATGCACTAATTAAGAACAATAAACATGCACAGCTCATTTAGTCAGACTATAATTTGCTAAAGATTTCCAAAAAGGTTTTGTATGGTTTTTTTTTGACATCATCATTTTATTTTGCAAAACTGTTATTGTGATTATTAAAATTTTTAAAGTGAATTTCTTTTTCAATTTTTTTAACCAGAATTCACAACAATGTCATTGTACATCAATTCTCTTGGAGTTTACTATATCAAAAAAAATAAGTAACCATTTATTAATTGTTAAAAGTTTCATAATATTAATCAAATTTGTAAAATTCAAAAACGGAGATAATTTTACTGGCATATTTTGTCTGTGCAATTTTATCTGTGAGCTTTTTTGCTCATTTTTGTTGGGACTGTTTTGATTTGGACTGTTTTGACTTCAACTGTTTTGATTTGGACTGTTTTGACAGATCACCTTATATAGTAGTTATAAAAAGATTTATAGTAAGGGATAAAAACTGATGACCAGTACAATGAAGTAGTTTCAATCTATCTGATCAGACCAAATGGGTTTTGCTGTTCAAAGTTTTTAAGTTTTAATATTTTAGCATTTTCATCCATTTATCTGTTCATCCACCAAAACATATTACATATTTCACACTTTTATTTCTGGAGAATAACTCCAAAACCATTTTAAAATATCTACATGGATCCTAGTGAACATCTTAAACCAGTGCAGATGTACCTTATGCTGTTCTTCCGTTCTTAAGTTTAAATACTTTTAATGTTTTTGTCGGTCCATTATCCCCACTTTGCTACTTTACCACAGTTTCAAAACTGTTATATCTCTGCGAAATTTGGTACACGTTATGTATATCTATAATGTGTGCTAAACTTTTGTCCATGGTTGTAGATTGTAATGGTCATTATAAACAACATGTTTACTAAAATTAAGTTCAAGGTCTGAACTTGTTTATAAATTAGTGAATGTTTCTTTTAGAATGACTAACATCTATGTCAGGTGGGGATGTGTAAATAAGGCCGATGTAAACATTGTCTTCATTCCTATTTCATATCAGACTTTGGAAATCTAAGGTCAGAGTTTGTGGTTGTGTTCTGATACAATTGTGGAGAAATTATTTTTAAATCATTCATTGGAATTACAAAGTGCTTATTGGCATTATGGACTTGAACACTACTTTGGGATTATTGAGGACTCATTCACAGACAATTTGGACTGTATCATTGTGGTACATCAAGACTATTGATACATTAGCACATTCAAGACTATTGGTACCTTGGCACAATACAAAACTTTGAATTGATTTGGAACATTCTATACTTTTGTATTCATGGTGGGACATTTAGGATCATTGAGATTTGATTCACAATACTGTGCCTTTTGAATTTTCACTTTGTATTCTTGAAAAATAAATTGTTGAATTGTACTAAACTTGTTGCTTTCATTTCTTTCTGTTATTTAGTTTAAGACCATAGAAGCACAGCAGTATACAGCTTAGTGTTTTATATATGCCATTCACTATTCGCAGTTCTTCACTGTGTCAATAATTTTTCCATATCAGTACTAAAGGTGAAGAATTGACACAATACTTACCCTGTAAAAGTTACTTTAATCTTCAGCCGTCGAATAGTTATTAGTCATTTGCCTTTTCATTCTTAAATTGAGAAACAGCCATATCAGGTGCAGGCACACATTTATGTCAGTAGAGAAGAAAAACTATTGACATCACCCATTTGCCTCCAACAGACTAACACAAGGAGTCTCGTATGGTTCAAAATCTTCCTCCCCCCACCAATCCATTTGTTGCTAAATATTTTATCCTGATAGCATGTCCAGCCACTGGTATCATATATCAATGTAAAGAAGACATTCCAGATTTATTGATTTAAGTCCTTAGCAGATCATTTAATAACCACTTCTACATGAAGTTTATCTGTTGCTTTGTTTCTTGTCTACTTGGATCATTTTTGAAGGCTGCACTTTCAGTGTGTCATGATGCATTCAGTTCTGATTGATAGTCATTGCTTGTTCAAGTCCAGAGTAAAATAATAAACAGCAATCAACTAACTGTAACTTGTTCACTGATAACACACTGGATATATTTGCATCTGGACTCAGTCCAAACAGATAAAAAGCAACACCAATAATGACCAAGATGAGACCTGCATCTGATTAAATGGAGGAGTGTAAAAGGCTCAATTAAAATAAACGGCAGCTAACAGGTTCTTGGCTTGGAAGTATTTATTTCATCTTGTCAAGGATGAGAATGGCATATAAATAGATAATAAGTCTATGTCTGTAAAAAAAATTCTATACGCTGGAAATACAACTGGTATGTCAGCATATAAAATGGCACCATCCTAACACTGACAGATTTTCTAAAGATGTAAAGACTATTGTGTATAAAGTATCATATTTTAGACCAGGGTTTGGCAACCTATTTTACATAGCATGCCACTTTTTTCTGGATTAATTACAAAAGAATGAGTGCAAGCCACCAGTAAGAGAGTAACATTGTTAAAATTAAGATTTTTTGCTGCCCTTTGTGTGCCACAAATAACCTCTTGACGTGCCACCTTGTGGCATGTGTGCCGTAAGTTGCTTACACCTGTTGTAGACCATTTATCGTGAAACATATCAATATGCAGCAGATGTGTATCATTTCATCCCATTTTTAGTTTTAAATGCTTTTACTTTTTTGTCCATTTGTCTCTTTGTCATTGGTCCACATTTCACACATTTAAGACTCAACATGCCAAT
This sequence comes from Sinohyriopsis cumingii, assembly GCA_028554795.2. Lineage (NCBI taxonomy): Eukaryota > Metazoa > Mollusca > Bivalvia > Unionida > Unionidae > Sinohyriopsis > Sinohyriopsis cumingii. The sequence goes on along the minus strand of CM068839.1, from coordinate 18,536,652 downwards.
CACTTCCTAGTATACCATACTTTTTCAGATGAAAATACCCATGATCAAAAGTAAGCCCACCCACCCCATCTTCACTTGAGAAGCTATTGTTGACAAGGGGTCTTCCAAATTAAAGCTAAACTCACTTTTGACCCTGTGGTGAACAAAAAATGTCTGCATGTATTCGTAATGCTTTGTAATTTAATTTTTAAAAATATAGGGATATTTGGTCATTCATTTAAAATCAAGAATATATTCAAAAATATTTTAAAAGCCTGTCAGCTATCAATAATTTCTTAAATGTGAATTAAATGTCCAATTATCACAGGTTTTGGCTTCAACAGTAATTGGCTTATGAGCCTTCTACCTGTTATGTCATACTTTATATAAGCATATAGATATTGTTAGATTATAAACAAGAACAATATTTTGGCACAATTCGGTAATGGAAACTCCACCATTTTTCTAAACAGCATGCAGGTCAGGCAGCAGTTGCAACCATCCAAGAATCCCAAAACTCCAGAGCCACCACAACAACAGCAACAGCAAGCACTGGTGGCAGCAGCACCAGCAGTACAACTGCTACTACCACCACTACAACGCAGAGTTCAGCATCCCAGTCTGGCATGGCCAGATCCTTGTCTGATGAGGCTTTTACGCAACTGGTTCTTGGGATTAGTACAGTTATGTCACAAGCTGCGATGGGTGCTGCGCCACAAGTAAACATGGCCGATTTTCTTTCCTCATTAGGCGACAGCTATAATGTACCCCATGGAGAAGGTAGAGTATTAACTTTAGGTTGTAAATTGGATATAGGGTTTGACTTTTTATAATAATTACCTAGATTGTAACTTGTCAAAATGTCCACTGGATATGCAGGTTCACCGTAAGTTTTTTATCATTCAATGCTAGTAATCAGTTGCACCAAAAAAAAAAGATAATTATTATAATAGAATAGAATTATTTTTCTTTCAGAGTGAAATATGAAATTTACAACCTTGTGTTTATTTGAATTATTTTTGGTGAATAAGTGATTTATGGGCTCTAAAACATTAGAAAATATGCTGTCAGTATCTTTTTTATGTGACTACAGATTTTGAGTAAGAATTAGATATGTTTAGCTTTGAATTCATATAAGTACATTTAAGTTTCACATGAAGTATTTTTAAGTGTGAGAAAGCTTGCCAGTAGCTTCTCATGGGTTGGTGGTTCTTTCAGGGGTTTTCTCGGGTTCTTCCTCCGCCATTAATACTGGCCACCATATATAGCCTGTCTTGTGCTGAAAAATGGCGTTAAACCCTATAACAACAAATAACAAGTATGTTTAAGTTGGATTTAATCACATCATATCTGCCTCAAGGTACATTACCTGATGATAATACATTAGGACTGCCACTACAAGCTTCAAGGTACATTACCAGATGATAATACATTAGGACTGCTACTGCAGGCTTCAAGGTACATTACCTGATAGTAATACATTAAGACTGTCACTACAAGCTTTAAGGTACATTACCAGATGATAATACATTAGGACTGCCACTACAAGCTTCAAGGTACATTACCTGATGATAATACATTAGGACTGCCACTACAAGCTTAAAGGTACATTACCTGATGATAATACATTAGGACTGCCACTGCAAGCTTCAAGGTACATTACCAGATGATAATACATTAGAACTGTCACTACAAGCTTTAAGGTACATTACCAGATAATAATACATTAGGACTGCCACTACAAGCTTAAAGGTACATTACCTGATGATGATACATTATGACTGCCACTACACACTTTCAGATCCAGCTTGCATAAGCTTGTTTTGAGCACCATTAGTGCTCAACATTGTCTGCCAATCTAAATGGATGCCAGACAAAAGTAACATCCCCATGGATTGAGGAACTGACACTAAAATCCCATCTCTAAATCAATTAGTACTTCTGCTTGTGTGCACACTTATTTTTGAGACCTCACAAAATTGAAACTGCTTGTGCATTTACATCATTTCAGTGATTATTTGGAAATTTCACAGAATATAGAATTATGCTCCATCTGTAGTTCTGTCTGACTCTTCCTCTACTTCTATTATAGATGAAGAATTTCATGTTTTTTGTCAAACTTTATCTTAAGATATTCATGTAAGAGCCACCCGAGTTACCTGTCCTAAGGTGTGTAGTAAATCAGTTCATCTGAGTACACGGCGTGATAATATTACATACAGTGAGGTCATTCATGTAACTATTTTAGGCAGTTGTGTTTTTCATTAACATATTTGTACCATATGTTCATACAATGCTTGACTGATTTCCTATGTATATGCCATTTTTTGCTGTGGATAGTTACAGTTGTCAGCACAATGGACAGGAGTAAATTCATAGGATGGAGCGTTTTAAGGTGGTGCAGGACAACTTTGATACCTGTATCAGTTGTATCAAGTGCAGTCTGGGCCATGCTTGACATGTATGTACAGAAATGTATATGTGTCTGTGCTGGCCCAACAAATGTATCAGACAGATGAGAGAGTGAAGAAATGCACTAAAAAAGATGTGGCCTCAGTTGGTATTGCTGCCAAATCTGCCTCCTCGGTTGATAACCTTCTGATAACATATATTGTAGGTAGAAGGCTGACTAGTCAAGAAGAAAATTAGGCATGCCAAATCATTGTGGGTTTCAAATTTAGCATTTTCTCCACACCCAGAACAGGTCTTCATGGCAATATCTCTTGGGCCATACTGCCTTGGTATGGCGGTCTGTCTTGACTGTTTCCACAGACAATACAAGCACTGGCACAACTTCAACTTATGCTTGTAGGTCCCAGGATCGGGTATGGTAGTCTGTCTCCTGGTATACCCAATTACCGACACAGTTCCCAAGAAATGAAATTGCTAGTCTTTTCACAGCTGTGACGTGTGTATTCCCTGCACCCAATATACAGACAGTTTAGAAGATGGAGACAAGGTTGGAACTTCGCAACACTCCATGACTCCATCTCAAGCTGATAAATTGGATTAGGCCTCAATTTTACCACAGAAATAACAGCCATATTTAAATCTTTGAACTCCATAGAAACTTCTCAAAAGTAAATTTAATAAAAATTCATACTGGATGTATTGCAAAACGTTAAACATGACAACCCATAATATCCCAGATTGTATGGAAAAGTGGTTTGCTCATACAGTTTGGAAAAAGTATGCATTTTTTGGGAATACAGTTTATAAAACTTAATTTAGCCATATGTTTCAAGGATTATGCATGCCTTACCATTATTCTTTCTTTTCGATGTACCTTTTACAGACTGTTAGCATCTTCACTGTGTGTAACTTGGGGTTAGAAATGGGCCTCAGAAACCTTAAAAAAACACCTGCAAGATTTCATTTTGACATTAGAAACCTAACAAAGCCCAAAAATATGAAGGAAGCCTAAATTTATTATTTATAAAAAGCCTAAAAATGTGTAAAATGTTGAATGGCTATCTGGATGCCACAAAAATGCTTTTTTAGACGGTTTTTCTTTAGGCTAGTCTAGCCGTCAAGGAAGCTAACACATTTCTTGGCACTTTGAAATATTTGTTTTTTAATTATATCTTAATTTTCATTTTTATTTCATTTTATTTAGAAACAAAGCATACTTTATCAGATTTTTAATAAATGTTACGCTCACCATGGAGATAATATTGTATCGGTTTGTCTTGAAATGCAAATTTTTTTAAAACCTTGAAAAAGCTTTTAAAAAAAACTTGAATTTTAAACCTGAATTTCACTTCTAACCCTACTGTTTTTTGGAATGTTTTATCCTTAAGCTTTGGTAGAATTGTTCATTTTTGCTAGTGTTCACTGTCTATCTCAGGTGGCTTTGCCATTTTCATCACACACATCCCAAGAGCCAAGATTCAGCAATGTCTAGAATAGACTCAGCTATTCAGACATTGAACAAAGAAGTTTTCTGGCTTCTGCTATTTGAGTTTTGCTCCCTTCTGCATATTCCCTCCTTCATAACTTGAATTTCCTGCATCTGCAGATCTATTGGCCAAGAAAAACCAGCTGACCATCAGTCTGCTTGTCATTGAGCTGTTGATTTATTACATTGATTAGAGAGTCAACTTCAAGACTCGGGTATCAGCAGATACATCATTTTACATCAAATTTTAACAAGGTTTTCTACAAGATGCATATGCCTGTTATTAAGAATCGAGTCCATCTGTCTGATGAGACATTGCCGGCCTTGGAATTTCAAAACATGGTCCATCTGTCAAAAGAGACATTGCAGGCCTCGGAATTTCAAAACATGGTCCATCTGTCTAATGAGACATTGTAGGCCTTGGAATTTCAAAACCCAGTCCCTCTGTCAAAAGAAACATTGCAGGCTGTGGAATTTCAAAACCAGGCTCTTACAGAGATTGTTCAGGATCAAGATTTTGCAATCACTTGAGATCTCCAAGATGCATACTTCCATATTCCTAGTCACAAGTCCTCCAGAAAATGCAGGAGGTTCTCAATCAGTGGTACAGTATACAGATAATCTCTTGTTCCAGCAATGAACGAAGCATTGCAAACTTGGTCAAGTGATGCCAGCTTGAGGACACATGAGGTCTCATCATAAAAGATGGGAGAATCTCTGAGTATTCCCTTGTATATTCCAGGAATTAAGTCATTTTTTCAGCATTATGTAAGAGTAAAGCCCAGAAGGCACCATTAAAAATCAACCAACCATCACACTTTTTAAAGAAAGATATAAACATTTTGAGTTACGAGCTGGAAAATATTTTATATAGTTTCAGTACAGTTAGTCTGACAATAAAAATCTTAACCTTATCAATCAGAAGGACCCATGATAGCTTAATTGTTAATGTTGTTTTTTAAATTCAGGGGTCACAATGTTGCTATCTGCTCATGCTATCAGCATCAACTGTCTTTGTGTGTCTTTGGGAAAGGTACATTACTCCCATTTCCTCATCATTATACTGTATAACCATTAATTGATTAAAAGTGCCCCATTATTGGATTAAAAGTGCCCCATTATTGAATTAAAAGTGTGCCCCAATAATGGATTAAAAGTGCCTCATTAAAGGATTAAAAGTGCCCAATTGATGGATTAAAAGTACCCCATTAATGAATTAAAAGTGCCCCATTAATGGATAAAAAGTGTCCCATTAAGAATTAAAAGTTCCCATAAAACTGACCAAACAGCATTATGGGTTTGAGTATTAGTATTACATATTTGATTTAATTAGTATCATAATATTATGTCAGTATCATTGTTGTGTAATGTCATCAGTATTAAGTAATTATTGGGTACTGTCACCAGCATAATTGAATAATTACATGTATTGATTTGTCACGTAGTTATCAAGCAAGGTCATCAGTATTTTTATTATTCAGTAACATCATAAGCATATTTAGTAATGTCATCAGTAAATAATGTCATTAGTATTATTAAGTAATGCATAGCTGCCAAGTATCCTGTTTTTTTTTCCGTATTCGTCCCGTATTTTGGATCTGAATATGGGTCTATGTTTTTTTATTTAAAAAAATTATAAAAACATTTCCTTGCAGTTTTCATTTTAGAACGGGCACGCGGTTCCATTCTGATAGAAATGTATCGCATGTATAACGGAATACAGTTTTACAATATGATTGGTTCATTCGAAATTGAGGTTACAATGCCCGTCTTTATCCATCATGTTGGAATTTGCAAACAGTTAGTGCTGTCACTGTATCTCATCTTCGTAATATTCAGCTTCTAATCCTGTTGAAAAGGAAAGCAGAATATTCAGAGTTTTCTCCAGGAAAGACAAGAAAACAGAACTGGGAGGACAATTGTGCCATCTTGTTTAGATTTGTGAAACCATATAGTAAAGGAGAAAACTCTACGTTTTGCAAATTGTGTAATGTGATTTTGCTATTGGGCATGGAGGCGCCCATGAAACAAAGAGCATGAAAAAGCTAATAAACATCAGCTTGCTGCTTCATCATACACAACTCAGCCTGAACTTGCAACATATATAAATACCAGAGAGAACCTTGATGTAATTTGATCGAAATTTGGTTTGTTAAATTTCTTTTGGAAATTAACCTTCATCTTTCAATTACTAGTGTTGCTGGCAATTTATTTTGCACGTTTTCCAAACAGTAAATCGCAAAAGATTACTCGTATGCTAGAACGAAAACAGTTCAATAAGAAAATCACACAGAATTGAGATCATCAGTGAAAGTTGTGTGTTGCACTCTTGCACCTTCTTAATGGGCACCCGAATGGAACATGGTACAACACATGCATCTTTAACATTAAAGAATTATGCAAAGCACTGTCCTACTTTACTGATCGTTGTATATGTTGTAAATAGTTACATCTGCATTAAAATTGTAAAAATCAGTATTTTTGTCACAAGCAGTCAGTATTTTTGTATTCAGTGATGGCAGCTATGCGTAATGTCATCTAGCATTTCTTCAGTAATGTCATCAGTATTATTAAGTATTGTCATCAGTAATACCATCATTGTTTTTGAGTAATGTCATCAATAATACCATCATCGTTTTTCAGTAATGTCATCAGTATTATTGAGTAATGTTATCATTATTGAGTAATTATTCAGTATTTGTATAGGCATTGTGTAATTATTCAGTAATGTCATCAACATTATTGAGTAATTATTCAGTGATGTCATCAGTATTTTTGAGTAATGTCTCTAGTATTATTGAGTAATGTTATCATTATTGAGTAATTATTCAGTATTTGTATAGGCATTGTGTAATTATTCAGTAATGTCATCAACATTATTGAGTAATTATTCAGTGATGTCATCAGTATTTTTGAGTAATGTCTCTAGTATTATTGAGTAATGTTATCATTATTGAGTAATTATTCAGTATTTGTATAGGCATTGTGTAATTATTCAGTAATGTCATCAACATTATTGAGTAATTATTCAGTGATGTCATCAGTATTTTTGAGTAATGTCTCTAGTATTATTGAGTAATGTTATCATTATTGAGTAATTATTCAGTATTTGTATAGGCATTGTGTAATTATTCAGTAATGTTATCAACATTATTGAGTAATTATTCAGTGATGTCATCAGTATTTTTGAGTAATGTCTCTAGTATTATTGAGTAATGTTATCATTATTGAGTAATTATTCAGTATTTGTATAGGCATTGTGTAATTATTCAGTAATGTCATCAACATTATTGAGTAATTATTCAGTGATGTCATCAGTATTTTTGAGTAATGTCTCTAGTATTATTGAGTAATGTTATCATTATTGAGTAATTATTCAGTATTTGTATAGGCATTGTGTAATTATTCAGTAATGTTATCAACATTATTGAGTAATTATTCAGTTATGTCATCAATATTTTTGAGTAATGTCTCTAGTATTATTGAGTAATTATTCAGATTATTCAGTAATGTCATCAGTGTTATTGAGTAATGTTGGGTGATGTTATTCTATAATTATTCAGTAATGAGTATTGAGTAATTATTTATTAATGTCATCAGCATTATTGGGTAATTATTGAATAATGTCAGTATTATTAAGTAAAGTCATGAGTATTATAATGTCATTAGTATTGAGTATTTATTCAGTAACATTATTGAGTAATTTTTCAGTAATATAATCTGCATTATTGTATAAGTAATGAGTAATGTTGTCAGTATTATTGAGTAAAGTCATCAGTATTACAGTAAAACCTGTTATGTGAGACCACTCCTTATGCCAACAAAAAGTGGTCTTTCAAGACAGGTGGTCTCTCATAACAGGTTTGTACAAAAAGACGTTTCCAAGGTCCAGTTTCAGAACAATTTAAAGAAAAATAACCACAATCACTGTACATATATTCTATTCTTTATTGATAGTTAATGCTAAAATATTGTATGCATTCATCTAAAAACAAAATTATATAGCAGTAAAGATATACTTTTATCATTAAGCATGAAATCGCATTTACATTTGAAGATAACATATTATAGCATATGTAATCATTTCTGAATTACTCCTTTTCCTATATAACAACCTAAATTTGTTTTACCAATGTTTAAACCACTTTTTTGTGAGTAGTCTGCTCTTTTTCACTTCCTTCAGTTACAATAATTATTTTCTCCAGCCTTAAAATTTGTCTCTTTTTAGTTGAAGCTTTGTCGATTGTTATTAAGGTTCTAGGAGTTAAAATTATTAGTGCTTAGTTGTAATATCGAACTTAAAGACGGTTTTTACTGGGCTTTGGGAAAATATGAAAAATCTATACATGTGTATTGCATATCTAGCAAGTAATGAAATAATAAGAAACAATTATCTCATCCAGAAACAGAACCATTTACTCAGAGACAAAAGTCAATGGCTTCATTCAAAGAAGACACACAGGGATTAACTCTGCAAGTAAAATAACCCAGTTGCATCAACTTGAATAGACGACAGCTTTGTGATTGGGATGTAATCAATTAACATGGGGGGGGGGGACAACAAACATCACAAGTCTTGAACACTATTAATCGAATCCCACAAATGATTCTCTCTTGCTGGTTTAATAGACAGTGACCTTATTCACCACCAAGCAATAAGGATTAACTTTAAAGACAATATACGTGACCACTACATCAACCTGGGCAGTACAATGGCAATTCGTGACATTTACATAGCCTGGTTAATGGACTGTAGCATCTATCACTTGTAGCCCCAATCCTTTTTTCTTTAAAATTATTATTCCTTTTATGTTTGCTTTGATCAGAGCAATCATTACTAATTAAGCAGTTGTCATAACATTTGATTGCATATAGGTCAGTGGTGTAAATGTTCTCACAATATGGTGGTTCATAGGGATGATGCTGGGTCCTACTATAAAGCCAGGAAGCAGGTTAAGTGTGGGAATAATTAGTCTGGTTCCTGCTTTGTATGCTCCCTGCATTGCTGTCACATATACGAATAGCAGAGAACAGTGCAAGGTCCTACTATAAGGCCGTTAACCAGGCTAAGTGGGGGAATAATTAGTCAGGTTCCTGCTTCGTATTCTCCCTGCATTGCTCTCCCATATACAATTAGTAGAGAACAACACAGGAAGCATATGAAGCAGGGAACCAGATATGGGAATAATCTACATGTACTTTAGTCATGTTTACAACAGAAAGTATAAATGCTAGAAGCATAGCTGCAAAATTTCAGATATTGGTAGCCAGCCTATTTTTATCTATTTTAATTGTTTTTAGAATGGTATGAGCGGTTGTTGTTACAAGGATTAAATAAAGTTGGTGGAGTTTACCCTTGTTTTTGCGATGCAGTCATTCATTGCAATGTAGAAATGCATATTTTGCTAAGACGTTGTCACTGGTCACATACAGCAGGTGGTCGCTCACAGCAGAGCATTTGTATAATAAAATCAATGCATGCTCTACAATTGTGGTTGGAAATGACAGGTGGTTGCTTGTTTTTACTGTATTTAGTAATGTCATTAGTATTAATGAGTAATATTGTTAAATACTAACTAAATACTAAAGCTAAATACAGCCAGTGAAACAATTGCAAGCATGCATAATATAGTATTAGACAGTTGTTCAGTAAGTCTGGGTATAGGGGGAAATGTTGGGCCCCTAATCATTTTGAGTACACAGATCAATTCATTTATTGTAGGTTTTGTAATCGTTTTGAAATGTTGGTAAACATTGCAGTCTTACCTAAAGATTATTTATTCTGTTTGTATTTTGTTAGATATTATATAATTGCGAGAAAAGAAAATATATTTTATCCATAAAGACCCATCTGTTTGGGAATAATTTCTCAAGTCAGCATTTAATTGACTAAATAGTTCAATATTCCATGTGTCACATGCAGGTAATTGCACAAATCTCATTGCATACCAATTTCTTTGAATATTTATATCTTTTTTTCAGGTTTAATCAATGATCTGATGAACTGTGTCCTTACACACCTACAAATCACTGATCTTTTGCAAGTGTTTAATGGGATACCAGCTCCATTGAACCGTGTTCATGTTCCTCTTCAGAACTTTGTAAGGGAAGATATCCTACAAAAGGCGGAGGTCAATGTAATAAATATACAGACACATGTCAAAAGGTTGATTGAAAGAATGCAAGATGAAATTAGAGAAACTGTGGTGAGTGTTGGGTCATAGAGTAGAATCTGTTTAAACCATAACCTTAGTATTCCAGATCCCTGCTTTAAGTGGTTATGAACTATAGTCTTAAACTTCTGTTGGTTCAGTTTGTTGTTACCCCTTATGGACAGGTCAGTTGCTTTTTATATATTATCTTTACATTCAGTATTGTGGGAAAGTTTTCCTGTAGCTTCCTGTGGGCTGGTGGTTCTTCCTGGGATTTTTCGGGGTTCTTCCTCCACCACCTGCACTGGCTGCCATTTATAGCCTATTATATGCTAAAAAATGGCATGGAAACCAAAACAATTACATTCCATATTACCGTACATGATGTTAATATTATGCAAAGGGAACCATGGAAGACCAGCACTAGAATAAAAGTGACTATATTATATTCTGAATTCAGGCGAGTGCAGTAAAGAAGGGTAAAATCTAGAAGTAATGAACAGCTTTTGTTGTATGCAGATGTTTCCTGGAGCACTACAGCAGTGTTTGAGCCTAAGAGTTCAGAACCTTTCCTGTCTGCTGTGCAAACATTTGCTTTCAGCAAATCTTTTATTATCAACATTTATGAATGATAAGCTGGGGCCCCAGGTGGTCAAGTGGTCTAAAGTGCTGGTTTTTACAGATCATCTCAGTCCATGTGGGTTTGAGTCCAAGGCTCAGGCAGTGCAGGTATGTGAAAAAGCTTGCCAGTAGCTTCCCGTGGGTTATTGGTTCTCCCCAGTTTTTTTTTACGGTTTCTGCTCATTACTGCCATATACCCTGTCACGTGTTTAGACTCTTTTAAATAGTAACAAGAAAAAAGGGAAGACAACAAGCTTTTTAAAATTTAACAAATAATTTATTTCCTCGAAAAGCAAGGTAAAAATGAGAAAAAGAACTTAAGGTTTTCCAAATCAAATCCAAAAATAATCCAAGAATTAAAAAATAGAAGTCCTAGTAATAAAATGTTTTAATGAAACTGAGTTAGAATCTCGATGGAATCCCAAATGGAAGGCAATGACATATGCTATGGTCGGTGTAGTATTGATGTGTCAACAGTTCGTTTTTGAATTACAAAGAATAATATTCCATTGTTTGAATTCTGTAAATTTCGATATCTGTCCTTGTCCAAGAATTAATTTAGAGCACAAGTATTTCCATGGAAAAATAATATCTTAAAATCCAAATACTTTGAAGAAAAATAAAAAATTAATCTCAATCTGGTCGCAAAAAAAAAGACGTGAGCTACTCCAGGGTTAAGGCAAGAATAAAATTATTTCTCAATACATATTAAATCTGGCTACTGCACAAAACGGATGCCTAGACGAGGATCAACTTTTTGGTAAAACCAGAGTTTCAAAACATTTGCTACATGTTATTTGTCAGTTATTTCAAGTATGGCCTCGATTTCACCCTACTCTATAAGAAAGAATAAAAAAAGAAATTTTGTTTACTTCAACTCATGAATCAAGGTCAGAAGCTAGGTCAGCATTAGATACAAAGTTCTATTATTAGTGTTTGCAAAAAACTGAACTCAAATTTTGGAAAATGTCAAATCCAGTAAATAAAATTACATTACTGTAGCATGTAATAGACAGTGTTAGTTTTTTGTGCGACTCATAAAGTGTGTTTGGGATTTCAGTTGGGTCAGTCCACATGACCTCAAAAACCTATTTTATGGAATTGATCATGAGCTATTTTTTCATATAAGCCAATAGAAAATGTTTGGAAATTCAAATCTGAATAAACAACTTATGTTTTTCAAAAGCATTTAATACATTTACAAAGAAATATATGTTTGGTAGAATTAGCATTGTCAAATATCAACACCATTCACATACACATTTACAAACATTCACATAATCACAACTACACTGATATTTAATTGAAAATTTACATCAAGTTTCTGTCTTTAAAAAAATTGGATGGCAAAATATATTGTTTACTTTGCGGTCTTCACTGGTCACAGTACTAAATTAGTGAGTTTGAAGAAAAGGAAGTGTCATTAGTGATCATCTTTGCACTCAATAGAGACTGCATGGTACTATTGTCCAAACTTCCCTGTTGGATTATCAACGTGAATCCTGGTCAGAACTGAGTTGTTCATGTTGACCATAACATTAGCATTGCCATAACTATATTTGAAGCAGTTTGACCATGAGATATGCTTATATCTAAATGAATATATATCACATTTGGGACTGGTCTTTTCATTGGAAGAAGGGGGAGAACATAGTATTTTTAAGTTAAATGTTTTTTAAACAAGTAATACAGCAGTCATAAATGCCTCTTCAGTTTGGCTGTTAATATTTATGAGCACAAGTCAACCGTGCAAGCACAAGTTTGTGTTTATTGTTGTCTTTCAGTAAATCTGTTTTGTGACGAAAATAATCAACAGAAGTATGGGTCAATTAATAGTTAGTATTTTTTACAAGAATAACAACATAACAAATTGAATACGCTGCATACAGATGGTGCTCCTATTTTGATGGACATTGCATACTTCAGAATAATTGTAAATTAGATATATTTGCAGTATATGCAATGAATTCTCCCCCTTGCTGCTGTGCTTGACAAAGTAAAACCATCTGAAATTTATTTATGCAGGGCTTTGCTTCCTTTGCTGATAGCTTATTACTTCCTGAATTGCACTCTATAATGAATCACAGATAAGCACAATTCTGACAACTGAAATAATCATGTTTTGCATTTATTATATGGAGTAAAAATTCTAAGAAACATTGCTAATCACAAACTTTATTAAAGTTAGTTTCAACATTCTCATTCAGTGCATTTATGTGTAATAACATACGTTATTCAGCATATATCGTTGATGTACTTAACTGTCATTAAATTGGGTTGTTCTAACTTGTGTACTCTACCTATGCAAATTTGTGAAATGGACTCCTCCACAGCAGAATTTGACTGGACACATCACCTGGCAGGTCTTGCTACTGTCAGCCAATTAAGTAGTCTGATAAAGGTGGTTGCTTATGTTAGACAGCCTTACCTTCTAATTGCCTCTATATCACTTTATTGACAAATTTAGCATCACTGTATTGTATAACATCACTGAGTAAATTTGCAGTAATTGTAGGTCAGTTGGTAGGGCATCAGACTCACTATCTGAGGGTCACAGGATTGATACTCTCCCACATCAGCCTATATCAGCAGTCCTGGTGTTCCTTAAGAAAGACACTTAGCTCCTATTTCTTGGGCATGATGCCATTAAAGCATTCCATTTTAGAAAGAAAATTCAATGTATAGCAATTCAGGCAGCTTCATGGTAATGCTTACAGGCTAATTTACCTTCATTAGGTGACTGACTGATTGTTCTATAAATTACAGTAAGGTACTTGCCATCATTCAGTATTTGAGGTCCATTTCCATTTAATTTTTTTGTATGTTCTCTTTGGCAGGCCCAGGCAGAAGTCAGACCCAATATTGATTTTCGTGCCACTCTTAATGGATTCTTAACCAATCATTTAATTACTCTGACGAACCTGATCATGAATACACAAAGTAAGTAATAGTCTATTTGTAACATTACTATTATACATGTACATTTAAATCAATTGAATTGACAGCCTTTATACAATGACCACATGCCTTTAAAGGCTTTGTTCAGTTGGTAATATTTATAGATAACAATACACATTTGCAAATTTACGTGGACCACCTTACAAACTTATCTTGTATGTAATCCAGAATGTTTGTTAATGCAAAGATTTGACTGCCTTTTGTTTGTTGCTGTTTTTGTAGGGTTTACTGCTATTTTCAGCACAAGATAGGATATACATGGTGGCCAGTATAAATGAAGGAGGAACCTGGGAAAACCCTGGAAGGAACCACCAAGCTACTGGCAAGCTTTCTCACATACCCACACTGGCTGAACCTGGACTCGAACCCATGCAGACAGAGGTGAGATGGCAATGATCCATTACGGTGAATGCTTTAGACCATTCAGCCACTCAGGACCCCAACTGTATTTTGGTAATGTTAATGAAACGGAATGTTGATCTAAAAATATTTCAGAGAAACAATTTCAAAGAAACAATACTTGTATTAAAAATGTGTCATTTATAGATTTTACTAGGAATTACTCTTTGATTGAATGTTTACATTTTTGAATGTGAAATGCTGTAAATCATGCGATTCTTGTTCTTAAAATTGTCCCAAATTATCAGCATTGTGAAACTATCTTTCTGAGAGAAGTTAATGACTGTTTATATTTTACTTCATCTGCAGCATGTGTTTGGCATTTATGATACAGCCATACTATCGTCTAAGTCCTACTTAGTCAACAGGACACAAATTTTGTCTAAGTGGAAAACATTTCACCCAAGTTGATCTATGTTTTGGTGTTTCATAAGGATTTGTTCTTAGCCCTGTTCTTTTCATTCTGTACACTCAGCCATTCTCAGTTGTCATAGACTAACATCTGGTGTCTCACCAGTTGTTTGATGGTAACACTCAGATATACAAATTAGCTGCTCTGCGGAAGTTGAGGCTACCATCCAAGGTGTAGAGAGGTGCATTTCCAATAAGTCATGGATGACATATAACAAGCTGCAGATGAATGATGATAAAACTGAAGCCATCCTGATCACCATACAAAAACTTTCTCATCCACATTCTTCACCTCAAACAATAAGTATCAGGAATACAAACATTAAATTTACATAGTCAGTACAAAACTTAGGTGTCAGTCCTGACAGTATGCTCTCATTACACCAAATTTTCATGAACATATATATATATATATATATATATATATATATATATATATATATATATATATATATATATATATATAAGGCTGCACATTTGGAGCTAAGATGCACAAGTTCCATTTGTAATTTTCTTTACGTTGATGCCACTAAAACATGTTCCTTTCAAGACTAAACTATTGTTACTAAATTCTATCTGGATCATGTCAGTATCTACTTCAGAAACTTCAAAAAGTTAAAAACATGGCCACTCAGATCATCCTTATAGTACGAAGAACTGGACACTTCTCCCCTATGCTCTGTACCCTTCACAGACTTCCCATATAATCCACAATCAAATACAAAATGCACTTCTTTTCCAATACTCTTTCTTATTGTTCCCTCTGTTAAAACTTAAGTCATATGGACAACGTTTTTTTGCATATTATGGCCCAGCTACGTGGAACAAATTGCCCATAATTCTTAGACACAAGGACACTGATCTCATTCAAGAATGTTCTTAAAACTCTTTTATTTCAACTACAAGAACAGAGTTAAAGACTTAATAATATTTAATTCCTTAATTATTGCCAGCATGTTTTGTCTTTTAGTAAGTTCATGGTGTTTGTTTCTATAATGTTGTTTTAATGTTTTTATATATTATGCAGACCTGCCAACCCATATGATTTTGCCGCAAGTCTTACGAAAATAACCCTTAAAATACAGACTTATGGCATACAAGCAAAATCTTTGGAAAAATTATGATTGCCAAAAAATCCAGATAAGTGGTGCATCTGTTTTTGATTTTGATTCGGTTTCATATTAGAATTAGTCACATTAGTCAGGAAACCAGACTAACTTTACAGCACCATACCAGAAGCTTTAAACTGCACCTATTTGTTCATGCGAAGTGTCTGCATGATCAAAATGTTTATTAAGGAATTTTTTAAAAATGGCATCCAGAAAGAGATGCATGTTTAAGACAAAAGGGAAAATGAGACTTTAGAAAAGTGTTAATAATCAACACAGAAGAATAAAAAAGAATATTCAGATTCTTGTGAACAAAAGCTGGAAAGGACACAAGTTTATTGGACATCACATTCCAATTTGAGTGTATCTCGTGGCAGAGATAAGATTGCCATCATCATGTGAAATGGAAGAAGAATTTCGAAGAATTATATCAAGTTGAGAAATGTCAACAAGCCATTGAGTTGCATAGGGTTTGGAACTAAAGTTCTTGGAACTGTACTGTTGGTAAATAAAGTCTGTGTACTTTAAAAATTTGTCAGTTAAACATAATGTTTATCATCGCTGTGTCAAACTTTTAATAATGTCTTCCAGCTTTACAATAGCAGTTATTGATATTTTGTTACATCTTACTGAAAGCTGGTCAATCTTAGGAAAAAATCAACTACCTTACTGAGACCGACTTGTCAGGGTTGGCAGGTCTGGTTATATAATATTTTAAAGCGCTTAGAATTGCTAATGATTTGGTGCTGTACTAAATCAGCATTCTACATCTTCTTCTTCTTGTTATTATTATTATCAAGATAAAGTATTATTAGGTGCTGTTCTAAATCAAATTATTATTATTAGTAGTAGTAGTAGTAGTAGAAGTATCAAGATAGTCTTAGCTATTAGCAAAATAACTTTATTGCTAATAGCAAAGTAAAGTTTTGTTTTTTGTTTGCAAGATTGAATCTGCTATTGGCAATATAAAGTCCTGCTATTAGCAAAATAAAGACTGCTAATTAGTAATATAAAATTGTGGTTATCAGCAAGATAATGTCCGTGCTGTTTGCAAGAAAAAGTCTTTGCCAGGTAAAGATCTTTCTGTTAGTGAGATAAGTCCTTGCTATAAGCAACATACAGTGCTTGCTATTGGCAGGATGGAGTCCTTGCTATAAGCAACATACAGTGTTTGCTATTGGCAAGATGGAGTCCTTGTTATAAGCAACATACAGTGTTTGCTATTAGCAAGATAAAGTCCTTGATATGAGCAACAGTGTGTTTGCTATTGATGAGATAAGCAACATACAGTATATTCTATTAACAAGATAAAGTTCCCGCTATAAGCAACATACAGTATTTGCTATTAAATAGATAAAGTTCTGCTATAAGCAACATACAGTTTGCTGTTAACAAGATAAAGTCCCCGCTATAAGCAGTGTACATTGTTTTCTATTATCAAGATAAAGCCATTATCAGCAAAATAAAGCTGTTTCTGTTAGCAAGATAATTCTTTGTTATCAGCAAGATAATGTCCTTGCTATTTGCAAATAAAGTTCTTGCTATTAGTTGGTTAAAATCTTTGTTATTAGCAACATAAAGACTTTACTATTTGCTCACTAGCTTTCTTTATAACTAGGTTTATTGCTGTAGAATATTAAAATTCTGCTTTCTTGCTGAATTAGTGAAAATTGTGTTCTCGTAGAAGTTTTGAAATTATATTATTAGTAAAGTACTTGAAGCTGTGTCCCCAAAACTATCTTTTGAAGAACTGCATATTCAAGTCTAAATTTTCCAGAATAATAAAATATTTTAAAGAATGACCCATGGAAAGGTCCATGATAGCAAAGGGTAAGCAACACCAAAATTAATAAGAACTTGAAACAACTTGTATTATCAGTAATTTACACCAATAGTTAGCTCTTGTTACCTACATTTATGATCTTGTGTGAACCATGATTTACTTTCTTTTTTGTGAACAATATAGGTGGAGACCAGTCTTTTGGCACAAGCCTGTACAACAGTGTACACACATTCTTTACAGAGCTAATAAAACTTTGTGAATGCTGTCTTGTTAGAGGTTTACCTGGATTTCAGACACTTCTATGCAATAGAATTGTAAGTCTCTTGACCAAGCTAAGTACATACTTTATAAACCTCCTTGTAAATAGTTTTGCCAGGTTCTGTAAATCAGGGAATTCATTTTAATTTTGAAGCACTCTCCAATCTGGGCAAGTGACTTGCAACATGTGCTCACCAGGATTTGTTTCACACTTACCTTAAAAGCAAAAATGTAGAAAATACTGTAAAGTCGTCTTGTCATTTGTATTTCATTATTCATTCTTTTGTTATTATTGATAACAAACAGAAATCAGCTTACTTGCCATTTGTTAGTTAATACCTTAGTTCTTTTTTTCTTCTTTCATTTTCTGTAACTCTTGCTTCATATTTCTGTGCAACTCTCGTTTTTTGCAAGAGGAGTTTTATCTTCAGAAAAATGTGTCACTGTCACCACATACTTACTATACAGATTTATTAAACAGGAAGTTGTCATGTTAAATCATTTATAGTTGGGTATCACTGACTGGTTGCCTGCAAAAATAAACCAGTCACTGAATGGTTGCCTTGCAAAAATAAACCAGTCTCAAAATGATTGCCTTATAAAAATAAACCAGTCACTGAATGGTTGCCTTATAACAGTAAACTGGCCACTGAATGGTTGATTAAATACAGACCAGTCACTGAATGATTACTGTGTGTGTGTGTGTGTGTGATTTGGATTTTTAACATAGCTGTAACAATTTTTCAGTCATATTGCTATGATATCTGCAGTGTGACAGTTTATAGTGATGTCTAGCACTGGGGCATCATGCCACAGACATGTAGCATGATGTCCCACCCAGTCACATTATCCTGACACCAGACCGACCAGTCCTAACACTAACCTCTTAATGCTGAGCGCCAAGCGAGGCAGCTGTTAGTACCATTTCTGTAAGTCTTTGGTATGGCTCGGCCAGGGATCGAACCCATGACCTCCCACTTCTAAGGCGGATGCTGTAACCACTAGGCCACCAGAGCGTTTCTGAATGATTACTTATGGAAATAAACCAGTCATTGAATGGTTGCCTTGTGGAAATAAATCAGTCACTGAATAGTTTGCTTATGGAAATAAACCAATCACATATCAGCTGATTTTCAGTAATGGGCAAAGATCAAGAGCAGCAATTTACTTGATCAACCAGTCAGCAGAATTCTACTGTGATCAATACCAATGAACTTGTTGATACTGAATGTTCTCTAAAAAAACCCCGGTTATTAATTGTTTGAATGGAATCATCTAATTGTAAAGCACTAAAAGATATATCATAACATGTGGCTGTTTGAGTACCTGCCAAGACGAGCAGGAGGGAGCTATTTCTACACCCTAGTAATGATATACAGTCAGCTGGTGTTATAATGATGTAAGAATGGAATATTTTAGGGTTTGATAGAAAATTAATTGGAAGAAACATGTTCAGTGGTAAATTTCATCTTTATAACAAAATAATTAGCTTTTTATCCCACAATAAATTTTCTGTTATCAAATTGCATAGTTCAGTTTACATTTCATTCTTTACAGTGATATTGCCATTCTTGTTAATTGTCCTTTTATTGTTTCAGAAGATAAACACTGTATTTACATTATTGGTAAATATGTATAAAATTAAAAAAATTATTAATTTTATTCAATACTAATGCGAGGTATATATTCATATTTCTGACTCATTTTCCTTTACATTCTGGTTTAAGAATGATTAGACAAGAAAGATAACTCCTTTAAATTAAAGGTATGATATTTTCAGTACAGCTCTATTACAATAATGATCACATTAATATTAGGAAGATGCTCCAGTACCTCTTGAATCAAGCCGTTATGAAAGATGACAAATTCGTATTTCCCATCTTTATGCTTCATACAGAGAAAGGGAAGAAGATGTTTCGAGTCTTCCCTTTATGACCACTAGGTGGCTACAGTTGTTTACCAGATTATTTGCTTTTGCTTATATAAGATATATTGTATTCAATAGGTTTTAAGTTATCAAAGTCAGTCTTTTAAAATTGTACACCGTCAACAAATTCAGAATAGTATTGAGTGTAAAGTTATGTACTAGATGTTGCAATCATTATTTATTTAAATTTATTGAGAACTATGTGAATTTGTCACAGTCATGGACTTAGGTTTTTTATTTCTGAACTTGTCTCCCAGTGCCATATAGTTTGTACCACAGTTAGTACCTCTTGTTAGTTATTTTCATGCACACTGATGATATTTGTTTGCTTATTTAGTAATAAGCATCCTTTTTTTATGGAAGTAAAAAAATCAGGTTGTTATTTCTCTAATTTTTTAAATCACTCTTGTCATTCATAAATTAGGCTGTGTCACTGAAATGAACAAACTGTAAAAGTTTAAATACTCATGTGACAAGCCTTGCTTGTACAAAATATTAATGGGTAGAGAACATATAGGCTATGTTACTGTGATGAGAACTTAGAATAAAAATAGACACAAACAGTCGTGGGAAAAGAAATGCAGTTTATTAACTTTACAGTTGAAGAAGTTGAGACTAGCCAACATTAATAGTGGAGAGTCAGTTTGATGGTACTTTCTGCTCTCAAATTGATGCATGCAAAGAGACCAGTACATTGGATCAGCATCAAACAGAAAAACCAAGAGGTTGTGGATATGCCACGCTTGGTATTTCACCATGCATTGCTGGAGTTGAAGATGCATGGACTATTACATAAAGTGATGATACAGTTGCTGACCTCCAGTAAATTAGTTTTTTCATGTCCATCATATTTCTTCAGTAATAAATCAGATCATTTGAGAGACTGTCCTCCCTTTATGAGGCTGCTCAGTGGGTGTAGGCCCTTTTGCATCCTTGAATTTGGCCCTGGTGCCACTAAATCTGGGTGCATGGGGGTATTTTTCATACGTGGATAAGCCATTTGGCCACCAGTTAGAGCTACATGGCACCTTTCTGGCTGCTGTCCAACCTCCTCACCAGTTGCACTCAACAACTCGCCACAAATGTGAGCATTATCAAGGTGTCAAGTAGAACTGGTAAATAAATGTATCCATCAAGCAGTGGTAAGGAGAGATAAGGGGAAGGGATGTAAAGTGTTTTTTCTCTGTATAGAATATGGAAGGGAAAAATGAATTTTTTATATAAAAAATCTGTAATCACTAGATTTTATTGATTTGGCAGCATCTTCCAACATTTATGTGTTTATGTCTTGGATAAACTTAATTTTCTAAAATAATTTGCTGTTTTGAAATCTAAGAAGGATCAATGCAGACACTATATGGCTAATATGTTGATTATAATTTAAACTTTTGTCAGGTATTTTTTATAATTATGTATGAAAAGTCCGAACATTTTATAAATTAGTGTTTCAAATATAATATGGTCCCTTTATGTACATGTTAAATATGCTTTGAGTTTGGCATAATTCCTGTACAGTTATAAAATGCTGGAATAAAAATAATGCTTCATCTTTGAAAAAGTGATGCAGATGTTTTCTAAATTTAACAGATCTTTGTTAAGAGATGATATAGAACTTGCACAGTGTAGTTACCTTTGGTCACATTCAACCAAATATATACCAGTATTTTTCATCACATTCAGTCAGTCTGCACCAGTTATCTATGGTGGTCACATTCAATCAGTTTGTACCAGTTTGGTCACAGTCCTCCAGTTTGTACCAGTTTGGTCACAGTTATCTAGTTTGTACCTGTTTGGTCACAGTCATCTAGTTTGTACCTGTTTGATAACAGTCATCCAGTTTGTACCAGTTTAGTCACAGTCATCCAGTTTGTAATAGTTTAGTCACATTCAATCAGTTTGTACCAGTTTGGTCACATTCAGTCAGTTTGTACCAGTTTGGTCACATTCATCCTGTTTGTACCAGTTTGTTCACATTCAATCAGTTTGTACCAGTTTGGTCACAGTCATCCAGTTTGTACCAGTTTGGTCACAGTCATCCAGTTTGTACATTTGGTCTCATTTAGCCAGTTTATACCAGTTTGGTCACATTCATCCAGTTTGTACTAGTTTGGTCACAATCATCTGATTTGTACCAGTTTGGTCACAATCATCCAATTTGTACCAGTTTGATCACAGTCATCCAGTTTGTACTGGTTTGGTCACAGTCATCCAGTTTATACCAGTTTGGTCACAATCATCCAATTTATACCATTTTGATCACATTCAACCAATTTGTACTAGTTATCTCAGGTCACATTTAGCTAAATTGTACCAGTCATCTGTGGTGACATTCAACCAATTTGTACCAGTTATATTTGGTCACATTGGACAAATTGGACCAGTTACCTTCAGTCACATTATGCCAGTTTCTGCTAGTTACCTTTGCTCATATTGGACAGATTTGTACCATTTACCATTAGTCATATTGGACAAATTTGTACCAGTTATCTTGGGTCATACTGGACAAATTTGTACCAGTTACCATAGGTTACATGACCATTTTTTACCAGTTACCTTTAATGACACTCAAATCAGTAAAATTAGTTATATCTGTTCATATTTAACTTAATGTGACCAATTTGTACTAGTCACCTTTGGCTGTATTCAGTCAGTTTGTCCTAGTTACCATGGGTCACATTCCACCAATTTGTGCAAGTTACCTTTGGACACATTTAACCAATGTGCACTAGTTACAGTTGGTCATATTTAACCAATTGGAATGGAAGTGTTGCACTTTACTCATGGTTTTTCAGCAAAGCCTATCTCAGGGTGTCAATCCCATGATTCAACAGTGGATGGTTTCAATGACGGCACAACAGCTGGCCTCCTTCCTTCCATCCATTACAATAACAGAGGAGCAAGTTAGTCATTATATTGTACAGTGTACAAGTAATGATAAACCAGCAGAATCTGAAACATCAGCATCAGAGGGGATGGCTGAGTCTGTATTAGATGCAAGTTCATCAGTTCCCATGGAAACTGAAGTACCCAGGGTGTCACCTGGTGCTGTTGAGGTATGTTCAATTTCTAATTTGTTTGTTATAAATAACAGCTATTTTGGCACATAAAATATTTAACGTAATAAAAAATCATCATAGTGTCTTGGTCATAGAATTTTGACAATTTGCTTAACATACCAACATTAGAACCTCGTTAGCTTGGAACTGTTTGACTTTATCACCCATTATTGCTTGGACTTGTCTTAGCAGAATCTATTATATTTTGTATAAACTTCATTGATTTCAGCTACTGAGAAGTTGTGACTGTTGACCATGTGGCTTGATCAATCAGAATTTCACTTTTTACATTGCTGTAAACATTACTAAAAGGTTTTTTTTTTAAAATGTGAAAAGTTTGTGATTAGTAGTCCTTGGTACCAATTTTAAATAAAACTTTCTGCATTTCTGAACATGTGGATTTTAATCTGGAATCTGATGACTTAAATGTTAGAAATGAATCTGAGTTTTTAATAAAATTTATGGCCTAGCAAGCACTTCTTTTGCAATCAGCTTCAACCAATTGCATGGCTAATGCTTGAATCTCCCAAATCATCAGATTTTCTCGGCATTATGTAAGAGCATTTTTCATAGCTTTTTAATAGCAATCAGTTTTTTGTATGCAGTTTTCAGAGACTTATTTAAAACGTCATCATCATTTCCTGAAGTATGAATGTCTTTCAGTTGAATGTCGAAGCTAAAGAAGCTAAACCAAGTACAGGCAGTCCAATTACAAAACCTTCAGAGGGGAGAAATGGTGAAATTGGGGCCATCAGGGAGGCAGCATCCCCATTCAGTCAGGCAAGTGCAAATGAAGGTCCGCAAGAGGCAGTGAATGGAATGGAAGATTGGATGACAGTTGTACCTGAAGTAAGAGGACTCTTCTGACATTCCTATGTGTGTATGGTTGTGTTTTCCATGTGTGATTGTATGATTGTGTTTTTCTGTATAAAACAGCCTTGAACAATATATGTCATCACTTCACTGTTGTCTCTCATTACAATCTGTGTCGCAGAATAGAAATTGAGTGGGTTTTGGATTAAATGAATAACACAAACACACTGTGTGAAAGATGGAAATTTATGAAATGAATTAATAAAGAAAAATATATGGTGTATAAATACAATGATTCTCTCACGCTCTCAACATACGATTGATCCAATCACTCTTCACAAACATTCACACATTGAAAATAAACCAAGAATATGAATTCAGTATGAACTACAGATCTTAGAAACCTCATGGACTGCAGATACGTTTCAAATAATATACACTACAAGATTGATTCACATAATCTCAAGTATGGACTCTGATTAAGATTCAAAATAATTTTATGATATTCAAATGTGTTTCAGATAATGTTATAAACTATAAGAGAGATTCACAAAACCTCTTGGAACACAACTAAGATTCAAAATAATCTTACGAACATAAAAATGCACCCATTTGAAACAACAAGTGGACCAAACATGCTTCTAGATCCTTGTACAGTTGTACGATTCATACTCTGATGAACTGCACAGTTTCACCGCATCCTTGGGTTGGCACACTTTTATCGGCCGCTCGCCCTCTTCACAGATCCACCACATGTACAGACATCATACAGCACCCTCCAATTAGTTACGTCTACGTCCGTGGCTCCACCACATGTACAGACATACGTACATACATAAGTATCGACATCACGCAGCCCTAAATACTCTGGAAACTCCAGACAGCTCTAGTCATAGTCACAGACAGCTACAATAAAACCAAACTGGTCATAATAATTGATTCTGTAAAATCTCTAGATATATGCAAATATATTAAACTCTAATAGCAAAGTTCACAACGTTTCAAATGTGCGTTGTAATAAATGCATTATTACACAATATGACATTACAAACCGAATAGGGGCCCTGAGTGGCCAAGTGGTCTAAAGCGCTCACCGTTACGGATCACTGCCATCTCACCTCTGTCTGCGTGAGTTCGAGTCTCAGCCTCGGCTAACGTTGGTACGTGAGAAAGCCTGTCAGTAGCTTCTCGTGGGTCAGTGGTTCTTCCCAGGGTTTTCCAGGGGTTCTTCCTCCACCAGTTATACTGGCCGCCATGTATAGCCTATCTTGTGCTGAAAAATGGCGTTAAACCCTACAATAACAACAATAACAAACTGAATAAGCTTCACATATCAAATGAAATATAAATTTAATACTTACCCCTATGGCTGGAGAATAGTGGAGAGCGTACACTCCTTGACGTGATCCAAAATGACCAGTGTGTCAGTTATAAATTAATCTGCTTAAATCCATTGGAGAGTGAGTACTACTCAGGGTAAAATACCCGTGCATATCATGCTTTTAATGTGCCTCGTCGCAACTAATTTCCATCAAGGTACATGTTAGTACAGTCGCTTACCTGGAAAACACTTATTCACCCTAGATAACGTTGTACGCCTGTGCAACGAAAAATAGTCAGATAGTTCTAAGGCAAAACAAGTTATTTTTTTTCCCTAATTCTGTGACAATTTGGGCCAGTGTTCTTTGAATGCAGATATGTATTGAAACATCATTTGTAGTTTTCCATGTAAACTTGATATGCTGTATCTAAGGATGACATTTTCAGTGGGTGTTTTGCTATTCTAAAGTTGCATTAGTATTTACAATATGCCATATTGACTTGGGTCTGATGCAGAATTCTGACCCTAGGGTGGAAATTTCCCATCCTACTTCAGTGCATCAGAAAGATTCATTTACTCATCACAGTTTGGAAAAAAGGAAAGATATAATAAAGAAACTACATCTGAACAAATCAACGCAACCAGCTGTTCTAATGTTTAATCTATCAGTTGTTTTTCTTATGTTGTAACAAGGCATTTGACCATGGAAAAATAATGAACCATATAGGAATCGGAAGCATGTTAAATTTAATTTATGCTTTTCTAATCTGCTTTTCCAATCCAACATGTGTACAAATTAAAGTTTATTTAAAAAATGAAAAAGTATATATTTATTCTTCTGCAAAGCCACATTGTTTGAGACCTTAATGATTTACTTTTGGAGCAAAAGTTTAAAAAATTTGGAGAAAGTCTTTAAGAAATTAATGGACATAATTGATCAATTTTCTCATCTTTGATTGTGAATATTTTCAAGGCTTTGGACTTTAAGATATACATATTATAATGTTACGAAGTATTCACTCAGACTTTCTAGGGCTGTGCTTATGTGTAAATAAGTTCTTTAATGATTTGATTCTTTTCTGAGTCTGTTGTTTGTATAATATTGTAAAGTCCTTGAAAAAAGAGATTGCCTTTGAAAATCCCATGACTTTATTTACAAAAAATAATTTTGTCATGATGTTCTTAAATTAAATATATAAAGACACAATTTTACAACTTTAATAATTTTGTCATTTTTGAGGAGAGAATTTAATTTTGAGTATGTAATTCACTCAGAAAATGGGAAGAGGTTATATAATAAGATTTTGGTGGGGACACATGACACTTCTAGTTACTTAATCGATTTATGCAATCAGTGACAAATACCTTTAAGTAATATTAATATATTGAGTAATTTGTGTTGCAAGTAGGATTTTTGAGATGAAAAGTCATTGAAAACTCTGAGAGAAAAAAAGAGTCAGTACAGATTATTAGTCTTGTCTTCAGCAGGTGTCATTAGAACCAAGCCTAGACTTCTTAAAAGATGCAGTATAAATTATAAAGTATCTTCTGTTTTTCACCTTTTTAGGATTGGGTTCCAGTGATCACACGTGATATACAGAGACAAAGACAACAGAGGCCACAAAACCCTCATAGTGATGCCTATCTTCAGGGAATACCACCCAAGAGAAGAAGGGTGAGTCAGAAGTGAAAGCCGTCTCTCCATCAAATACATTTCCTATTCACATTAATGTTGGGAAATAAGCTGTGCTACCTCTCAAATCCTGTAGTTTCAGAAAGATTGAAATTTAGTCATACCCATCGATATGGCATATAGACAAAAGGCAGAAACTCTTGCCCATTATTTCCCCTTGTCACCTTTAGGTGAGTGCTGTTGTTGACCAGTTTATGCTTTATCTTTAGTACAGTCAGTATAATCAGTGTACATTGTACAGATCCCAGATCTTCAGTAAGCAAATCCATCCTTCAGCAGTGGTGGCATTTGTAGGTCTTTGCAAAGGACTGGTAAATTTCTTCATGATTTTCAGTGAATGATTTTTCATATTTTGTTTAGATTTGTTGACTTAGCTTTCAGACCAAGTAAGTCAAACACAGTATCCACACCATGCAGGGTTCTTCCTGTGCCATATATACTGGCTGCCATATATAGCCTATCATGTGCCAAATAAATGGCATTAAACCGAGAAAAACATTAACAACAACACACCATTCACACAGGCTGTATTATGTACTGCAAATATTGGTAGAATTTTAGTTATAGTTATTTATTTAAATTTTCTGGTTTCCCATTTGACGTCATTAGGGCCAGATTTTGTTGAGTGGTCTAAAGTACTTGCCTTAACAGATCAATGACATTTCACCTCAGCCGGCATTTGTTTGATTCCTGGGCACGGCCAATCTGGGTATGTGAGAAAGTGTGCCAGTAGCTTTCGATGGGCATGTAGTTCTTCCTGAGGTTTTCATGAGTATTGTCACCACCAAATTTACAGGCTGCCATATATAACCAATCATGTGCTGAAAATGGCATGAAACCCAAAAGAACAAAATGTCATTTGTTGACTTTTCAGAACACAGTGGCAACTAATTGCTTTAAATGCCATAAGTTGAACTCAGCATCGCATTGTAATGTTTATGGTACCTAGTCAGAGAAAACTTGGTCTTCAGCCATGTGGAAAAGTCTGAAGGCAAGAGATAGGAAGAAGAAATCGTAAACACTGGAGGGCATTATTTTAAGCAGGGGTCTCAAACTCAAATCACCACAATGGCCAAATGAGGATTAGTACATTTGGCCTAAGGACTGCATCACTAATACCTTTAGCAAACATGTCTGATATTATAGGTAGCCAATTGAAATGTTGGAAACAAGAAGTAAATGATGTAATCAAATTTTTACAACAACTGGCTGGCTGTAAAGAAAAAAAAGCATTATTAATTATTTGCAAATTCCAGTGTAGTAGTCAAATGTGTCCCCCTGAGTATAGTGGGGGATATTTAATGTCAAACCTCTATCAAAATATTTCTTGGAAAGGGGCATTGGCTTCAGTCACATCTGGGTAGATAAAGGCAGACAACTTAGTGCACCAATCTAACAAATTCCTGGATACGCTTAAGAGGAGATTAATTCAAGTGATGACATCACAGTTGCTTTGAAGGATGGTTTTGCCCTTTTCCCACCTTGGACCATTCTCGCACTATTTGGATATGCTGGGAGATTTCCCTTAGACCCTGACATATTGGTAGATGTGGTTAATAACAATTGGCATATTCTAAATTGTCACAGAATATCTTCTGAGGATCTCCAGTAATGGTATTAGATTTGTCTTGCCAAGTCTTGTGTTCAAATACAGTGTTTTGAACAGATTAATAGAAGCTATTGGATGGCATGCACAGTTAACCTGCTTGAGTTTGTATCTCCAAGATCTAATGTCACATACCTGAAAACAGAATCTAGTGGGTCCATTTGCTTCAGCTCAGATGTCAACCAGACCCATATGAGGATGGCAGAATATCCTCACTGGTGTGGGTGTAGTACTTTTGCCCTGTTATTTGCTAAGTAACTAAAATTCACTCTGTTCTCATTATCTGAGTGTTGTCTTCACACATTACATGACCATTGGTTGTGCTGCAGTCAGATTAGGAGTCTGGTTTATCCATTTTTGAGGGAATTGAGACAATCTTTCCTTTGATGCCAGTGGTAGAGGTTGGATGTGCATGCATTTTATCCTCCTCCTCTTAACCCTTCTCCTAATGTTAATGTGACCAGGAAATGTATTCAATGGATAAAGTTCATTTTATAGTAAACTAATTTCACTGAGAATACTTACCCTATCTTATTACTTTTAAACATTCCCATGCCTTCTGCAAGCATCCTTATTTATCTATTGCTCAGCTTAAACTGGTAAACAACAGAAGTCACTTACTGGTGGCAAGAGAAAGTAAGAGTTTTTTTCCTTTGTTTTTATGACACATCAACTGTAAAGAGACACTTTTTGTCTTTCTGAGATAGCTAGATTTGAGAGTTAGTGTGGCTGATTTCCAAACATTAATGTGATCAGGTAAGTATATCAGAGAAACATTCATTACAAAAATATTTACTGTTTCTTGTCTGCAATACATATTTGTTTATTAGTTCATGGGCTTTACGCTGTGAGATTCTCAAAAATCAAGGGAAGAAAAAAGAAACAACCTGTCTACTGAGCTTAGTCTAATAAGATGCAATAGCACCTACATTGAAGCTCAGCATTTGCATGCACAGTAAGTTTGTGTTGAAAAAAATCAAACTAATAAACTCTACACGAATATGATTTGACACATTATTTGGTGATAACCTGAGAACCTTATTTTTTGTGACCTGTAAGGAAAGTGTCTGTGAGAATGTTTTTTTCAGGACAAACTACTATCAACTTCGTACAAAGAGCACATCATAATATAACATAAACTTCCATCAATATTTCGATAGTTTTGCAAATTTAGAATTTTTTGTTAATAAAATTGGTTCATAAACCATAGTTAATACTTATGTCACGTGGAATAAATTAGTATCCGGAGTCCTTTGTTATTGAATCACTACTCATGATAAGTACATTTTTATAAGAAAGAACGCACAAGGCTTCATCCACTTGTATATGACATTTCATGTTTTTATGTTGGAGAAATAAAGATCATGTCAAGAAATATTGCAAAGCATAAACAGTTTTCTCATAGCAATATTTGGAAATGTGAATTGTGTTTATGTACTGTTTTGAAAAGAATTTAGTTACGTGTAGTAACTTTAAAACAAAGTTAGAAATGAATAATCTTCCTAAACAGCCCTCTGTGCAAAAAGAAATAAGCAAGTCCCCTACATTTCCCTTTGTATGCAATCATGACAGATCGTAACCTAGAGCTTACAAACCAGAGGTGTGATACATGTATGTGTTGGTGTTAGCCAGTATTGCCAGTAGGAGATTTTAATTTTAACAGTTGTTGATGTAGACAGTTTATAAATAATTGAAGTGATAAATTTTGATGGTATTCATATTTGAGATCCACTCAGAGTAGGGTCAGTTTTACTGGATTGGGTTTCTCCACTCTAATTTTGTCCAATTTCCCCACCACCTCTCTCACCCAGTGAAGAATGAAACAATGTTGTATTATTTAAAAAAAATGTATTATTTCTATGGGGTGGACCTGACCCAGCAAGATGAAATATTTAAAACCCAGCTGGGCCACGTTTTTTCAAGTTGTGCAAAACCTGGCTGGATTTCCATATATCCAGGTAGGTACCCATCCGTCCCTGACGCAGAGGTTGGCATATTACTAAAATTTCTCAACCATTAAATGTTCCAGCTATTTGATATATAAAATACATGGAGATTAGTGATGGTTAGCCATCCAAGTTGCTTTGGTTTTGGCTATATTTTCAATAAATGAATAGAACACAGCTCTAAAAGTTTCATACAGAAGCTAATTAGTACTAAATTGCTTCTGAGGATCCCCAGGTGGTCAGAAGTGCTCACCTTTAGCAATCACTACCATCTCACCTCTGTCCACATGGGTTGGTGTCTTGGGCTTGGCCATTGTTGGTTTGTGAAAACGTTTGTCTGCAGCCTTCTGTGGGTTAGATAAAACACATCAGTAAAAGTTTCATACAGAAGCTAATTAGTATTTAATGCAGATTTAGATTGGTGGAAACTTTATATAAATTACCATGCTTTCTCTTAGATTTGGAATATATAGCTTACATGTTTGGAATAGGTGATGGGGGAAAAAATTTACAGCCATGTAATTTATTAGTTTAAAAAAATAAATAACCGAGAAGCAAATTATAATCACAGATAATGATGGCAGCTGTGTCCATTTTGTATCACAATAAATCCATATTTTATGTTCCTGCCACATATGATCTTGATTCTTCTAAAATTTTGCATTGTTTGTTCATTTCTGATGTTTACAAAACTTGATGAAAAAATTCCAAGAATGGTAAATATGTGCAGAATGTTTTAATTGTATATGAAATAAAATATAAATTTAAGGTAAACAAATTATAACACCCATAAAAGAACATCTGTCTCACAGAGTAGAAGTCAATTCACTTGACAAGAATGTATTCCTCTGTAAGTGAACTCTTACAAGGTATGCACACAGATTGAAGTTTACGCTTAAGGAGGTGTGTATGAGTCGGTGTAACACAAGTGTGTCCTTTGCATGAGTCATTGTAACTCACCTGTGTCAGATGCATGTGTTGGTGTAGCACAAGTGTCCTATGCATGAGTCAGCATAACATAAATGTGTTTTGTGCAAGAGACTCATGTCCTGTGCATGAGTCAGTGTAACCTCAGTCTGTCGAGTACGTAGCAGTGTACCACAGGTGTATCTTATGCATGAACCAGTGTAACACAAGTGTCCTATGCTTGAATAGTGTAACACAAGTGTGTTCCTTTGCACAAGTCAGTGTGTCCTATGCATAATCAGTGTAACACGAACAGGTCCTATGCATGAACAAGTTTAAACCAGTGTGTCCTATGCATGAATCTGTAATACAGGTGTGTTCTATACACAAGTCAGTGAGTGCAAGTAGGTCCTATGCATGGTCAGTCTAATGCAATTGTTTTTTATGCATGCTCAGTATTACACAAGTTTGTCCTATGCATGCTCAGTGTAACATAAGTGTGTCCTAAAATTTTCTTATGCATGATAGTGTAACACCAATGTGTCAAGTGCATGATCACCACAATCCTTCAGCCTTCTGAGTTGTTCTGTAAGAGGGATGCCACTCCAGTTATGGGTTTGGTGTTATTTATATGTATATTCATCACTCTCAATGCCAAATTGACTTTACAACCTTACCGAATACATTTTCCAGATTTTATGAGCTTACAAATGTTTCAGTAAGATTGATGATATTACTGAGTTGTCAGATTAAAGAGATTTTTGCAAGTGGAATTTATTGCATTGATTGAAAGGTACTACTGCTGGGGCCACAGTTGATTGGTTTTTTGTAAGTGGAATTTATTGCATTGATTGAAAGGTACTACTGCTGGGGCCACACTTGATTGGTAGTGTATATTAGTGTTCTGTACTGGACAGGGATTTACATTAGCTGTTTTTGTGTGCAAGATTAGTCTTGGAAGTGTACTTTATATCCAGAACAAGAACTCTTATAAATCAAGCTCTCATTTAGCCTCCATTTTATATATCTCATGATAAATCATAACCACTACACTGTATAAAAAAACAGCCCTAATTTAACCTCCATTTTATTTTCAGTTGATATCTGAAAATTAATCAGAACAAATACATTGTATAAAAAAATATCACTGATTTAACCTTCATTTTATTTTCTGTTGATGAATCAAGATAAACTGGAATAAATGTACTGTATGAAATACGCAACCCTGAGTTAAGTTGATGACTGGAAATAAACTTAAACAAATGCACTGTATAGTAAACACAACTGATTTAAGGTCTGTTTCATTTCTAGTTGATGACTCAAGATCGGCCTGAAAATCTAGGCAGTGCTTCTGAAATTCTCCCAGACTCAATTCGAAGAGCAGTGGCTGCAGCAGGGGTTGAACCAATAAGCAGTATGGAAAATTTAACCAATGAAGCTGCAGAAAATACTGAACTGCAGAATGCTTTTGAAGAGGAAGTTTGTAGCGTAGTTAGGGACAGATTGCAGGATGAGCCGGACTATATTCCTGAGAGATTTCCTAATACAAATGATTTTTGCAAGAAAGCAAACAGTCCCAAGAAATGCAATGAAACTTGTCTATAAAGAACATGAACAGAAGGACCACAGAATTATGTCCTTTGTGGACAAGTGGCGTATATAGTGGTGGAATGCATGTAGAAACTTTGAGATTGTACAGGTTTCATTTATATTGTGACATCCACTAGGTCTTGTTTCTGAGAATCTTTGTTTGACTTTAAAGCACAGGGATGAAATAAATTTCCATTTGGAAAATCATCTTTGGTTCATACTGGAAATCTAAACAACAAATAATGGTGCATGTCTTGATCTTATGAATTTGTTTGAATGTTAGGATTTTAATTTAATTTCATATCATATGAGTATAATATTTGCTATGCTGTAACTTAATTCATTAATGCTTACTGTGACATGCAAGAGAACTTCTTGTTCCCATAGATTAGGGGTACCACAGTGCTGGGTTTGGCCCATCTTTTCTTGAATTCATTTAGTCCAGTGAGTAACTACATGCTATCTTGACCTATTCTATATCTTGAATTCACATAGTCCAGTGAGTAACTACATTGCATCTTAACCTGTTCTGTATCTTGAATTCACTTAGTCCAGTGAGTAACTACATGATATCTTGACCTGTTCTACATCTTGAATTCACATAGTCCAGTGAGTAACTGTATGATATATTGACCTATTCTACATCTTGAATTCACATAGTCCAGTGAGTAACTACATGATATCTTGACCTGTTCTATATCTTGAATTCACATAGTCCAATAAGTAACTACATGATATCTTGACTTATTCTACATCTTGAATTCACATAGTCCAGTGAGTAACTACATGATATCTTGACCTGTTCTACATCTTGAATTCACATAGTCCAGTGAGTAACTACATGATATCTTGACCTGTTCTACATCTTGAATTCACATAGTACAGTGAGTAACTACATTGTATCTTGACCTGTTCTATATCTTGAATTCACTTAGTCCAGTGAGTAACTACATATTTTGACCTGTTCTACATCTTGAATTCACATAGTCCAATAAGTAACTACATGATATCTTGACTTATTCTACATCTTGAATTCACACAGTCCAATAAGTAACTACATGATATCTTGACTTATTCTACATCTTGAATTCACATAGTCCAGTGAGTAACTACATGATATCTTGACCTGTTCTACATCTTGAATTCACATAGTCCAGTGAGTAACTACATGATATCTTGACCTGTTCTACATCTTGAATTCACATAGTCCAGTGAGTAACTACATGATATCTTGACCTGTTCTACATCTTGAATTCACATAGTCCAGTAACTACATGATATCTTGACCTGTTCTACATCTTGAATTCACATAGTACAGTGAGTAACTAGATGATATCTTGACCTGTTCTACATCTTGAATTCACATAGTACAGTGAGTAACTACATTGTATCTTGACCTGTTCTATATCTTGAATTCACTTAGTCCAGTGAGTAACTACATATCTTGACCTGTTCTACATCTTGAATTCACATAGTCCAGTGAGAAACTACATGATATCTTGACCTGTTCTACATCTTGAATTCACATAGTCCAGTAAGTAACTACATGATATCTTGACCTGTTCTACATCTTGAATTCACATAGTACAGTGAGTAACTACATTGTATCTTGACCTGTTCTATATCTTGAATTCACTTAGTCCAGTGAGTAACTACATGATATCTTGACCTGTTCTACATCTTGAATTCACATAGTCCAGTGAGTAACTACATGATATCTTGACCTGTTCTACATCTTGAATTCACATAGTCCAGTAAGTAACTACATGATATCTTGACCTATTCTACATCTTGAATTCACATAGTACAATGAGTAACTACATTGTATCTTGACCTGTTCTATATCTTGAATTCACTTAGTCCAGTGAGTAACTACATATCTTGACCTGTTCTACATCTTGAATTCACATAGTCCAGTGAGAAACTACATGATATCTTGACCTGTTCTACATCTTGAATTCACATAGTCCAGTGAGTAACTACATGATATCTTGACCTGTTCTACATCTTGAATTCACATAGTCCAGTAAGTAACTACATGATATCTTGACTTATTCTACATCTTGAATTCACACAGTCCAGTGAGAAACTACATGATATCTTGACTTATTCTACATCTTGAATTCACACAGTCCAATAAGTAACTTCATGATATCTTGACTTATTCTACATCTTGAATTCACATAGTCCAATGAGTAACTACATGATATCTTGACCTGTTCTACATCTTGAATTCACAGTCCAGTGAGTAACTGTATGATATATTGACCTATTCTACATCTTGAATTCACATAGTCCAGTGAGAAACTACATGATATCTTGACCTGTTCTACATCTTGAATTCACATAGTCCAGTGAGTAACTACATGATATCTTGACCTGTTCTATATCTTGAATTCACATAGTCCAATAAGTAACTACATGATATCTTGACTTATTCTACATCTTGAATTCACATAGTCCAGTGAGTAACTACATGAATATCTTGACCTGTTCTACATCTTGAATTCACATAGTCCATTAAGTAACTACATGATATCTTGACTTATTCTACATCTTGAATTCACATAGTCCAGTGAGTAACTACATGATATCTTGACCTGTTCTACATCTTGAATTCACATAGTACAGTGAGTAACTACATTGTATCTTGACCTGTTCTATATCTTGAATTCACTTAGTCCAGTGAGTAACTACATGATATCTTGACCTGTTCTACATCTTGAATTCACATAGTCCAGTGAGTAACTACATGATATCTTGACCTATTTTACATCTTGAATTCACATAGTCCAGTGAGTAACTACATGATATCTTGACCTGTTCTACATCTTGAATTCACATAGTACAGTGAGTAACTACATTGTATCTTGACCTGTTCTATATCTTGAATTCACTTAGTCCAGTGAGTAACTACATATCTTGACCTGTTCTACATCTTGAATTCACATAGTCCAGTGAGAAACTACATGATATCTTGACCTGTTCTACATCTTGAATTCACATAGTCCAGTGAGTAACTACATGATATCTTGACCTGTTCTACATCTTGAATTCACATAGTCCAGTAAGTAACTACATGATATCTTGACTTATTCTACATCTTGAATTCACACAGTCCAGTGAGAAACTACATGATATCTTGACTTATTCTACATCTTGAATTCAC
The DNA here is from genome assembly GCA_028554795.2 of Sinohyriopsis cumingii. Taxonomy (NCBI): domain Eukaryota; kingdom Metazoa; phylum Mollusca; class Bivalvia; order Unionida; family Unionidae; genus Sinohyriopsis; species Sinohyriopsis cumingii. The sequence goes on along the minus strand of CM068839.1, from coordinate 18,501,057 downwards.
ACAGTCCAGTGAGAAACTACATGATATCTTGACTTATTCTACATCTTGAATTCACACAGTCCAATAAGTAACTTCATGATATCTTGACTTATTCTACATCTTGAATTCACATAGTCCAATGAGTAACTACATGATATCTTGACCTGTTCTACATCTTGAATTCACATAGTCCAGTGAGTAACTGTATGATATATTGACCTATTCTACATCTTGAATTCACATAGTCCAGTGAGAAACTACATGATATCTTGACCTGTTCTACATCTTGAATTCACATAGTCCAGTAAGTAACTACATGATATCTTGACTTATTCTACATCTTGAATTCACACAGTCCAATAAGTAACTTCATGATATCTTGACTTATTCTACATCTTGAATTCACATAGTCCAGTGAGTAACTACATGATATCTTGACCTGTTCTACATCTTGAATTCACATAGTCCAGTGAGTAACTACATGATATCTTGACCTGTTCTACATCTTGAATTCACATAGTCCAGTGAGTAACTGTATGATATATTGACCTATTCTACATCTTGAATTCACATAGTCCAGTGAGTAACTACATGATATCTTGACCTGTTCTATATCTTGAATTCACATAGTCCAATAAGTAACTACATGATATCTTGACTTATTCTACATCTTGAATTCACATAGTCCAGTGAGTAACTACATGATATCTTGACCTGTTCTACATCTTGAATTCACATAGTCCAGTGAGTAACTACATGAATATCTTGACCTGTTCTACATCTTGAATTCACATAGTCCATTAAGTAACTACATGATATCTTGACTTATTCTACATCTTGAATTCACATAGTCCAATAAGTAACTACATGATATCTTGACTTATTCTACATCTTGAATTCACATAGTCCAATGAGTAACTACATGATATCTTGACCTGTTCTACATCTTGAATTCACATAGTCCAGTGAGTAACTACATGATATCTTGACCTGTTCTACATCGTGAATTCACATAGTCCAGTGAGTAACTACATGATATCTTGAACTGTTCTACATCTTGAATTCACATAGTCCAGTGAGTAACTACATGATATCTTGACCTGTTCTACATCTTGAATTCACATAGTCCAGTGAGTAACTACATTGTATCTTGACCTGTTCTACATCTTGAATTCACTTAGTCCAGTGAGTAACTACATGATATCTTGACCTGTTATACATCTTGAATTCACATAGTCCAGTGAGTAACTGTATGATATATTGACCTATTTTACATCTTGAATTCACATAGTCCAGTGAGTAACTACATGATATCTTGACCTGTTGTACAGTTTTTTTTCAAAACATTAGTAAAAACTTATACCTCAAAAGGAAATAATTTAACAACTTAAAACAAGGGGAATGAAGTTCTAATTTAATCCTTTATCCTTGTATACACATCTGGTATAATTTTGTTTTTACCACAACTGTTATAAGTTGGACTTTTCACTAAATTAAAATACCCATGTCACTTACTGAAAATGAAGGCCATAGAAAAATTGCATATTTTTCAAAATATAATTTAAATTGCAAAATAATTTAGCAACTAATTTTAGTTCATTTGTAAATTGAAACACCTTAAGCACAGTTGTAATGCAAATGTAATTCAGAATGGTGGCTCTCAGTAGATGTACATGAATTTAGAGCTTACTTAAGGGGGAAAAAATTGCCATGAGATTGATAATTTATTTTGATAAAGATGTGACAGCCAGAAATAGGTGTTTTTACAGACACGTGTATTCAATTCGGTTCCCTGTTTGATAAGTAGCATTTCTATGGTCTTAATTTTTCTTCTACTGATCATGTACCAGTTGCTAGTTGTTCAAAATTCCATCTGTCCTTTAGCACAGGTTTATTATCAGTAGTCCTGCTAAACTACTTGGAGGTATGCAGCAGCATATTACACACACACACTGATCCAGTTAAGATAGTCCAAAATGAAAATGGTGCCACTTGGACACCCAGTATGAGTGTCACAGCAGCCATCTTGAAAATCTTATCACTACTCATGAATTGATATATATATCATCTGCTTCTTAATTTAGAACATACATGTACATTGCTGCACCTGTATGAGCCGATGGGACATCCCTCACCTGAAACCGAAATTTAGCAAATTTTCATATCCTGATTCAGAAGGTGGACAGAGGTGTACAAAATGTACCCTGATGGCTCAACCTAGGTACAACAATGTGTATCAATATCTACAAGTAGTTGACAGTTTGTATTTAAAATGAAATTTATGTTATGTAGTATATTTGCAAGTGTCTGTAGAAACTATGTATTGTATATATTTAAATTCTGCATATAAATGAAGATTGTATGCATGAACACAAAACAGTTAAAGAAAGTGATTTCTTAAAGACAATTTGATTATTTGAATTGAGAATTGAGACCTGTTACATGAATAAGTTATATTCAGGGGATTTAAATCCCAGTCAGTTCAACAAGCATGGTACTAAGTCATGTAATTAAAAACATAAAACACAAATATTACCAATTATTTAATAGACGTCATTGAATCATCATCACCCACTGTCTTTTTCTGCCATTGTTCTACAGAAGCCACAACAATGAGAAGCCATCTTAAGTGTGTGTGTGTGTGTGTATGTGGATATGTATAAAATTCTGGTGAATTTCTTATTCCGGATAATATGGACTCCTGTAAAATGCAAGTCAATATGATTTTGATATCTGAGAACTAGCATACCCTTTTTCCAATATTGTTTTCTCAAAGTGATATATAAAGATAAATGTAGTTAAATCACTTCAGTTTCATTACTAAAGGTATATAATGATGTTTCAGAGATTGTCTTTGTAAACACTCCACTTTTAGTATGGAGGATTCTGTGGAAAATGTGGCATTGAAAACTTAGAAATCCTGTTTGATTAGTATTACAGAAGGGAAGTCACAATATTCTTTCCCTGATCATTATGTGAATACTTTGTATTTAAAACAGTTTTTTTTAAATTTGAAGTGGAGACCATTTCATTTTTCTCTGACATACCTTATACAATTATTTTGTTGTTTAGTCTTGCTTCCTGACATTTAATATTTTCCTATAGTGGACATTGTAATTTTCTATTATTTCAGATTTTATTTTTCCAGTCTTCTGGTATTGTATCAAGAACTACACAGAATTTTACAAAAGTAATATCAACATTAAATTTGTGTATGAACTCATATGCAAGGATCATGCCATCTTTATTATGTCGTTAATAAAATATATACAGACTTTAAACCTTCCAAAAGATTGTAATATCGTTTATATTAGTATATTTATTCTACCAGAGTGTCATTTTTAAATTTGTTCAGGAATTATGGTGAGGTAGTCATATAATTCTGACCATGCAAAAACACTTTTTTCCAAAAGTATTAACTTATGTGAAACTTTGTGGGGGCCTTCTTTACAAATTTTGTCCAATCCAAAATCTTCAAATGTGTCCATAAGAAGAAAATTCTGTTGTGAATGATTGAGAGGATTTATGAATTTTTAACAAAAATTCATATAATCACAAGTGCATGACAAAATGATTGAATGTTTGACATTTTCAGTCAGCCATCACGGTAGTCATTGAATGAGTCATTTAATTTTATCACTTTTTGTACACCAGAGGAAGTTTTTAAGATTATTTGACGATTTTCTATGATTTCCTTTGTAGAACTTGAAAGTACCATAAACAGTGAAATAACATTAACAGAACAAGATGTTTTATTTCAGTGATTTTTCCAACCATGGTTAGATTTCTAAATTACCAATTAGCAAGTAATGTTTTAATTGATTCAATTTTCTCAGTATAGATTACTAGTACTGCTTTTGCTCAACTCAAATTTAATTCCAAGTTGTGTAAAACAATCAGGCTGATTCCAAGCAATATGTTTTTTGCTGTTCTTCATTCTTCACCACAACCCCCTTTAGCACCAAGCCATATGACCTGGGTTTTGTCAAAGTTCACCCCCAATGTAGAACAGCATAAGCAGCTAGAATATGAAAAGCGCATTGACTTGTATTCAGAGTTGTTGATATTTATATCGTTTATGTATGGATTATTTTTTAGAGCAGCACATGATAACAGTAAATCTATTCTGAATAAATACGAGGTTAGGGGGTCAGCCTGTCTGACCCCATGCTGGATAGGGAAAAATTGAGAGCAATATCCATTATTGAGTACAGAGCTAGATATACCATGATAAAAGATTTGAAACCATTTCATGATAGGAAGAATAAAAAAAAATTTCTAATGATTTTTCTATAAATGACCATTCTGTTAAATGCTTTTTCAAAATTAAAAAAGACTAAAGGTGCTGAGATGTCACGTTCTTTTTTGTTTTAAATAAATAGAAAATGTGTGTACCTTGAACAATATATTGATTCTTGAATAAAACTTATTTGTTTCACTTATTATTTATCATAAGACCTTATTTATTCCATTTGTGATGTCTGATACGCAGTTTTCAAATCAACATTCAAAATTTAAATGGGTTTTTGATCTTTTTTTTAGGCAGATTACGATTTTCCTTCCTTAGAAATAATTGTGATTTGTGTAACTGATAATTGATTTCATTCATTATTTACGGCTCTTGCCTAAGAAGTCCTAGGTCAATCCAGTATTTGACAATAAAATCATTTAAACATACTTTTCATGCTTTTTAATGCATATGTATTCTTGCAATGAGAGACCCATCTGGTTCTTTATTTTCATGTGCAAACAGGGTGCAACAAGATTGATTTAAAGAGTCAAAAACATTAAGATGAAAATAATAATTTGACTTTAGTCAAGGTATTTCTAAAAGGTTTTCTCTTCAATTTAATGCTATTCAGATCTGTTAATTGACTTCAATCATGAAGGATAAGCATACATACGCATGTTTCAACATAAAACCTTTCCTTACAGTTGCAAGAGAATTTATTTGTTTGCACACCCTCTCCTGTCCATCTTGGTTTTGCTCTTGAGATGATGCCTTTAACTTTTCTTCTTGGAGAATGTTTAGATTTGCTTTCATTATGCCAGTCTCATTAGCCCATCTTAAATAATATCATGTTCATACAAACATTTGAATTGAAGCTCTTATCTCTCTCTCCAGTTTATTCTTTGTTCATTTTTGTTTAAACTGTCTTTCTCTCCAGTTTATTCTTTGGTCATTTTTTTTTCAAAAGAGGAGTAAGACAAAGCTTTTTTGTATCATAAGTTTTAAAGTGTCCCCAAACAAGTGATCGTTTGTATTAAAATTAATTTTTATCTTGATTATTACCATTATTGATTTTCTATTGATCAGTAGTATGAGATGTACAACTTTTAGTGAAGTCGACACATACATGGTTTCTTATTATTAAACTTGTACCGCATCATTTTGCTTGGTCAATAAATTGAATGGTCACGAAAACAGGCCAATGATCAGATTTGTAACAGATGTCATTGTTGGAACTTGGTAATATATTAAAGGTCTGATGGTATAAAATTAATCAAACCTTGCCTGTTTTTTTTCAAAAAGCCTCCCAACTATATTTTATAAGAGTAGGGTTCTTCTCTCATCAGACACCTATAAGGTCAAATTCTTGCATTATTAAATGTATTTTGCTGTGTGGTCCCATCTTATTATTTACATGTATATATAACAGAGTCCAGTCTCCAGTTATTATTGATTGGTTATAAAATTTATATGTGCACAGAGTTGTTACAAATAAATTGTCTTCTTTCAGTTAATAAACAACTTCTGATATTAGTTTTGATCATTTATAATAGCTTCTAAAGCAATATAGTTTCCGCTACATCCTCTATCTCTCTATATATTTTATTTTTGAACATATTTTTGAACCTTATGACCACTCCTCTGGGGTGCTAATTGAATAAGAGTGAAACTTTGCTTTAAAAAGCCATTAACTTCTCTGATAACTTTATATATTTTTGTAGAATTAAAAGTTTTTTTATCATATTTTTCCTTACGACCGCAGTTATGACTTCCAATAACTAAATTAATCCTTGACAGTAACAACTTTCAATAACTAAATTAATCTTTGACAGTTGACACTTCCAGTAACTAAATTAATCTTTGACAGTTGAGACTTCCAATAACTAAATCTTTGACAGTTGAGACTTCCAATAACTAAATTAATCGTGGCAGTTGAGACTTCCAATGACTAAATTAATCTTTGACAGTTGAGACTTCCAATAACAAAATTAATCTTTGACAGCTGACACTTCCAATAACTAAATTAATCTTTGATAGTTGACACTTCCAGTAACTAAATTAATCTTTGACAGTTGACACATCCAATAACTAAATTATTCTTTGACAGTTGACACTTCCAATAACTAAATTAATCTTTGACAGTTGACACTTCCAGTAACTAAATTAATCTTTGACAGTTGACACTTCCAATAACTAAATTATTCTTTGACAGTTGAGACTTCCAATAACTAAATTAATCTTTGACAGTTGAGACTTCCAAGAACTAAATTAATCTTTGACAGGTACAACTTCCAATAACTAATCTTTGACAGTTGAGACTTACAGTAACTAAATTAATCTTTGACAGTTGAGACTTTCAGTAACTAAGTTAATCTTTGACAGTTGAGACTTCCAGTAACTAAATTAATCTTTGACAGTTGACACTTCCAATAACTAAATTAATCTATGACAGTTGAGACTTCAATAACTAAATTAATATTTGACAGTTGAAACTTCCAAGAACTAAATTAATCTTTGACAGGTATAACTTCCAATAACTAATCTTTGACAGTTGAGACTTCCAGTAACTAAATTAATGTTTGACAGTTGAGACTTACAGTAACTAAATTAATCTTTGACAGTTGAGACTTTCAGTAACTAAGTTAATCTTTGACAGTTGAGACTTCCAGTAACTAAATTAATCTTTGACAGTTGACACTTCCAATAACTAAACTAATCTATGACAGTTGAGACTTCAATAATTAATTAATATTTGACAGTTGAGACTTCCAAGAACTCAATTAATATTTGACAGGTATAACTTCCAATAACTAATCTTTGACAGTTAAGACTTCCAGTAACTAAATTAATGTTTGACAGTTGAGACTTCCAGTAACTAAATTAATGTTTGACAGTTGAGACTTTCAGTAACTAAATTAATCTTTGACAGTTGAGATTTCCAGTAACTAAATTAATCTTGGACAGTTGAGATTTCCAATAACTAAATTAATCTTTGACAGTTGAGACTTCCAATAACTAAATTAATCTTTGACAGTTGAGACTTCCAGTAACTAAATTAAGCTGAATCTTACCAAACAACTTTTTTATTCTCTCACATTAGATCATTGTAGGAGAACACTGACAAAGATCAACCTTCTGTTAAGTAGAAATAAAGGATTTTTTTCCTGTGATGTAACATTATAAACTTAATCCAAGTTTTTCAAGGTCTTTAACAGAGAAAACATTCAAAATGGTAATTAATCTTGCCTTTTGATGGACATGATCTGCAGATTAAAATCATTTTCTCTGCTAAAATTTACTCCAGCCAAATTACCAAAATTTACTATAAAAATTAATGAAGAATTAGAGTTCAAAATTACTGACTGTATTACTTCCATAGAATCAGCCTTAGTTGTTGTGTATGATGTCATGCTAGGACAAGACAACCATGCCACTATTGAAAAAGTGCATTGATACCATGGTCAGATCAAGTGGCCAAGCTACTAATGTATCCACATATGAATTGCATGGTCAGATCAAGTAACCAAGCCATAAGTGTATATTTGTATTGATTGCATGGTCAGTTCAATTAACCATGCCACAAATGTATTGGTGTATTGACTGCATGGTCAGATCAAGTAACCATGCTACTAAATGTATACATGTATTGATTTTATGGTCAAATCCAGTAATCATGCCACTGATGTATATGTGTATTGATTTTATGGTCAGATGAAGTAATCATGCCACTGATATAGAAGGGTATTGATTTTATGGTCAAATCGAGTAACCATGCCAGTAATGTATACATGTATTGATTGCATGGTCAGATCAAGTAACCATGTCACTAATTTAGACATGTATTCATTTTATGATCAGATTAAGTAACCATGACACTAATGTATACATGTATTGATTTTATGGTCAGATCGAGTAACCATGCCACTAATGTATACATGTATTGATTACATGGTCAGATCAAGTAGCCATGCCACTAATGTATACATGTATTGATTGCATGCTCATATCAAATAACAATGCCACTAAAGTAGAAGTGTTTTGATTTTATGGTCAGATCAAGTAACCAAGCCACTGTTGTATACATGTATTAAATGCACGGTCAGATCAAGTAACCATGTCACTAATGTAAATGTGTATTGATTGCTTGGTCAGATCAAGTAACCATGCCACTAATTTAGACATGTATTCATTTTATGGTCAGATCAAGTAACCGTGCCACTAATGTATACATGTATTGATTGCATGGTCAGATCAAATAACCATGTCACTAATGTATACATGTATTGATTGCTTGGTCAGATCAAGTAACCATGTCACTAATGTATATGTGTTTTGATTGCTTGGTCAGATCAAATAACCATGCCACTAATTTAGACATGTATTCATTTTATGGTCTGATTAAGTAACCATGCCACTAATGTATACATGTATTGATTTTATGGTCAGATCGAGTAACCATGCCACTAATGTATACATGTATTGATTGCATGGTCAGATCAAATAAGCATGTCACTAAGGTATATGTGTTTTGATTGCTTGGTCAGATCAAGTAACCATGCCACTAATTTAGACATGTATTCATTTTATGGTCAGATTAAGTAACCATGCCACTAATGTATACATGTATTGATTTTATGGTCAGATCGAGTAACCATGCCACTAATGTATACATGTATTGATTGCATGGTCATATCAAATAACAATGCCACTAATGTAGAAGTGTTTTGATTTTATGGTCAGATCAAGTAACCAAGCCACTAGTGTATACATGTATTGAATGCATCGTCAGATCAAGTAACCATGCCACTAATGTATACATGTATTTTGATTACATGGTCAGATCAAGTAACCATGCCACTAATGTATACAAGTATTGATTTTTTGGTCGGATCAAGTAACCATGCCAATAATGTATACATGTATTGATTGCATGGTCAGATCAAGTAACCATGCCACTAATGTATACATGTTATGATTGTATGGTCAGATGAAGTAACCATGCCACTAATATGGAAGGGTATTGATTTTATGGTCAAATGAACTAACCATGCCACTAATGCATACATGTATTGATTGCATGGTCAGATCAAGTAACCATGCTAATGTATACATGTATTGATTATATGGTCAGATTAAGTAACCATGCCACTAATGTATACATGTATTGATTTTATAGTCTGCTGATATAAAATTGACAACTTGACAGTATCCCAGGATTACTACACCAGATTTACTAATTTAAATAGTTTAAATATTTTTATAAATCCATATTTAATATGAACTGAAGGTGTCCTCAGCTCTTTATCAGATACTGAATGCAGTTTGATAGATTACTGTAACCAGTAATAGAACCTAAAAGTATTTTGTTTTAATAAAAATTATTAGATAACTCCTAATATCAATGTATTATACAATGAACTGAACTGATGTCTTATAACATATACTAGAAAATGATGTCACAATATGACATATACTATATACAAGTGTAGTCTTGTCACCATCTGTAAGTAAGGGAGGATCAGACCTCTTTTTGTATTAGAATAATATAGTGAAATTTTCTAATTGGAGCCATACCAAGCATGTTCTAAGTGATTTTATTTAAAAAAATAAATCTTCATTAAAATTAGTAATGACCTCACATCTCATGTCATCATGTAGGTTGTTACATCTTGATATGACCTTGTGTTATTTATGAAAGTAGATTTATAAGGATGATCTTTTATACTTTGTAAAATGATGGCGGGCCCCAATTGGCCGAGTGGTCTAAAGCGCTCTCCATTACAGATCATTGCCATCTCACCTCTGTCTGCGTGGGTTCGAGTCTCCTATTCGGCCAATGTGGGTATGTGAGAAAGCTTGCCAGAAGCTTCTCGTGGGTCGGTGGTTCTTTCCGGGGTTTTCCCCGGATTCTTCCTCCACCATTAATACTGGCCGCCATGTATAGTCTATCGTGTGCTGAAAAATGGTGTTGAACCACACAACACCAACACAACACACTAAAATGATGGTCCTTGACATGTTAAATAAAGAAGATAAAAAGAGATTGCTAGCTATTTAGCTGGCTAGATATGTAAGTATATAATGATTGAAAACAAGATCACAAATAGAACATATAAAGATACCTGCCATAACAGTGATGGATAAATGCAAACCAATTTTACCTGTACAATAAATTTTATGCTCACTAGTACTTGACCTTTTTACTTTATGAGCACAACATTCATAACATCATCTTTTCTGCTGTCACAAAGTTCCATTTTACAACCAATCTGTGTAAATTTACCAGAAGGTGTCATGCTTGACTATGATATCGTCATGTCTCAAACAAGCCAAACCTGTATTTTCCTGTATGCTATGTCAAGATTTGAGACCTAAAAATCCTTACAAGGAGTGGATGTTTGCATGGATACACAGTAATACACCATTCAACCCAGTTAACCTGATAACTCCATTTTGAAACTTGATGTATAATCACTAACACTATCAACCTAGATTCTTTATTCTTCTTCTCTGTGGAGCCTCGAGTGGCCGAGTGGTCTAACGTGCTCTCCGTTACGGATCACTGCCATCTCACCTCTGTCTGTGTGGGTTCGAGTCTAGGAATCTGCCAATGTGGGTATGTGAGAAAGCTTGCCAGTAGTTCTTGTGGGTCGGTGGTTCTTTCCAGGGTTTTCCCGGGTTCTTCCTCCACCAATAATACTAGCCGCCATAAATAGCCTATCGTGTACTGAAAAATGGCGTTAAACCCTACAAAAACAAAAAAAATCTTCTCCATGGAACAAAACAGTTATGCAGTCCATGAATGGTAAATAACTGCCTTTTGTAATTTGTTTGTTTTTAAATATCATGTTCTGCACACGTTTGTATGGAAGCTCAAGACCTTGACAATATACATGTATCTGAGTTCATTTTTGCAATTTCAATGTTTTTGGCATTTATAAGGCAACTTTCATTATTGTTTTTCTTTTATCATCAACATGTAGCAAATACATAAGAAAAATTAAAAGTAACCAATTTATATACAACTCTGTTCACAAAGAGTGCTTGGAACAAAATCTTTCTGCTATGCAGTTGGTGGGTTCAGATATCCATTGACATTTGTTCTATGCTTCATTTCATATCTACCTTCCAAACAGGATACCATGGTAACTGATGCTGATTATTGGTAATCTCCCTTTATATAAATTATCAAGGTCATGTGGTCTACAGTTTGATATTATGTTTTAAGTTCTGATTTATTTGTATAAGGATTAATTAGCAATGTACATGTCCTAATTGCCAATTCCTTAATTGAATACTTTTATTGGTTATGTGGCCTTCGTCTAGTTAGATATTCAGTTTTTGTTTGTTCGATTTTCCTCTCCTTTTGTAATTGAAAAGTTTTTACGTAGTTAATGATAAACCAGATGTCATAAGAAAGCCTTGAACTGACATTAGTTAGTTACAGGACAATGAATACCATATACATTCTCTTCTAAATCGGGTCCAACTGCAGACTGCATAGACCCAGATCTCCTGTTACATAATGTGCTGGCAGATTCAGGTCTGTGCAGTTTGCTGGGAATATTCAATAGAACAAATAGCATAAAGCATTAACTCCAATATGTGTGTGCATTATGTGATGGTAATCAGGATCTCTTTTTCTGCAGTTAGACCTAACATAAATATATACAGTATATCATAGTTTAATATTATGTTTCTTATTTTGAGTATTATTTGTTACATTATCAAAACTGGACTATATGGAGCCATTTTAAATGCTTGCAGCTGAGGGCAGCTCTCCTTGTTGAACTTCACAGGTACATAAAACACCTCTGTCAGCTGTCAAATATCATGAATTTGGATGTAATGTATAGATTTCTTAAGTGTTTTGGATTAAAGCTAATGGTTTCAAATGTTTTCACTTGTCAGGCAGTAAGGTTCCTAACCCTAACTGACTGACATTATTATGTAAAGATTGAGGCTTTTTCAACTTACATCTCAAATGCTGTGAAGGGAAACCTGAAATGTAAAGATATTGTTGAGCAAAATGCAAAAGTGAACTGACTATATTGCCCAATCAAATGCAAGAATTTTTTAATTTAACTCAGCACAAGGACAAGGCAGCATATTCCCTTGGCTTCTTGGTTTTACAACCAATCAGTACATTATGCACTCATAACACTTGATTGGTTTACAAGAGGTCAGTACATTATACACTCATAACAATTGATTGGTTTACAAGAGGTCAGTACATTATACACTCATAACAATTGATTGGTTTACAAGAGGTCAGTACATTATACACTCATAACAATTGATTGGTTTACAAGAGGTCAGTACATTATACACTCATAACAATTGATTGGTTTCCAAGAGGTCAATACATAATGCACTCATAACAATTGATTGGTTTACAAGAGTTCAGTACGTTATACACTCATAACAGTTGATTGGTTTACAAGAGGTCAGTACATTATGCACTCATAACACTTGATTGGTTTACAAGAGTTCAGTACATTATACACTCATAACAGTTGATTGGTTTACTAGAGGTCAGTACATTATACATTCATAACAATTGATTGGTTTATAAGAGATCAGTACATTATGCACTCATAACAATTGATTGGTTTACAAGAGTTCAGTACATTATACACTCATAACCGTTGATTGGTTTACAAGAGGTCAGTACATTATGCACTCATAACAATTGATTGGTTTACAAGAGATCAGTACATTATGCACTCATAACAATTGATTGGTTTACAAGAGGTCAGTACATTATGCACTCATAACAGTTGATTGGTTTACAAGAGGTCAGTACATTATACACTCATAACAATTGATTGGTTTACAAGAGGTCAGTACATTATACACTCATAACAATTGATTGGTTTCCAAGAGGTCAATACATAATGCACTCATAACAACTGATTGGTTTACAAGAGTTCAGTACGTTATACACTCATAACAGATGATTGGTTTACAAGAGGTCAGTACATTATGCACTCATAACACTTGATTGGTTTACAAGAGTTCAGTACATTATACACTCATAACAGTTGATTGGTTTACAAGAGGTCAGTACATATACACTCATAACAATTGATTGGTTTACAAGAGTTCAGTACATTATGCACTCATAACGATTGGTTTAGAAGAGGTCACTACATAATGCACTGATAACAGTTGATTGGTTTTCAAGAGGACAGTACATTATGCAATTATAACAATTGATTTGTTTACAAGAGTTCAGTAAATTATGCACTCATAACAATTGATTTGTTTACAAGAGTTCAGTATATTATGCACTCATAACAATTGATTTGTTTACAAGAGTTCAGTAAATTATGCACTCATAACAATTGATTGGTTTACAAGAGGTCAGTACATAATGCACTCATAACAGTTGATTGGTTTACAAGAGGTCAGTACATAATGCACTCATAACAGTTGATTGGTTTCCAAGAGGCAGTATATTATGCACTCATAACAATTGATTTGTTTACAAGAGTTCAGTACATAATGCACTCATAACAATTGATTGGTTTACAAGAGTTCAGTACATAATGCACTCATAACAATTGATTGGTTTACAAGAGTTCAGTACATAATGCACTCATAACAGTTGATTGGTTTCCAAGAGGCAGTATATTATGCACTCATAACAATTGATTTGTTTACAAGAGTTCAGTACATAATGCACTCATAACAGTTGATTGGTTTCCAAGAGGCAGTATATTATGCACTCATAACAATTGATTTGTTTACAAGAGTTCAGTAAATTATGCACTCATAACAATTGATTGGTTTACAAGAGGTCAGTACATAATGCACTCATAACAGTTGATTGGTTTACAAGAGGTCAGTACATAATGCACTCATAACAGTTGATTGGTTTCCAAGAGGCAGTATATTATGCACTCATAACAATTGATTTGTTTACAAGAGTTCAGTACATAATGCACTCATAACAATTGATTGGTTTACAAGAGTTCAGTACATAATGCACTCATAACAATTGATTGGTTTACAAGAGTTCAGTACATAATGCACTCATAACAATTGATTGGTTTACAAGAGGTCAGTACATAATGCACTCATAACAATTGATTTGTTTACAAGAGTTCAGTACATTATGCACTCATAACAATTTTTTGGTTTACAAGAGGTCAGTACATTTATGCACTCATAACAGTTGATTGGTTTACAAGTGGTCAGTACAGTATGCAGTTATAACAGTTTATTTGTTTACAAAGGTTCAGTACATTATCCACTCATAACAGTTGATTGGTTTACAAGAGATCAGTACATTATACACTCATAAGAATTGATTGGTTTACAAGATGTCATTATGTTATACACTCATAACAGTTGATTAGTTTACAAGAGGTCAGTACATTATGCACTCATAACAATTGATTGGTTTACTAGAGGTCAGTACATTATGCACTCATAACAGTTGATTTGTTTACAAAGGTTTAGTACATTATCCACTCATAACAGTTGATTGGTTTACAAGAAATCAGTACATTATGCACTGATAACAATGGATTGGTTTACATGAAGTCAGTACATTATGCACTCATAACAATTGATTGGTTTACTAGAGGTCAGTACATTATGCACTCATAACTGTTGATTGGTTTACTAGAGGTCAGTACATTATGCACTCATAACAGTTGATTTGTTTACAAAGGTTCAGTACATTATCCACTCATAACAGTTGATTGGTTTACAAGAAATCAGTACATTATGCACTGATAACAATGGATTGGTTTACATGAAGTCAGTACATTATGCACTCATAACAATTGATTGGTCTACAAGAGGTCAGTACGTTATACACTCATAACACTTGATTGGTTTACAAGAGTTCAGTACATTATACACTCATAACAAGTGATTAGTTTACAAGAGATCAGTACATTATACACTCATAAGAATTTATTGGTTTACAAGATGTCATTATGTTATACACTCATAACAGTTGATTGGTTTACAAGAGGTCACTACATTATACACTCATAACAGTTGATTGGTTTACAAGAGATCAGTACATTATGCGCTGATAACAATTGATTGGTTTACATGAAGTCAGTACATTATGCACTCATAACAATTGATTGGTCTACAAGAGGTCAGTACGTTATACACTCATAACACTTGATTGGTTTACAAGAGTTCAGTACATTATACACTCATAACAAGTGATTAGTTTACAAGAGATCAGTACATTATACACTCATAAGAATTGATTGGTTTACAAGATGTCATTATGTTATACACTCATAACAGTTGATTGGTTTACAAGAGGTCAGTACATTATACACTCATAACACTCGATTGGTTTACAAGAGGTCAGTACATTATACACTCATAACAGTTGATTGGTTTACAAGAGGTCAGTACATTATGCACTCATAACAATTTATTGGTTTACAAGAGGTCAGTACATTTTGCACTCATAAAAAATGACTGGTGCTATAAAGCTTCATATTGTCTGGATTTGCTGTGTATAAAATGTATTGTTGTATTTAATAAATCTTGTTAGTTGCACTTGTTCATTTTTTCTGGCCACAGTATGCACATATGTATAATCATAGTATACACTGAAAATGGTTTTGTCCAGTAATTCACAATAGTCCCAGAATAATATTATAGACCACTGAGCACTTTTCTATTTCTACTGCATAATCCAAACAGATGTTTTTCCTCTAATATCTAAGTACAGTATATACTAAATTGGCAGTATTATGTTACAATAAGAAGACAAATAATAAGAATGAGAAAATTGTCCAGTGCCAGCTACAGGTGAAAGGGTGAAACATGCATATTGCCATTACACCTACATTACAAATCATAAATTTCCAACATCATAAACTCCTATTAACCCATCCAATGGGAATTAACTTAATTCTTCTAAGTTACCACCTGACTGACCTATCCAACAGGAAAAGGCCCAAAACTTGTCAACATGCTTACTTATAATTTTATTGTTTCATAACTGTATTAGCAGCTATTTATAGATCCTATCCAATTTTACATTCTTAAAATAGATCCTATACACCAAATCCAGCTACAGATAATGCCTTTAGTTTACCAACATGAATAAAAATTACAGAATTATAGATATACATAACACAACTTGCAAGTGCACAAATTCTAGTGATGTTCATTAGAAATTAAAAAGGGCATTATTATTCTTAGTGTGAAAATGATTATAAAGAAATAGTTGTAAATCAGTATAGAAGAAAATTCTTTTGATAAAAAATTATCATTGGAACTTTTATTAGCTAAATCTAAATGATTTCACTATGTATTTGTTGAGTAAAATACTTACTCAATGGAGAATAGAAAGGGAAGCAACCAGTGTATACATTACTTAAGAAATTAGTTGGAAATTGGGCTACATTTCATGAATGTTGTCCATATAGCTGTCTGCCCATACAATGGCCCATCAAAAGCTACACTCACTTAAGAACAAAACTGCCAATGTAAGAAAAATAGATCTGCAAGGTAATCTGTGAGGTTGTTTTTGTTGTTGCTGTTGTTGTCATTACTGTTGCTGTTACTGTTACATCTTTATACAAGTGTTAAAACTGTATGCATTTCATTTAATTAAAAATGGATGAAATAAAGCCCCTTTTATGCTTGAAATGGACTGATTTTACAAAAATAGTATCATCTTGCAAAATACTAATGTCACAAAGTCACCAGAATAACTTTTAGTGTATCAGTAATCACTTGTGAATGTAGAGCCACATGATATGTAGTAGTCATCACATGACGTTATTAATGTTAAGATAACATTACTGAAGAAAATGTTCTATTTTATATATGAAATATGTAATATCACATTATGAAATGATAGAAGAGAAAGCTTATAATAATATAATAGCATAAAGTTTTAGGAATCAAGTTTCTGATAAGATTGATCAGAAATCCTTATCTCTATACCTGCACCTATTGCAAGAAGACAGAACATGTTACTTCTGATTGGTACAAATTAAAAAATAAGCAACATCTATTTCAAATGCCCTTATCTCTAAGAGGTGAAGGTCACAGTCATATATTGAAAGCAATACATTTGCTGCATCGAACAAACCCCAGTCTGATTTTATTATGGAAAATTATGAACCATTCATGTCGAAAGGTTCTATATCTCTCTTAGGTGATTCTGCCAATCCTATCCCTATTAAAATTTTAAGGGACACAGGAGCTTCTCAGAGTCTTTTATTATCAGGTACTTTGCCTATTTCTGAAAAGTCTAATTCTAATGAGTGTTTTATATAGGAAGTAGAGAGCGGCTTTGTTAACGTTCTTCTCCATTGTGCATATTTGTCATCTGACCTAGTCTCAGGACCCGCGACAGTGGAACACAGTATCGTTTTTACCCATTGAGGGTATTCATTTATTACTAGGCAATGACCTAGCTGGAGATAAGGTTGTGGTTAATCCACTTATAACTGACAATCCTTGTTTGGATCAGAAAGTAAATCCTATTGAAAAAAATTCCTGACTTGTGCAATTACTAGAGCTATGATATAGAAAGCTCTTGATAATGATGTTGATGAATTAATTACTCCCTTAGCAGACACACATATTCGTCAGTCGTTTCATGAGGTCATTTTTGCTCCTGGTATGGATCAATCAAAAGGTATCGATCACAGTAATCCTCTTTTAAATACTCATTCTCTTTATTCTAATCAGGGTGACAAACGACACTCACTTGTCAAACAGGAAAAATATTGAGATCTCCCTTTTGTTTCAGTTGACTAGTAGCGAAACTTAAGCCACAGAAGTGCCTGTTTGTTATTTTGTTAAACATAGGGTCCTTATGAGAAAATGGAGACCATCTGAGGTACCTGCTGGTGACGAATAGTCAATGAGCTATCACAATATTGTTCCGAAATCGCAGACAGAAAATGTTTAGTATGGTCCATAAAACTATTTTGGCTGGTCATTTAGAGATCAATAGGACTTGTCAGAAGATCTTGAATCATCTCTGTTGGCCATGTTTGTACATCCTGCAGATCTTGTCACACTTGTCAAATGGTAGGAAAACCCAACCAGAAGATACCTAAGGCCAATCTGGAGCCTATTCATACATTTGACCAACCATTTATTTGAATACCTAAGACCGTGTCAGGCAACCAATACTTGTTGACCATACGTTGTGCATCCAGAAGATTCACAGAGGCAATTCCTTTGACGAATATTAAAATTAAAACCACAGTGAAAGCTTTAATACAGTTTTTTAATACCGATTTTGGCCTGCCCAACCTGATCAAGGTTCAGATTGTATGTCTGTAATTTGTACAGCAAATTATGCATGAATTAGGCATCCAGCATCTATCATCTTGAAAGCCAATGGGTTTGAAAGGATTTAATCAAACACTGAAACTTATGATTAGGTCATATTATTTAATACTGGAAAATATTGGGACGAAGATGTTCATTTAATGTTTTTTTGCAGTAAGGGAATCAGTTCAAGAATATTTAGGATTTAGGCTCTTTTAACTAGGTTTTGGATATACTGTCGTTGGACCATTGGACTTGTTAAAAGAGAAACTTCTTTCAAATGAAGATACATAAATTAATCTTCTCGACCATATTTCTGATTTTAATATAAGTTACCAAAGGCTTGCGAAGTTGAAAGAACTAATCTGCACCCTGCTCAGTCGAAAATGAAATTGTTCGTGACAAAAATACAAAGAAATGAGTTTTAAGCATGGTAATAGAGTTTCGGCTCTCTTGCCCATACTTCAAAATCCTCTTCAGGCTAAGCACTATGAACTTTACACAGTTGTAAAGAAAATAATTCATTTACATTATATCATTAATGGGAGGCGAAAACCAACAAAACTTTGCCATATAAATAGATACAGCCAGGTTAATCATGTAATTTTGTTGTATCTGTCCCAAACAGTGCATGATTTAAGCGATGAAATACTATCGGACTGTAGTGACTTTGGTGTAATCAATTTGTAGAACTGACATCTGCAGCAACAAGAAAGAAATTAATTAAAACATCTATTTAATATGAGCACTTGTTTCAAAATGTTTCTACATGAACAAATGAAATCTACCATGACGCTAGAATTGTAGATTCCACATCTGTAAAAGGGCATCTGTACAGGATGAATTTTCTTAAACAGGAATGTAAGAAAAAAGGAATTCAGTATTTGCTGGAGAATGATTTCACAGAATCAAGTAAAAGTTACTGGAAATCACCGTGTATTATTGTACTAGATAATACTTTCCGCTTGCGCATTGACTATAAAAATGAATGATGTGACTAAAACATAGTCATTTCTAATGCCCAAAACCGATGACTGCATTGATAAAATTGGAAGTGTAAAATATGTCACCAAATTGTACCTTTAGAAAAGATTTTGGTAAATTACACTTACGGAGAGGGCAAATGCATTTCAGCATTCATGACTCGAGATTGACTTTATCAACTTAAGTGATCCCATTGGGATAAAAGGTTCTCCTTGTTCTTTTAATGTTTAATGAACATGATTATAATGGTTATATCTAGTTTAAATAATTGTGACGCTTACATCGACGATGTCATAATCTACAACGACACCTGAAAGCATCATTTGGAATTTATTTTATAGACTCAGGGATGCAGATTTGACAATTAATTTATTTCTTGGACATGTCGGTAAAATTTACTTCATGAGCTTTTTAGGTATGGCTTGATATTATAGGAAAGTTTGCTTTCATTGTTCATAATTGCAAATCCCCTGACCAGTTTGGTGAGTAAGAGAACCACGTTGTATTGGTCCGAAAAATGTCAGTAGGATAAATGACATACCTACGAGTTCACCAGTTATTTCAGCTCCAAATTTAAGTCGATCATTTAAAATGTATGTTGATACAAGTGATGTTGGAGTCGATGCAGTATTAATTCAAGAAGACAAAAATGGTGTAGATCATCCAGAGTGGTATTGTTCTACGAAAATGAACAAGCACAAGATTAATTATTCCACAATCAAAAGGTAATTGGCTTAGCAACACATGGAAGTGCATATTAGTACGCGTCTGATCCGATTATTGTAAGTAGTGATCACAACCCACTTACCTTCGTTAGCAAGATGAAAAACAAATCAGAGATAATCAATTTGGAGAGGCTGCATGAATACAATATTGACATCAGGCACATCAAGCGAAATTCCTATCTATTAGCAGATGCATAAAAATATCAGTTTTATGAATAATTTGTGTTATTCATAAGATTTCATATGTAAATTTTTATCACATGTATATTTGACTAATATATAAAAGAAAGCCTTATTGCATACGTGTTTTTTATGAGGAGAGGTGTGTGTACATTGCATTTGTATTGTTTCTTATTAAGTTTTTTATGATATACTGTGGGTTATGTAAAACTGTATGTTTTAGCTGACGTTCTCCAAAATCAGTTTTGTAACCAACATTGCTTACCTTGTTTTAACTGAATGATTACCTTTGGTTTGAGTCAAGGACATTGTGTTTACCATGTTCTTGTTATAATTTAATAACATACATTCTAATTATAATTAAGATTTTATGACCTTAACATTTGGAACCTTTTAGAACTAAATTTTCTAATAGGTAATGGGTTGTTATTTCGGAAAATGATAGTTGTGACCGAGTTTAAGTAGAGGCGAATACAATCTTGTTTATTGGAAAAACTGTTTATTCGTTCTGTAATATATGAACAGAATCATTGTTCTATCGTTGTAATCAATATATCGTTTAGGCTGGAGTTGACTTATTCAAGTTATTTATTCATTGGAATACATTTGGCTCATCTAAAATAATATTCTTGGAAATAGAAAATTGGATTTATAATAAAATTCAAATAAGGATATATTCTTGATATCATTAATGTGATTCAACGAGGGACTGTTGTCACATCATTACTTTTCAAGCCATCACAGGCGCATCAACCCTTTCAGCGTTGGATTTATTTTGGAATACCAATGAAGTTTCTTCAGAACTTTATTCTTTAGGACTTGTGTTAGTAATTCTAAGTTTATTTGGGATTTATTTCGCAGTACCTTAAGTTTTGTTCTTACATTTTCATTTTGTATTCAAGGAACACCCAATCATCAATTATATTTTGACTTGTACGGTTGTGCATCGCCATTTGAAGCTGTTGATTGTTTAACCCGGCTGACAAAGATGTTTGTCGCTGTTTTATATGACTCTGATTTTGCAAACTCTGCTGGACGTGTCAGTATATGGACATTTTGTTATGAAAGCGTTGTGTGCACTTGAGTGTTCACAAACACCACACCCGCTTCTATAGTTAACTTGTCGCTTAGAATGTACATGGTCTATAAAATGTATGTTAAAATTTACGGACGCTACTAAGCCAGAGAATCTGACTGAAATCAGTGCAAACGGGGCACTAGGAGACTCTGGTATGTCGATTGCGTTTATCAAAGACTGATGCTCATACGAGGATGAACTGAACTGAACTGAACTGAACTACCACGCGAAGTAACTTACACCATACTAAAGACTTCTAAGTAACGAAATAGAGAAAAAACCTGAAAATATGATAAAAATGGCCGAATTGTTATTACTAAAGAGAATAATTTTGATAAACCTACATAGCATTTCTTAAACCTTCGCGAGTCTGTATCGTATTCATTTATTGTATCCGGTTATTATAATGGGTTGGGTCACCAACATTTTTTAGAAGTAATCAGCCTGGTCCACTAATAATAATACGTAACAATTCCGATATAATTACAGACTCTATCACATATAGGGCATCATAATCATTAGTTGCCTATGATGAAATTATGTTTGATACATTCCACATCGCTCCTTTGGCAGTGGACACGTCCATTGGATCTGTCCGGGATGGAATTAGACGTTAGCTTAGCTTAACGGCCACGTGTTCTAGATAAGTGCGTGCCACAATACTTTTGTGGACTTCAGCTGTGGTCATCCAGCCTTGAGAGTGGTGGAATCCACTAGGCTGTATCTTGCCCTTGCTACACGACATGAATACAACGATTAATCTTTCCATACTGGATTGGTCGCAGCCAGGAATGATCGCACCTCCCGCTTAGCACAAGGACAAGGTGACAAGTATGCTACTGGTGCCCTCAATACCAAGATCTAGGGAGAGACACCATCGTCATCCATACATAGAACGTCAGAATGCTTAGGGCTATAGGAAAATTGAAAGAACTCACACGAGTTGGAGAGGTAAGACTGGAACATTCAAGGTCCCTGAGGATTGTACTGGGAAAAATTGCGGCAATATCAAGAGATGAAGGGCATAATCTATACTTTAGTGGAAGTGGGGACAAATACAATCATGGCGATGATTTCTTGTTTACAAGGACATCATGAACAGAATTATGGGTTGCCGTCCAGTTTGCGATGATTTCTTGTTTACAAGGACATCATGAACAGAATTATGGGTTGCCGTCCAGTTTTCAGCAGGCTTATTATCATCCGCCTGAGGGCGATTCCTTCATCATCAAAATCATACAGGTCTATGCACTCACATCAGATTACGATGACAACGAACTGGAGAATTTCTTTGATCAACTACAAGATGTCATAGACAACTCACCCAAGGAGGATATTCTATTTGTACAAGGATACTGGAATGTAAAGGTAGGTGTTGACTTACAGACTAGCTGACAAAGCATTTTCGGACCGTTTCGCAACGCTGTAACAAACGAAAGAGGACTCAAGCTCTTGTAGATTCCGCCTACATTGACCTTATGCAACAAATACATCCAGCCCCAGAAAGCATCTAGAGGATGGACCTGGCACAGTCCAGATGGAAATCAAGAGATCCTCAAGCGATAAACGGGATACTGCTTCGAATTGTACAATCATATGAACCAAGAGGATCCAACAATACTAAACTTATATCAGTCAGAAGAAATCGATGGTATTCCAATTCTTTGCGAAAAATGTAGAGACTGCAGTTAGATTACTGAAGAACGAAACGCCAGTTTCAGTTGACAACGTATCAGGAGAGTTCATGCAAACATGAATAGCAAAGATCGTCAATCTTAACATCAACCAGCAACAAAATATCGTAGATAGGTGAATGGCCCACCACATGGACTGAATCTTTTGTCATTGTGGCTCCAAAGAAATGAAAACTTACAGCTATGCCAAAACCACAGAACCAACAGGTTGATCAGCCTACCAAGCAAAGTCATGCCGAAGATAATTATCAAGGTTCTAAAGCCTCAAGCAGAGAAAATTATTCCTGAAGGGCAGGCAGGCTTACGAGCAGGAGGGAGCACCTCAGATTTCTTTGTGAGAAATGTCATCAGCATCATCAAAATCTAGACCACGTCTTTATATACCTCAAGGAGCCCTTTGGTATGGTATGGCATGCAGCCTTATGGGCAACTATGAGGAAGTAAGACATCATCTCAGACTTGGTGCAGGTTATATAGCACCTCTGTGACAAATATAGCAGTGTTGTCCTCATCAATGCCAGCATTGTAGACTGGTTCCAAACAACATTTGAAGTCAGACAGGGATATCTAGTATCACCCATAGTCTGCAACAATTTCTGGAAAGTGTCATGGAGGATGTCTTGCACGACCACGTGGGCACTAAAGGAGTCGGAGGAAGAATTATCACCAACCTTCGCTTCACAGATATTATTGATGGCTTGATAGGAGATGAACTAGAATTGGCTGACTTGGTTGCGAGCCTCGACACACCCTCCACAACAAACGGTATGGAGCTTAGCACGAAGAAGACAAAACGGATGACAAATAATACCAATGACATCAGTGCAGATATAAATAAGCTTCAAATGCTTGGGATCAGTTAAAACAGATGAGGGTTCTAACCAGAACTATTTTCTATGACTGTCCAGACAACAGCGGCCTTAATAAGGTTGAAACCATTATGGAATGGCTGCAAAATTGCTCTTGGTTCTAACATAAAGTCAGAGAGCTCTATTGTCATATATAGTTTTATGTATGATAGTGAAACATGGACGCTCACGGCAGATCTGCAAAGCAGGATTCAAACCTTCAAAATGAGATGCAACCCTAAGATCCAACAAGCCATCGGACTCTACTAAGACCACCTAACCACTGTCATAGAACACAACTGAAGTGGTATGGTCATGTCTCGCGATCATCTGGATTGTCAAAAACAATCGTGCAAGGTACAGAGAGAGAGGGTGCAGAAGAAGAACAGACAGAAAATGAGTGGGAAGACAACAATACATAGTAAACAGTGGGTTATATGATTGATGATGATGATGATGATGATGATGATGACATACATCCATTCGGTACTACATCGCTTTTTGCGCTCGTGTTCATGATTTATTATTACATATAAGTGATGGATTTTGACCTCGGTGATGAGGATGTGGAATTTACCGACGGGGTGTAGGACAGGTCCAAAGCCGATGGAAACATTGATGGTGACTGTGTTCCACTTATCGACGAATATCTGCATTAGCGTGGTGTTAACAAATCCTCGTATACACTAAAGTATAATATTGTTAAGAGCTAAATAGAAATCGACAGTTGGGATCACCTTGATGTACCAATACCAACTCGATGCTATACTGGAGCGATCGCATTAACATATAAACGCTCTCGGTCGTTGACTGCAAAGCCAAACATGAAAACACTAAGAGATTGTATCTACAGCAATAAAATGAAGTTCGCCAATAAATCTACCCCGGTTGAATTCCAAGTTAATTATACTGAGTCAACATTGACACAGTTTAGAAGAGGAAAATCTCAACTGACATAATTCAACCAGAACGCTCTTGTCTGTGTAACAAATATTGGGCGAAAATGAGAACATGGATGCAATCAATGTGGTTTGATATGAACTAGCACACACCCCCCAATACACAATAATCAAGAGAACCCCGTTGCTTATGAAATACAACGCATGTTAGTGGTTGTCGATACAATCTGTAAAATCGCCTTGGCAACCACAGTTAACGTTGGTGTAGCGGGAATCGCGACACATGCACACCAATCTGAGTTGTTCTTGGAGTCAGAACACTCTGAGTAGAATCACATCTACACAGTCCTACTTGGAGTTCTGATGGGCGACAATAAGAGGTCATGTTTTGTTGGCCTTGTAGTTCACCAATCGAATCACTTCATAATTGTTTACAGTGACAGACGTCATTCGGAACATTTCGTTACTAGGGACAACTCTCCATAACACGTATATTGTAATGCATCGTCTGATAAGCTAAAGAAATACTTTGACAGAATTCCAAAGGTCATCAAAACGTGAACTTTCGTCGGTGTCTGTTAGTTATCAATGTATGGCTTTGGATATATGATCTTAATCATATTAGGTACATAATAGCATTTAAATAGGTCAGCTGAACAGTGAGGCGCTGTAGGGTGAAAATGTGGCATACTGTTATCTTTGGGAAGCTCATATCAGTTTTTTGTGTTCTCATTTACTTGATGTCTTGAATTTATTATGTAATTGCCTTTATTTTTCCTATAATGTAATAAAGGGTCACACCAATTTTTTAAAATAAAAACTTGAATGAACATAAATCCCTAAGACTCATAGGTAAACATGGATCTTTTAATAGGAATCCATCCTTGAACATTTTGTTAGATAGTGTTCCAAAGGCAAGACTCAGTAAGGACTGAAATTGCATAAATATAACATTGTATTTGCTCTTTTTAGCTCCAGATATGATAAGATCTCATAATATTATCTTACTAAATTTTACTTTTCATTACAAACCTATCGTGGGCCCAAAGCCCATGTATACGTTTTTATGCACACTTGTCTAGACTGGTTCTCATTTTTACAGATAGAGCCGTGTGCAGAATAGCTGTCGATTTGACCAGCAACGAGGAAATTGTGATGCAGTACAACTGATAGTATTACAAATTCAGGTAAGTTTAATCTTTATTTTAACCCGTTAGTTCATTAGGCAGCAGGTGATTTTTTCATTTTGTACTAAGGAATTTATTAATTTACGGGTAAGGTGAATGAGGGTTTGGAATTGAAAGGGGGCGTATTAGTCTAAGGCCCGGGACTGTAACAGTGTAATAAATTAAGATATGACTGGATTTGGGTTAGGAGTGTGAGTTGTAAGTTCTTTCAGAAGTTGATATAAAGCGCGTATACCTTATGTTGTCACAATGCAGTGCCGATGTACTAAAAAATTATGTGTTGCAAGCTCCTATGTTTAGTCGCATCTGATCAAGGCGTGTTGAAATCGGGTAGACCATATTAAAAGTAAGATGGATAGCATATATTCAGGATATTTTAAAACAGCCAGTTCACATTGCTTTTATAAATTATTATAAACTAGAATCGTACTGGATCCACTTGCGCCACATAGTTCCAAAAGACGAACTTTGGTCATGAAACTCCTGACGGTGATATTGGAGTGAGGACTACATTTTTCACAAAACATTATAGAGGCTTGTATGGTCAGATACATTAACCATATCACTAATGTAGAAGTGTATTGATTGGTTGGATCAAGTAAGCATGTTCTTAGGACTATATGGTCTTAAAATAAATAATAGAAAAGAGTGAGAAGCAACAAAATTTATAAAATTCCACAAATATTTTATTTCTCTAGAATACAAAGTGAAAATGTAAAGATAACTTACGGTATTGCTAATCAAATCTAAAATAGTTCTAGAATTTCTACCACAAGTTCCAAAGATTAAAATTCTGAATAAAAGTTAGTGGTTTTCTAAAATGAATCAAACGCTGAAGGTGTTGACGTGCCTGCGATGGCCAGTATCGTGGTAAAGTATCAACGGTCTTTGTTTGGATCGCAATAGCACAATCCAAGGATATATCCTTATTTGAATTTTATTATAAATCCAAGTCCCTATTTCCAAGAACGTTATTTTTGAGTTCTTTGTATTTCCAGAGAAGAATGAACTTGAATTAGACAAATTGAATAAATAAATTCCAGCACAAATGAAACACTGGACACAGTTTCCCAATAAACAAGAGTATATAAAAACTAAGACATAAAAGAAGAACCCTGATGTAGGAGAAAAGTTCATTTGTAGAAGAATATTAGTTAAGATTAGAAAGTCTGTTACTAAAATTATAATAAAGAACATGGTAAACACAACGTCTCCGATTCAGGCCAATGTAATAATCTTAATAGTTAACCCATACTGATAGAGAAAATATTAGCAATGCATTAGGTATTTAGAGAATTAAAAAATATCAATAATTCAGATCGGGTAGAAAATGAACTTGACTTTGGACAAGGTCAAGTCCAAAATACAATAATCAATAGCATATAGTGAAATAATAAACTAAAAAACCTAATTAACAAACTAATGCAAATTAAATATAAATAACATCTCCCCTCATAAAGAAAAAGAGACATTTATGCACTAAAGCTTTCTTTTTACAATTTGTCAAATGTACATGTGATAAAAATCAATAACACAAAGTTTATATGCGACAATATAATATTTCTGTACATGTGAAATTGCACCCGGTATTAAATTATATTTTCTCTTGATTTGCTTGAAGTCACTATCGTATTCCTGCAACATCAAACTCTACGATAATAATCTTTGAATTTTATTTTTCATCTTGAAAATGAAAGTAAGGGAGTTGTGATCACTAAATGCAATATTAGGAGAAGGAGCTGAACGAATATACTCTTCAAAGTGTTGAAAAGCCAACATCAAAGCCAAACATTTCTTCTCGACTGTGAAATAATGTCACTGGTAATTATTTAATTTTTTTATAGAAAAAAATAACACAATGGATAACCTACACCATTTTTTCTTCTTGAATCAATGCTCCCATAAACCCCAACATCAGTTGTATCCACATACAATTTAAATGATTGACTGAAATTTGAAGCTGAAAGAACTGATGCACTCTTAAGTATGGCCTTTAAATTATCAAAAGCCTCCTGACATTTTTCAGACCAATGAAACTTGGTTTTCTTATTCAACAAGTTGGTCAAGGGTTCAAGTACTCATATTCAAGTAAAATCTGCTTGAGTTCTTTTTTCTTTCTTCTTGATGCTGCATATGTGAATGTTTCTGGTCCAGATTATTCTTGATTTCAGAATTCCGAAGTTTGGTTAAACCAATTCACTACAGTCCGATTGCATTCCATCACTTAAATCCTCACTGTGTGGGACAAGTACAACTAAACAGGCAGCATGATTAACCTGGCTATCTGTATGAACATAGTTCTTCAACATATTTTTATGGCAAAGTTGTTTGTGTTTTCGCCTCCTAGGAGTATTAATGAGACAAATTAAATCGCTTATTTTCTTTACAACAGTGTAAATACCATATTATTTAGCCTGAAGAGAATTATGATCCAAGAGCAAGCGAGGCAGAATTCTCACCTGCTTACATATTCCTTACCTTTGTGTACTTATGACGTACCTTACTTTCATGTTTGACTGAGGAGAGTGCAGATTATTTCTTGTAACTTCACAAGCATTTGAGAACTTTTATTTAGAGTCATAGTTGAGAAGTTTAATTTTGGTATGGTCACTTGAAATAGGTTTCTCTTTCAATAATTTCAATGTCCCAGGGACTGATGGTCCAAAAGTAGTTCAAAAGGAAAAAAAAAATTAGAGCTTCTTGAACTGATTCTCGAACAGGAAACAACAGTAAATGAACACATTCGTTCCAATCTTTTCCAGTATCAAAACTTGACAAAGTCACGTTTTTCAAGGTTTGATGAAACATTTCAAAAGTCCCTCGGCTTTCAAGCTGATAGGCTTATAACTTAAATTGCTTGATACCTAATTCGTGCATAACCTGTTGGAAAATCCAAGCATAAAATTTGACCCGTGATCAGATTGTACTGATTTGGGAAGGCCAAATTGGGTATATAAGTTTATCAACCTTTTAGAATGGGTTTAAGTTTAATATTCATCAAAGTAACTTGGTCTGTGGTAAGGGTCCGACACAGTTTACCATTATTCTGCTAAATGGTTAATTAGATGCAGCAGTATGTTGCAGATGAGCCTTAGGTATCTTCTGATTGGATTTTCCTACCGTATGACTAAGTGTGACATGATCTACAGTATGACCAGTCAAAAGAGTTTCATGGGCTAGATTAAGAATTTCCTGTCCATCCGACTTTGGAACTTAAATTTGATAGCTCACTGACACTCATCAGCAGATGATACCTCATATGGTCTCCATTTGCTCATAATGATCTCATTTTTACAAAATAACAAAGAGGTACTTATATGGCTTCAGTTTCGCAAATAACCATCCGAAAAATCCCAGCAGATCACGGGGAGTTTTCCTGTTCGACGTCAAATGATTGTTGTTGGTCACCCTGATTAAAGATAAAGAGTAGTTAAGAGAGGACCACTGGGATCAATACCTTTTGATTGATCAAAAAGAGGAGCAAAAGTGATATCATCAAAAGCTTGACCCGATTTACGTGTCAGCAAAAGGAATACATTCCTGATCGACATTATTCGCAGAGCTTTTTTTGTCACAAGTCAAAACTTTCATTTTCAATATAATCGACTTGTCGGTTACAAGTGGATTAACCACAACCTTTTCTCCGGCTAGGCCACTGCCTAGTAAAAAAATGAATACACTCGATGGGTAAAGACGAAACTGTCTTGACTGTCACGAGTCCTGAGACTATGTCTGATGACAATTGTTAGAAAATGGAAAGGAAATGAACAAAGCCGTGCTCTACTCCAACAAGTGCACGTAGACAGAGATAAGAATTGGCTAAACGCCACCTATCAAATAATTGTCCTTTTTATTTTGGAAATTCGACATGGGTTTGTCGAATTTCTTTTTTATATTTCCTAAACTTTTATCGATAAACCTTAGGTACCAATTCATAACCCTTGAAAATATATTCCATAACGAGATAATAATGAGCACTTTGTTATTCTGAAACGGAAGTTTAGATGTTACGAGCTTTGCGAAGAATTGCACTTTGGAATATAAGAGTCCAATAACCCCCTTGGCCATTTCGAAATTTCGGCATTTTGTTCAAAATGAGGAAAATATTTATCTTCTTCGCTTTCTCTAAAAGGGTTTGTAACTTAGTATTCTTAGTGCCGTGCATTTCACTTGCCAGCTTTAATTTTTAAAAATATAAATTGAAATTCATTTTCTATTTTTTCCTCTCTCTTTCTCTCTGCAACAGCATTTTCCTAGCTTTTCCCCATTATATAATAACATTTGTCTCTCCTCTTTCCCTTTCTGTGCTGCATTTCTCTTCACTTCCTCTAACTGCATTTTTCTTTATTTTGTTTCTTGACTGCAATTATATTAATGTTATTCTTCTGAAGCTTTTTTAAACTCCATTTCATTCTTTTGTGTTAGTTTCAATTCTGTAACTGTCAAGTTAGAGCGAGATGAAGACTCACTGATCAATTCCAAGAAACTCTTATTTAAAATGATTATTTTCCACCAAATATTAGACAAAATATATTTTAATTTTAACTTAGTAACGAAATATTTGCCTCAAAAAGACCATATTGTCATGGAAGCTGGAGCAATTCGTTCTTTTTTTAAGGAATCTAACAGTTCCTGGATAGGATTTAAATAAACGTCTCCAAATTGACGACATTGTAAAAGTTTGATGGTTTCACTAAAGATTTGTAAAATGTGAAATAATACCTGAGACTAAGAAAATTCCAAAATTAGGTGAATTTAAATTTCAAAAACAATGTTTTCTGAAAATATTTTAGAGAAACGTTTGTCATGGGCGAGCCCACCATTTGCTGTTACAACACTATGGTTTTAAATTAATTAATGGAAAAGAGTTGAGAAGAAACAGCCTTTGCAAAATTGAACATATAACAAATAATACTATTTCTTAAATTAAAAAAGGAAAAGGGAAAAATAACCCTTGATATTGCCATTTAACTTCCTGTACAACATTACACAATGTGTTAAATACTATCTCAATATTTTTTTGCAACGAAAATGTTTATTATTACAAACCATTTTAAAACAAATATTTCCTTAGGTCGATACTACGGGGACTACTTTCTAAAACAGAAATATAAACAATCTTTCGTCTTTAGATATGAATTCTCTTTCAGATTCTGGGATTTTAATGACTTATTACTTATTATCCTTTTATAGACAAAATAAAAGCCCTATTTCTAATAATTTCGCTCAATGATGCATTTTCTCTATTGTTTCAGTTATAACTATGATAAGCTTTCAAACGTTTTTAATACTAAAATCTAACTTTCATTATCAATCGATTTTGGCCAGCCATATCCTGCTTAATCTTTGCCCATTTCAAGACTGGTTCCCATTGTTCTCTTTCATTAGTAAAGTGAGTCCTTCGACAAACTGAAATCGAAAGTTTGAAAACACAATGAAGTTTTTGTGTTTGAACATAATTCTGTAAAGAAAAATACATCACGGTATATGTAGTACAACAAAAGCAGTTGGACTGAAATCTGTGCAACAGTATCTATAGAGTCTAACACCCATGTGTCATATTCTTAGAAATAACGAAAAATCGTTTTAAAAAATAGTCTGATGATATTTTCAAGAAACGAGTTAGTTATATTATTTTGAAAGCAAAATTATTTAGATGTAAAAGAACGATATCCGGTTTTGAAACAAAATTCTCCATTCCCTTGATCATTCGACTCTAACCCCACAAAATAAAATGAAAAAAGTCGATCTGTAAGCATGATATTTTTAATAAAATAACTGTAATTGATTTTGTCTTAAAGAATGTCTCATTATTGTGAGATATTAACTACTTAAGAATATTAGTAATGCGAATCGGCTTCATAGCGATGGTGGGTGTGGTATAACCAAGCATAATGTACATAAAGTAATAAGTGGATAATGATACACTATTACTTGAAGAAGTGTCAATGAAATGTGCAGGTACACAATGCTTTGCGGAAAATATATTTATAAGACCTAACATATGCAATACGAAATTGCATTTAGATCAGATATCATTGAAAGAGTGATGGTAAATAAATAATATATAAACTAGAATGTTATTTATTGGTATACCTTTTTGTTGGTAATTAAACCAATTACGCTGATGTATAGGGATACGGGTAGGATTGGCCTGGCAATTGTCACCCCAGAATATGCAGGACTAATAAAAAATCATATAGCCATGGGCACGTACTTTTAGTTCAAAAAGTTTTTACTCCATTATTTTCGCAACGATGGTAATAAGGGGAATTCAGAGTAGAATACTGATGTAAAAGTAGAGGGATTAAAGGTTTGGATGCTAACCAGTTTGAGTAATTGTTTCTATAAAGAGACATAAGTCAAAATCTGCGGCTGTCAAAAATATCAGATAATACGTAACTAGGAGACAAAGAAAGGTTTGGCCAAATGAGGCTGAGGAGAATCCATGTCTTTTTTTTAAACTGACTTGGAAAGAAGGATGCTTTGCAGATATTGTAAGCAAAATCTTAATCTTCCATCAGATGGGTATTCAACCAGTGTATATGTCAAGATCTTAATCTTCCATCAGATGGGTATTCAATCAGTGAAAATATCAAAATCTTAATCTTCCATCAGCTGGGTATTCAACCAGTGTTTATGTCAAGATCTTAGTCTTCCATCAGTTTGATATTCAATCAGTGTATATGTCAAGATCTTAGTCTTCCATCAGCCGGGTATTCAACCAGTGTATATGTCAAGATCTTAATCTTCCATCAGCCGGGTATTCAATCAGTGTATATGTCAAGATCTTAATCTTCCATCAGATGGGTATTCAATCAGTGAAAATATCAAAATCTTAATCTTCCATCAGCTGGGTATTCAACCAGTGTTTATGTCAAGTTCTTAGACTTCCATCAGTTTGATATTCAATCAGTGTATATGTCAAGATCTTAGTCTTCCATCAGCCGGGTATTCAACCAGTGTATATGTCAAGATCTTAATCTTCCATCAACCGGGTATTCAATCAGTGTATATGTCAAGATCTTAATCTTCCATCAGTTTGATATTCAATCAGTGTATATGACATCATCTTAGTCTTCCATCAGCCTGGTATTCAATTAGTGTATATGTCAAGATCTTAGTCTTCCATCAGCTGGGTATTCAATCAGTGTATATGTCAAGATCTTAGTATTCCATCAGCTGGGTATTCAACCAGTGTATATGTCAAGAAACTAGTCTTCCATCAGTTTGATATTCAATCAGTGTATATGTCAAGATCTTAGTCTTCCATCAGCTGGGTATTCAACCAGTGTATATGTCAAGAAACTAGTCTTCCATCAGTTTGATATTCAATCAGTGTATATGTCAAGATCTTAGTCTTCCATCAGCTGGGTATTAAATCAGTGTTTATGTCAAGATCTTAGTCTTCCATCAGCCGGGTATTCAATCAGTGTATATGTCAAGATCTTAGTCTTCCATCAGCTGGTTATTCAATCAGTGTATATGTCAAGATCTTAGTCTTCCATCAGCTGGGTATTCAACCAGTGTATATGTCAAGATCTTAAGCTTCCATCAGCTGGTTATTCAATCAGTGTATATGGCAATTTTACTGACAAAGTTATGGGTTTCTCAATCATGTTGCAAACATTATTGAACCTTCTAAAGCCTGTGCAACCCAGTCTATAATGGCACTAGTATGCACGTGTAGAAAGTGCACAAAGATAGAGTTGCTAAACACTCCACATGGAAAGGCTATTATAAAACTAAATGAGAATGAAATATAAAATAAGGAGAGCTCTCACAGCCGTCGCCCTAGCACAGTATGGAAACCCAATTTCTGATATGAAAATGATAATCGTGAGAAAAACAGGGGTAACTTGATGAAAAAGACTCTGAGCAAGCGACTTTGCTCCGTCAGTTGATAAAGTATTGAGAGAAGAAGTTAGAAAAGTCTCAATTCCAGTAAATTCATTTCCGTTCTTGCTTACGGAAGTACGGATGCCACTGTATGGGAGCAAGAAACAGTGTTATGTACATTCAACATCACTGATGTTGTCATAGTGTAAGGATTCAAGTGGAACGAAACTATGGGAACAGCATAATTTAGCAGATTATGAACAGGTTCACATTGTTTTTCTCCTTCTTTTTTGGAACCCGGCATTTAACATATACGTGCAAAACACTATGCCCTTCAAAAACGAAAATATTATCATAATTTGTTAGAGATTTAAACTCAAGACTCATTAATGAGTAAAGCAAGTAAAATACAATTACAAGTTGTTGTCCAGAAGTTTGTAATTGATGGACAGCCTATACAGAACAATCTTTGAGAAGAGAATATGAAAATAGTCCAGACTGTTTATT
The DNA here is from genome assembly GCA_028554795.2 of Sinohyriopsis cumingii. NCBI lineage: Eukaryota > Metazoa > Mollusca > Bivalvia > Unionida > Unionidae > Sinohyriopsis > Sinohyriopsis cumingii. The sequence goes on along the minus strand of CM068839.1, from coordinate 18,466,620 downwards.
TTGGGGATCATCATAATGAGTCTGAACATTGTCTCATTATTATTATTATTATTATTATTATTATTATTATTATTATTATTATTATTATTATCGTTCCGGTGGCCTAAATGGCTGGAAGTCGCGGGTTCGAACCCCCGTCAAGTCATAGCAAAGACTTATGAAAATGGTACTTACAGCTTCCGCGCTTGGCGCGCAGCATTATTATTAGTATCATTACCAAAATGCATGCATAACTATGTCATTTTCCTCAACTCGTTTAGGAACTAATGTCAAGGATGTTCAGGACGGACAAAACTGCATTTATTTGCAAATAGGATGTGCAAAATCTTCATTGTGTTCAGTTTCTCAAAGTTTTGTGCAAAATCAACTTCTCCTTTGCACTAAACATACTAGTCATAATGGTCAGATACATGTCTTTCTCAGGGTCCATGTTGACGTGCACTGCATTAAAGTCTGTGGAAACAAAATGTATGGATCTTGTTAACTAGAAAGTATTCTTTCACGCATATAGACACCTCTAAGTGTTACAACATACTTAATTGAAAGAAATGGGACATGACCATTCCGATAATTTCTAGCCATTCCTTCGCAATCAGAATACCCATCCCCATGTACCGAATTTGCATTACCAATAGCCTTTAACCCCAATCAATATATAATTATTATTATCAAGTATTTCTTAATCTTAGTTGATATACAATCTATATCCGGACATAAATTTTAAGGGTCATAATGCATTAAATGCACGAGAAGTGAAGAGTTATTTCTCACGGTTTAATACACTCGTATTTCTAATTTTAGGTCTAACGGAGTAACCGAAAAATATGGTTACAAAGCACATAGGTTGATATGCTTCAACAGCAGTGGAAGAAGCATGACGAGGTAATAGCGGAAGTTGTGTAAATTCATGTAAGTTCCCTCTTTGCTTTTCCACGTTGGTCCGTTAAACTATTTCGTAATATTTTAAAACACACAGTTCGCATTCCTTTTTATAATTATTAATATAATTTGTTGTCTTGGGAACAAAGTGTCTCACATAGTTCCAAATATAAGCTTTGTACATGAAAACTTCATGCATCGTTATGGTCGTGGTGGACACATTGCTTTCACAATATAATCACAAAAGAAGCTATCGCCGTTAATTAGTCCTCATGTCATATTTCGAAACATGTTAGGGAGCCAGAAAAACATAATTTTATTGCTCATTTCCATTTCTCATTTATTTTTTATTAAAAAAATATATTGTAAGTTTTTGTCAAGCTTGGACAGAGGTTTGGGTGGAAGTGGTGCATCAGTACAGTAGGATAGTGTTAAAAAAGAGAAAATAATTCCTCATCAAGGAGGTGAGAGGGAAAGGAGGCGGATTGCTATTACAAACTATTTCATGAATGTTGCCTTGTTTTCACATATACAAAATAATTTGTTGCATATAAAAGAAGAATGTCAGATACGTGAAAGAGCTTGACTGAAGTTCACGTAAGTGAAATGAATTTTTCATATGTAGGAATACCTCACAGATGTGAAATAATCATTTAGTAATGGAAATTAATGTTAAAATTACCATCTTTGAACGACTATTGTTTTCCATGGACTCATGTTGGATGGCTGATTGGTTTTCGATGACATTTTAAACACATTATTGGCTAGATGAAGAGGAGATACAGCCATACTAGCCTGGCAGGGAATCAAACCAGCGACCATTTGTTTTCGAATCTGACACTCCATCCAAATGAGTAAGGTGGTTTCTTTTTCCTGAAGAAAAAAAAAAACTGTTAGTTAAATCACTGTACACTGCCTGATGGGGAGGAAGAACCACGTAAACTCTCAGCAAAATAACCCTGCACGCTCTCTTTCAATCCCGTGCCACTTTTACAGTTGAGTAGTGTTAATCCGACTGATTACCTATCTGTGATGTACACTTTTGACATAAGCGTGAATGATGTAAAACAAGTCAATTTCATTCAGTTTCACTCAGTCATGATCAGCAATTTTCTCAGGAACATCAATAATAATAATAATAATAATAATAATAATTGTAAAGTGCATATAATCTACATTGAATATCGACTTATTTATATGGTCTATATGTATGAAAACTATAAGTGCTTGACTTTATAAAATGGTATTTTCAGTATATTAGAAAGTGAGTGGCAATAATGTCTGCAAGGACGTCCTGATTATATACCTTCTTGTTGTAATGATTAGGATAATGCTGACGATGATGGTGATGGTTGAATTATAGATAAATGAATATTGTTTAGCATACTTGAGATGACCATGTACATATTTCCTTTTGTTTCTAAGACTTCAGCCAACATGAATCATCAAGTCCCAGAATTTTACCGCCATGTGTCTGAGCGGATATCCAACATTCTAGATGATATTGGCTACTCACAGGAAGACCGAGACAGGAAGGTCAGGCATGCCACTGCCAATGAGTTGTTAGAGAGTATCCCTTGGACTAAAAAAATACTAACGTATTTCCTTTTTGGCAGCAGAGCGGAGGGGTCCACAGGTCCTGGACTACACTCAGATTTTGACATTGTGTACGCCTATAATTGTATAAAGATGATCCTTGACCTATCTGGCTTTCAGCCAGGACATTACAATCTCCTCATGGTACAAGATGAATGGACTCATCCTGGGTACGTAAAACTACAGGGACTATCGATACTACCTGACAATACTCCTGTCCCTGATTTCAATTGTCACCAACATCACAATATAGTAGACTCATATGATAGAATTGTGCTTTCCAACAGAATTGTTCGAGCCGATGGTCCTAATAGGACTCTAGCTGGCCCAGCCTTGCATCAGTCAGAGAAGATAAAAGAGCTATCCAGGGATTTTGTGTTTGCTATACGGTGTACACAATGGCCTAATGAGGCACATGAATGGTTCCAACGCCGCAGACTACATGGCTGGCCAAAGGGACATCATGTACGAAATGGAATGCAAGATGGCTGTTTTGTAACTGCTGTTGGACATCCACACAGCCATGAAAGCGATCTGGAATGGAGATTATCATTCTCTGTCACAGAAAGAATGCTTACAAGGTCATTCGAGGATACAGTGATGAAAGTATACATATTGCTAAAAATGATAAAAAAGACATACATTGAACCTATCCTTGGTGATGCGTTTTCAAGCTACCATTGCAAAGTTTGTATGTTGTGGATGAGAGAAAAAACACCTGCAGAATTATGGCGCACAGAAAACCTATTATATTGTCTTTCTCTTTGTCTTGAACAGTTGTATGAGTGGGCCACTATGGGCTATTGCCCTGACTATTTTATCGTCACAAACAACATTTATGATAGAAAAATATATGGAGAAACACGTATCGTTTTAATAAAGGTGTTGGGTGCTCTTGTATCAGAAAACTGTCGGTTTCTGTTGGGATTAGAATGCTGTAATCTGGGAGATCTTCTTTTTTCTGATTGCAGCAATTTTGATGTGATTCATTGTACAATAAACATCCATAATTTATTCTCTGAGGCAATCGCAGACTATTCATATTGTGCAAGCAAAGCAATTACTTGCAGATATCGCATGCTTAGGGACATTCCTCAGGAATACACTACTCTGATAAGCCATATCAGAATAACATTGCATGTTTTGCAACGTGCACCTGACACGGTGCGAATATGTCTACATTATGTACTAATGACTTTGTTGTCACGACTTGGGTTTCATGTGATTTCTGTATGCAAAGAAAATGCACATTATCTCTCCCAGGAAGAAGTAGATTATCTGATAGGTCTCGCATCAAGGTGTCTGTCACTTGGGATTAACAGTGATGCTACCTCAGTAAGGCTAAAACTGTGTGGCCTTGGAACCATGCTTGGGGATTATGATTTGACAGAGATTTGTCTACAGCATATACGTGATCAAAATATTAGATGTATATTTTCGGGTACATTGCTAAGAGTGTATACGCTAGGGAGTAATTATGCTTCATGTGTAGAAAAGCTTCTTACGGAGAGATACAGTATTAAGGAGCTGCTACAGAACCATTTGTCCTACAGTGTGGTGTACCTCCCATCAGAGATTTCCATTGCCCCCATCGCCCTGAGGATGGAAATGTTCAGGTCAATCGGCACAACCCAGGCGGTAAGTAAGGACGAACATTGGTATGACTGGGCCGTTATAGATTCTTGTATGTGTCTCTACTTCTTTCAGTATCTGAATTTCGTCAAGCTCGGAAAACAGCGATTTCAGCAGGTTGCCATAAACAACTTGATACACGTGATCAGATCGGAACCAAAGATTCCACATAGAGATACTGGACTAAATCTCGTTGGTTACTCCTTTATGCGAGAGGACCAGCTCATAAATGCTTTCATTTGCTTCTGCATATCCTTGAAAAGTCATCCACATAACAATGCTGCTAAGTTCTTCTTGGGAATTCTGTTTCGTAAAGCCAATTATGCTCGAAGAAGAGTGAACAAAAGTGAAAAAATCTGACTGACATTTACATGAAATATTTCTGCGCAGATGTAGAACATGAATCAGTTGTGAGCATAACTGTATACTAATTAATCAACTACTACAAACTTGATTAAATTGGTATCTTAACAATTTATGAGGGTATACTACAGCTATATCCTTTTTAGAAGTATTTACTCCATGTGAGAAGGCCTTTATGGCTCTCTGCGTTAAATCATCTATAATATTTAACTTTTTTCTAAAAGAGATAAACTTTTACCTTGTGAAATACTGTTTGTGAAGGAAGACATTTTAATGCTGTCCTGCAAGAAAAATTATTTTATGGGGTAGTAGAAATTTACTTTTTTGTGACGCAGTCAGTTGTATAATCATGAAAATTTGTTGGTTTTCTTTTTGGTTTGCTGGAAGGTGGAGATGAAAAGAATCCAACATATATTCGTATCCTTGACATTTTTCTGTCAAATATCAACGATAACGTGTAGATAGGGACTAAATGATACAGACTTGAAGGAGAAGCAGCCCATATGTATGGATACCAAAATGTTTAATTAATGAACATTCCATTTTTAAAAAAATTAAATTAGGAAGAAAATGCAGTATTTTCATCCATGGGCTGTATATGTTAAAATGTATGAGCGTGATTATTTTCAAAAATGCCATCGGACTTAATTATCATTCAGAAGGAGAAAAAGGTGAACAAGAGACATAATTTTACACGTGGAAACAACATCGATTATAGTATAGAAAATGCATAATTATTGTAACAATACGAAAAGAATAACTTTGCAGTTGATATATCTATCAATCATGACTTTGTTGTAATGATTGAATTCCTAACAATCAGTTTTTCATCGTATCCATGCATTTAGTTTTCGATGTTAACAGTTCGGTAAACATGTATCTCAGTGTAAGAGTTTGTATTCAGTAGGCTTTAGGAATCGATACGAATATTTGTGTACAATTAGTGTAAATAAGACGACTGGAAAATATATTAAAAAGTAAAAGAAATAAAAGAAATAAAAAATCAAGATGTATTCAAATTTAGCTTAAAATGGAAATATTATGAAACAAATAATTCATAGTTTTCTTTCCTTTAAAGATTGCTGGACATTAATCTTTTTACTGTAATGTGTCGCGATAATAATACAAATTTAATGCATACGTTTAGTAAAACGTCTTTATTAATTTTGACACCGTTTTGCTTTTAACTTGATTTGATATATCATAATAATGTTATCACATGATTTGCGACGATTGATATACAATTTTATATCTACAGTGCTAAATATTTACTTTAAACATAGTAGGTATATTATCGGCGATTAATTTCTCTGTCTGTCTGTTTGTCTGTCTGTCTGTTTGTCTGTCTGTCTGTCTGTCTCTCTCTCTCTCTCTCTCTCTCTCTCTCTCTCTCTATATATATATATATATATATATACATTTCCGTCAAAATTGAAGCACATAAGCGCTGTACGTACGTAACTTTCATGACTCATAGACAGCAATTATGCAAAATCATTTGCTCCGATCGCACTAAATATTTACAAAAAAACTTCAAAGTACATTTTGCAACCACTGTATTTAATATATTTTAATCAGAATATTGAATAGTGATTTCAGATTAGGTCTTCCCTTCTCCATCCTCTCATCCCATCCTTGTTTAAAATATATGCTTTTTCACGCATCGCGTTCTGTTAATGTACGATATACTTTATATTTTCGTAAATAGTATTCAGAGCAAAAGGAATTAAAGATCATATTTTGTTTTAGTTTTTCATCTTATGATCTAGTTACCAATACTATTTAACAATTTATCAGTACTTGTTTTAGAAGTATTCTATCTTTCATAATTATTTGCTGTCAGGGCAATACAAGGATTTCCAATGAAATGTTCGTTACATGTTTACAGATAATAAATTGAATTTATGATTGTCGATATTGGTGCCTTGGCATACTTATCCGTAAATAGTAAATAATTTTTTTGGGGAAGTCGACAAATTTTGTCACAGAATGACCCAAAATAAGAAACCTTCAAATGAACTTACGCCATTTGTATGGGTGGATAATTTTTCAGTGTCATTGTGCCTACATGTGAAATGAAGTTGACTGTTAAACTTAAAATATTGCTGCAATTGTTTGTTTTGTTGTTTTGTTGTTTTTTTTGTTTTTTTTTGTTTTTTTGTTTGGTAACGCGCTGAACACAAATTGTAAGGTATAATGAGCGAATCTGATGCAAAAATTAATGTTTGGTTAGTGCTGGGAACTAAAGTTAGTAGTATGTATAAATGGGGCTCCGAGCACACACGTGCTCCCTCCCAAGCTCTCTCCACTATAACCAGAGAGAGCAGACAATGATATATTTTTCACTGTGCACTCTCCCCGAAATACACACAGAAAACTACATTATAATGCTCATAGTCTCAAGAATGAACGAACAACCTTTAAATCAATAAAAAAAAATGCTACATCTAACTCTCGTATCACCAAAAATGAGAGAGAAAAAATGCTTTAAAAATAGACTGAGGCTACATTTGGAACCGGAATTGACAGTTGTGACCTGAGTGCTATCAGTCAGACTTTCATATTACATTAACAACTACTTCATCTTTACACAATAAGTCTTTCTGGATACGATAGCAAACAAGGCGTCTGACAACTGTAAACGTGTGTCATGTTTGTGTCACACATGGTGCAAGTTTTGAGTCAAGTGCTCTAGAAACGCTCAAAATAAAGTTGTTATATCTTCATTGATTAAAAGAAGTTTTCATTGCAGTAGAAACTCACTTGTTAAGCAAGATAATATTTATCTGAAAATATATATTTGAAATGTAAAAACTTTTAGATAAACATTTAAGTTTACGAAACTAAAATTTTATTTAAAATAAAAGTTTCATAGAAAGTTCAAAATTTCAAAATGAGACATTTTAAAAAACAAAGTTTACTAACGAATGGTATAAAAAAAACAAGTGCTAGCTTGGGTCCTTACAACTTATAACATTTCTGTCAAAAGATTGTGAAGCAAGATAGCTGACAGTAATTTTTCTTATCACACTAAAGAAACAATAAAAGGTGCTATGTTCCAGATTTATCGTGTCAGATACTCACCCAGGTTTCAGTATACAGAAAAACACACTCAAAGTTTTCATTTCGATTGGACAAGTATAGTATCATGTTTTGCACCAAAAATGTCTTGCGTTTCAATGTCAATAACCACAAGAAGCGACAATATAATATAAAAATACGGCTTCAGGGAGCCTCTACCGTATTGACCAATGGTACTGATCTTTCTGATGAAGACCTATGTTATTTTTGGAGGTACGATTTATCAATGTGGTAGTATGAACTAATCCTGGTAACTTATGACGAGTGCATTGGACATGTCTTAAATAGACCTTGGTATCACAACCTGACTACCGGAGAGCTTCCGAACTAATCCAACTCTTTCACATTATTCCTGAAAACCAGACTAAATTTGTAAAGATGCAAATATATTTTCATTGTGTAGATCAGTAAGATGCTGGTAAATGAATTTAAAACCTGCAATGTATAAAGGTTTCAAAATAACAATAAGGGCGCAAGCACAGGAAAAAACATTACATTTTACATAGTGACACTTAGAAATGTGAAGCATTTGGCATGTATTAAAGTGACTATTCATCCTGAAAATATATTAGGTTTCAGGAAGTATCTTTTTCAAATTATTTTCAGCCATGCACAGATTAAATAACTAATAAGCTACACAGGCTATTAAAGTTAAAGGCAATGTTGAGGTGTTCAGGTTTTATAATTGGTGTAACAACTGATAATATCAGTTTAGAGGGAGGTTAAGTGACAAAGTACTAAAGATATGACCATACGAAAGCTTATTCATGATGGAGATAACATGTATGGATATTTCAAGAGATTGCAGCCAAACATGTGCCTCACAGGTCAACTATGGGTACCCTAAATAGATCATAAATCATCAATTAAATGTGAAATTCTGATCTCCAAACTAAAAAACAAGCATGGACATTTGCATATGTGGGACATGAAGAATGTACCTGTTAAGATCGAATGTGCAAACATAATTGAAATTATATATTTGAACAATTCTAGTGTATCTTTAAGAGTCCGTTTACAATTGTTGTGTTTGTTCATTGGCATTTCATATCAGCTGAAGCTACAATACCTAAGTACTAAATTAAAATATATCAGCTTTTGCCATAATGCCGCACACTGTCAATCAATGTCTTAACCAATATGAACAATTGAAAGGAGTGTATTTTGTGTTAGACTTAATTCATTTTCTGTTTGCTTATAACCATTGGTACATAGACTTGGTGAAAGTATATGTTATACCTTTGAAATATATTCCTTCTGACATTTTTAATTACCTGACGGTTAAAGTCACTTAATATACAGCCTGATTGGACTCTACTATAAATGAAAGCCATACAAGCAGATATGTGTTACTTATATGATCACTTTACCATAAACACATACATTTACTGCTTTGGACTCATAATAGATAGTATAAACGACTTTCAAAGATAGTTTCCTTGACAGAATTTCACAAATATCCACCAAGTTGTAAATGGTGCAGGAATACCTAAAATGCTAATAATAATGTGTATCAAATCTCGCCGACTCAATACATGTCTATTTATTTGCATAATTATTATAATTTTTTAACAAATTGATTGAATTTTACAAATTTCTATGTTTGAATTTCATAGTTCTATTTTCTAAGTCAATATATACAACATATACAAAATGCATCGTGGGATACAAGTTTAAACGTTTATGGATATGAAACTGACAGGATATAGATCACACCTATTTTTCCTATACAAACAAAACAAAATGTCTTGCCAAACTTAAAAGGTGTATATATTCTGTATGAATATCGTATTACTGAGCAAGAAATAACGATTTTATTTTTTCTTCCATTTTTTTTTAGCCTTGAACAAAGAAACTACACGAACATTGCTGGGCGTTCATTTAGTTTCATTAACCGATTTGTGTCATGAATATTTTCGAAAAGTCTTTTTTCCCCCAGAGAAATAAGAAAAACAAATCAATCACATTATTGTCTTTTGCTATGTCACCGTGTGAACTCGACGAATTTTTTGGTTTGATACGGATCATTTAGAGTATGTATGGATACATGAAGTTAAATGGTTGTTTGGTACTGCTAGTATATTTTATCTCTCTGAAATATATTCCTTCTGACATTTTTCATTACCTGACATTTAAAGTTAAAGTGGCTTAGTATATTATATATATATATATATATATATATATATATATATATATATATATATATCAGCATCAATTAGCATGTAAAGGTTTGAAAAACTGCAACAGTTTGTGCATTGAATGTAACAGTGGATATATTTATAGGTTCTATGCGTTAAGCTGTTGATCCGTACAGGTTATGTGGTAAAAGGAGAAAAGTCTTTAAAAAAAATTGTAAGGCAAGGGCGAAGCAAAACCCTAAAGCTTAAAATTTAAATTATCGGTTGAATTAATTTGAGTTAAAGTCGCGGTTCGATCCTCTTAAATCTGATTAAGATTAAGAGACGATACAGTACAACACAGTTATATTACACTTGGACACAATGCGACAGCCAAACAAAATTAATAGTTCAATCGAAGTACAAATTAGCAGCATGCATTGAAATTATACAGTTCACACAGTATTTGCCAGATTGCTTGCATATTTTATTATAGACGTTTTACACACGCACACACATCCATCCATCCATCCATGCATACACGCATATTCTAATCAAGTTTATCAATCAGGTCTTTTACCTGCTATACGACACAAGTGTAAATGATTTAACACAATTCAATTTTTTTAAAAAAATTATTGAAGCGTAGTATTTATCCAACATTACGTGTTTCGTGAGCGTATGTATCCTTAGAGGTTTTTTCATGCGTTTTAATTTCGAGAGAGCTTTTATGAGAACACGAATACTCCAAAATTAGGTAAATCCAAAGTTACTAATAGTAATCTATTATTCTGTGCGAGTACTTAGTGTTCCTATATTTCTATACTTAAGCACAACGGAATAATCAAGAACAATGTAAATAAAGATAGAAATCATTAGAGAAAAATTTGGATTTGGATTCTGAATATTTGGATTTTGAATGTTTTTAAATGTAACTTTAATGATGTTTGTCATATCGCTACAATGTCTGCAATATGGCAGTTTAAAGTGATGTCTAGCACTGGTGCATCATGCCGCAGACATGTGGCATCATGTCTCATCCAGTCACGTTATCCTGACACCAAGTCGACCAGTCCTATAAGCGTCAAGCAAAGCTACTGCACGTACCAATTTTTAAGTCTTTGGCATGACTCGCCAGGGTTCGAACCCGCGACCTCCCGCATCCAAGGCGGACGCTCGAACCACTTAGGCCACGAGAAAAAATTATCTCTATACTTCTGAGGAGTCAAGAAGCATAACGCAGTACTCCTGGGAATAAAATGTATGAAAGTGAGTTTTATGTTCCACATCGTACCCCTTGGTTTAATGGGGGGGGGGAGCGAATGGCCGAGTGGTCTAAATCGCTCGCCGATCCGGATCATTAACATCTCGCCTCTGTCTGCGTGGGTTTGAGACTCGGGCTCGGCGAACGTGAGCACGTGAGAAAGCTTGCCAGTAGCTTCTCGTGGGTCGGTGGTTCTTCCCGGGGTTTTCCAGGATTGTTCCTCCAGCAGTTATACTGATCGCCTATGTTGTGCTGAAAATGGCGTTAAACCCTACAACCACAACAACAACAACGTCATTTATGAGGTGTCTAGCTGTACAACTTTATCCGGTGTACATGAGTATAACAGTAAATTTAACAGAAGAACATTGTTGGGCAAAAGCATGGTACATTGACCATTTCAGGTTGGAAGCAGGCACGATCTGTAAATGACTTTAACATGCAATTCTCTCTCTCTCTCTCTCTCTCTATTAACGCTTGTAACTACCCAAATACTTACTGACCTCCCTTCGTATTTAGCAACCTACACATTTATCTCGTATGTATACATACAGCCATCCACCATACATTCATATACACATGCTAGTTCTTTTCATGTTCATTTATCAGTTGATTTACCCACACTACAACATATGTGTCGGTGATTTGGTACAAGCAAATCGAAGAATGTAAATCAAGATACCAACAAAGTAATTGTTGACTTAAGAGACGGGGAAGAAGTATGACGCATTGCTTCTAAGAATTCAATGATTACAGTACAGTTTTACAATTGCAATTTTAGTTAACATGCGTCTACTAGTACAAATTTACCCTCTGCACTTGAGCAAAAATATGAATTAAACAGAGAAGCACTGTAGGGACAGAGCAGGTTGATCCACTGTCGGCTAGCAAACTTCACAACTAGACAAATTTAGCATTTATATTTTCCTTCTAAATAATGATGTTCTTGATGGCTAAATAAAATTAACTGAAAGTTGTTAAAAATCATATTAAGTTGATTCTTTCCCTCCTACTAAAGTCTTTACAGATAATATCATAATACTAATCCTTCAAACACATAATCGCACCTTACGTTGAGTTCAAGAAAAATATTAATACCATACATTTTTAAAAGACATACATTTGATTCGAAGAAATATGATTGAATTGTTCTTTGAACATGAACTAGAGCTTCTTTCAACCAACACATATGTTATCAGGCCGATCACTGCCGTCTAACCTCTGTCCGCATGTAGGCAAATTTAGTGTTATATTTTCCAAGTAAATACCTCTGGACTAATATTTAGAAAGGGATTTCCAACCACAAGCGCTGCATGAAAAAGTAAAAACAAATTTATTGTGATACGAGTCGGAATCAGATCAGTAAACTGGAGGTACAGATTCCTATTTTATTTTTCGAATGCCTGACGTTGAATTATGTCACCATGTTAAGGTGAAATTTTTCCATCCATTTGTTGACTACGTGTCATTAACTAAAATGTGTTGAAAAGTATATTGAAAATAGATTTTGTTTATCCTTCTAATGAGTTTTTGCTGATAATGCAACACTCTACCTTTAGCAGCTTATCGCGAATTGCATTACGTTCGGGATACGAACATCAATACTAAACATTTTTGAGTGCGCTTAGACCATTAGACTCGTACAAAATATAATTGAATTTGAGACTCTGAGCTCAATCTTTATTTAAACCAACCAGCTGTCACATTTATTACCTTCCAGTATAACTGGATACAGTATTAATGTCAGAAACTACTCAAAAGTAAGGGACTATTCATTTAATTGTCCGGGGTGGAGAGGGTTAGATTGTAGGAAAAAATATCCTTCTAACAAAAACTAATTTCCGGTTACCAAGTAGTATGTTAACATATTCTTGTTCTTATTCGTAGAAAAACCTAACTAATTACATCCATATAGTATTAGCTAAATATACTAAAGTACCAAAAATAAGAAAATATAAAATAATATTTCAGGATTTCCACCAACGCGCATCACCCCGAAAATTAAATGGTTGGCACCGAACCAAGAAAAACTTGTTGTGTTAGGATTGTTTACCCGTAAAATGCACTGAGTATTTCAAATCAGAAGTTTAAATATTCTTGAAACGTTAGACATAGAAGTTGATTTTTGTGTGTTTTATTTTCTGTTTTACGTCGGCCATACCTTTCAGAGTTCTTCACTATTAGCGAGTTATCCTGGCAGGAAATTTGAAAGTAGTCACAGTGAAAGTTCAATGCAGCTTCACAATCTCAACCCGGGGATTAAGACTGCATTAATTTGTAACCTTTTTGTCAGCATTTTCATCATGATTAAGGTTCTAGTATAACACGATGCCAAGGGTGTGGGGGTCGAGCCCATGATCAAAGCATTGCTGTAAAACTTGCGACGTTGACTTCAAGGTCAAAAGATTATGTTAACATGTCGTAGAATAAAAGTTTCTTCGTTTCTAATAATGCACGATTCGTATGAATAAAATCCGCCAGATGTTTAGGAAATATAAACAAATAAAAATACATTCATCGGAACCGTAATGCAAATTTTCTATGTATGTGATCTCACAAGAATATCTTAAGAAAGGTGGCAAAATTTTGTGAATCATTACTTTACCCATTTGTGTAAGGACAGTAACAAGCATATTTGCGATAAAGGGTATGCAATGGATACTACAGTGGAGGATATTGTTTCCTGAGTAGGAATCTAGATATTATCAAACCAAGATAATTAACTACATACTAGGTATTTTACTAAATGCATCATGTTGATAAGTGCACAACGTCAGCTGACATGCTCCATATATATTTTAGTCAAACGAAGGACAACTTTAACAGATTACACTTTGTATATCATCAAAATATGCATAATCAATAATGAAGTTAATTTCATCGTCAATTTCGACAGCAGTCCACAGTTCATGTAACCCAGATGCCACAATTTTATGGAGTGTACATTTAATTGTCTCAATTCTTATTATATGCGTGCTTGCACAAACAAAATCTGGTTTCAAAGCACCATTAACTATGCATATGCTTCTATAAAAATTGAACTTAATTGGAAAAAGATGCAACGTTTACTCTCTGTAACAGCTAGTTTGCTATTTACTTTAAATCAAATAGTAGTAAATCATGATTTCATTGTGCTTTAAACAAATAAACACATCTCCCTCATATAAACATTTAATCTTGCTTGCTGAGCAGGATAAAACATTTGTCACTGATCTGCAGGTAATACTAGTACGTAAAGACATTTGTCACTGATCTGCAGGTAATACTAGTACGTACAGGCATTTGTCACTGATCTGCAGGTAATACTAGTACGTAAAGACATTTGTCACTGATCTGCAGGTAATACTAGTACGTACAGGCATTTGTCACTGATCTGCAGGTAATACTAGTACGTAAAGACATTTGTCACTGATCTGTAGGTAATACTAGCACGTAAAGTTGATAAGAATAACGAAAACTCTTATTCATATTTGCCTCTGTAATGTAATAAAATGACGTAAACTCATGTGTATTTGCATATATTTACAAATTTGAAGTTTCCGTATTAATTACTCCTCATTAATTAGAATTTATATTTTAGTTTACTCATCATACATGCTTTCAGTCCGGAGGGGGGAGCTGATGAATTAGAGCTGTGTTGATGAAAAAGGAACCTTGTATCAGCGGGAAAGTATCATCAGAATTGAGTGGATTTCATCGACAAACATTTTAACATAGATTCCCTTTTCCACATGTTGAACATATTTTCTCGTGTGTAAAAATTTTAAATATGTGAAGGAGCATGATATATTTTACATTTGTAAAAAGGAAATGACATATGTAAAAGAAAGTATTTAACATATATGAAACAATCATTCATTTAATAAATGTTAATAAGTTAAGACTTTTCACATTTGGGGTATATAGTTTTTCTCAAATTTATGTTTTTGTTGTTTGTTCTTGCCATATTTTGTTGCTTGGCCTTTTACTCACCATACAAGTTTTTAAGTAGAATTTGCTCATTTTCTTGTTCGCTTGCCCCTGTAGGCCTCGTTTAAATAATTTGCTTTAATTTTTGGTAAAGGGGCTAGATATTTATTTATCTGAGCTGTTTGCTGTACAATACATCAGCATTATGATTTGACGAATTATATTTAAACTTTAGGCTAACACTTATACTGCTAACGTGAGGAAGGCATAACTAAATTTCACAATATCGAACATTAAATAGCGAGCACTACGAAAGAGACTCCATGCGTTTATGACTAATGATATCATATCAACCTCGGCATAATTTTTCCTGTTGGATATGCGTTTGTTTTTAATCTACCTCCAATTAAAGCAAAAATTATCAGAACGCAATTACTAGCGTAGAGGCATCATATGATATGTGATAAAGACAACCTTCATATTGATTAATCCCGTGCATAAAATATACGTTTTATGTTTATCTTGGTATTCAACAAGCAACATATATCACTAGTGATGCATAGTTGTATATTACTAAACGTGGAAGAAAAAATAAAGTTATAAATATTAAAAATGAACTGGATGAATATTTTCACCGGGGAGTTGGGCTTTAAAATAGGCCTTCGGAAATCTTACGGGATCTTAAGATTGATTACAAAGAGCAAGACCATAAAACTTAGGACAACGTATTAATGCAAGTGATGCGGTAGCAAAATATATTAACAGACACAATTTCATTGCTAATCAGTTGCAAAGAGTTGATGAACAATTACATAAATTAGATGATATCTATTTGATAAAAACAAGTAACGTAATGACTATTAACACAGCTTAAAAAAACAACAATGACTCAGAAATACCTGCCTGTGGTGTTATCACAAAACTGGGGAAAACATATACATTGAAATTATTTAACAAAGTTATGTAATAAATTACGATTATAAAAAAGATTCATGTGAATATCAACTCAGACGATGGTCAATCAAGACGAATGGCACCAATACAGTTACATTTGGAACAAGTGAGGAGAAATACATTTTTCAACCTTATCAATATGAATGATAAGTTTGATGAAAATATCAAAGAGGCTTTAGTGAACAATTCTATATAGACCAAATAAATGCTCAGAATTATAAATTTTCCAATACAATATATCTGAAAATAAATGTAACGCCTATTTAGTAATATTACTAGATCTAGTATGGATACTTTTGTCATTTAATCGCCAATAAAAAACTGTGCATTCATTGTGTATTCTGATCTTGTCACCCATAATGTCCATTTTAATTGATTTGTTTCCCCATATCGCACTTTTCTGCGTGTTGAGTCATGAAATTATAATTGTACAGTGCTAAGGTGTTATAATATAAAATATTAGTATTTTATGTCAAATAGTTATTTTCCATTCAGTATATTTGAATTTCATTAATTCCATTTCAATATTAACTTGTAAGGAGGTACCAAACTGAGTGCGTAAAGCGAAGATGCTGAACAAAGATAACGTATCCTGTTTGCTTGTTTTCAGATCTGAACTTCATTGTTTATTTGTATTCCATTTTCAGCTCTTGGTGGATTCTAGTAGTTCGGATTTGAAAAGAATAAATCATTGGTTATACAGATGATGTACCCTCGCCTTTGGGCAAATGCCCCCTCCCCCTCAAAATAAGTAAAAGAAATGGCGGTGATCCAGGACATAAATTGCTTTAACTACTTATTTGCCTTGTATAACATTATCTATATAATCGTGCTGAAGGTTATAGAGCAAATTAAGATAACCATGATACATTGTGGCTTAAAAGAGTTAACAGACAATGCAGCAACAGAATAACAAATTAAATTAAAAATGAGACATATCTTTGGAGGAAAAATTATTGATCATTGTTTAGTATGCTGGATTTTCATTTTTTGTTTCTTATCCCTAAAGACAGGGGATTGACAACATTGTAGCAAATCACATATTACCTTTATGACGAAACATATTCAAATAAATATTCCCAGCGAAACTACACACGTACACACACGTACACACACATACACACATATGCATGCATACAATAATCTGAAGCAAAAGAGGATATTGTTTTATTAGACAACATTTTATCTGCTAAATTTGGACATCATGGATTTAATTCCGTATGCAATTTTCAGAACACCTATTTATTTGATAAAACAGGTACGAAATTAGCTTCAAAATATTTACACAATTTTTATATTACCTTGGTACGCTATTGATTAGAAAAAAGTTGTCAGTGGTTGATAATATTATTCTAACAGAGAAACAAGTATCTCCTTGGGACTAAAAAATTGACAGCATGCAAGGAATATAATGTTAGTTTGTTTTGGTGACATGAATTTAGATGGATAAGTATGTCATGAATACATGTTCGTGGTAAAATAATAATAATTACAGTACATTTTCAAATTTTAAAATATGATCAAATTTGCGATCTGCTTCTTATTTTCGTTGGTTTCCACGTGATTAATGGCTTAAAAGCCCAAGCAACACACAGACGCTAAATTCGAACAAAATAAATAAATAAATAAAAAAACAACAAACAAACAATAACAAACAAACAACCGCACTTATCTTTTAGTTTGAAAAAACCAAAGCTGAGGCGTTTGAAGTCTCTAAAAGTAATTTTCAACTCGTGTTAATGACGTATTTGAAATGGTTTGATTTAGGTTTGGGTATTTCTTTGAAGCTTTAAGTAGTGTTACTTTATCTGGGGATGAATGTGTCATTGTGAAAAGAGTATTGTCAGCTCACCATAGTCTTGTTTGTAAGAATCTCTTCTATTCTCTGATCTCGCCATCATGTGATCTTCATTATCTTCTGTACCATCATGATTTTTGTTACCATCCCCTGCATAGACTCTATGCACTTGACATGTCACTTGGGACCAACAGCTTTAGTTTATTTTACTAAGGATAGCGTTTAGTCGATATTAGAGAAAAATTGAGGAATTCGCTAATAAACTACTTCTAATAATATGATAATTTTAGTTGAATAATGTCACAAATTTTCTCAAAATGTTATTAACGACATACACGAAATTAAACTCCAATCTACTCTTGAATATAAAGGTATGTGAGTGGTTTATATCAGTTGTGTAATAGTTCACAAGAGGTGAGACAGTGATAACCAGACTTAAAAGTCACTAGAGAAACTAAGTTTGAAAGTATTATAACAGTTTTCTTATTTCTAACTGATATGTATGCTGAATGCACCAAAATGTTTGTTTCCTTGTTCTAAACAGTTTACCAGGAAGAAAAGACATCTCTGATATATGTCGTAACCACTGAATGTAGTAATAATCAGTTTCGTAGTATATGTCACGTGTTACATTTTTAATACTACATTCATAAATTCGTTATTATACAATATCACCATCATTATTAGTAAAGATGGAACCGATGTATGACTACTTATAGGATGCATTCCAAAAACTCCATATTGTGCAGAAATAATTTTGCGCTGTTCTCTGAGTTAATTTCAAGGTCACAGATGTTAGGTGTTGCTGTCCAGAAGGAACTACCATTGTAAGGTCCTATGTATTATAATTCTTAAAGTAAGTAATTGTGGGGATAATACATTGTTTTCGTGCTCATTCATTTCCATATTGTACTTACGTGTTTCTGGCTTCATAGGCCTTTTTTAACATCATTTCCACATTTTCGTTTGGTATTGGTTTGTAATGGGGTACAACATGTAGAGTTCTGCTGATTTTCACTAACTGTTTGAGGGTGGGTGGGTGTGAACATAAATAGCTCAAAAAACTTTGGGAAAAAATGATTGCATTGCAATGGATTGCATTAGTTGGATTTCCATCCGACATTGTATGTGAGATACGTGATGATTTTATTTAGAGTTTCCTCAATATATAGGAGTATTTAATGTATTTATTTATTTATTGAAAACTATTTATTTATTATAATGAAATTATCTTCTTGAAGTAGATCATAACATTTTACCTGCATTCTAATTAAACACATGTATGCTGTTTGATACTCGAGAACAACTCAGTCGAAGAGTTATGTGTGTGCGTGTGTGTGGGGGTGGGTGGGTGGAGTGGGGTGTGAAGCTAACAATTAAATCCAAACTAACGAAACAAATAATTTAACATTAATTTAATGTAATAAGTGCCTTGGAAATAGGGCAGGGTGTAAATGTTCGAGGATAGAATGTAAGAGTTACGGTCCATATGTCACCATGCTGCTTCATTTACATTGCAGTAAAACCCCATCTAGGTCATTATCTCCATTAACCTTACACCGCTCATCATATTTTCTGCACTTGTGTACCTTTTTATCCTTTATCCATCTTTGAAGGTTTAATTAATGCCACTACATATGGGTATACTTACTTCATAGCCAACTGTCTAGGTGTATGCCAATTATAACAGCCTTTATACCATAGTGTATTCACTGTTCATCATATCACGTGATCTCTGTTATATTTTATGACGTAATTATCACAAGCAAACCATAATATTACCCTTAAATTTTAACAATTGTTCATTAACTTTACACTAACGTGATTGTTACTTCCTTTTAAATTGTTTGATAGGATGTAAACAAAATATTAGACATGTCGCAATTATTTACATATTGTGGCTTAAAGTGCAAGGCACCACAGTGCAGAATATATATTGTGCATTGTAATGTGTATATTCGTGGTAATTGATGGCACACTATCAACAATCCGGAGGATTCTAGATCCTTAAGTATCGTTTTGTGTATTTCTTACACAATAATAAATATCTTACAACTCATATCCCAATGCTGTTTTGTCCGTAACTGTTTCAGTGTCATCTATTGTCCAATAACACCATGTTCATCATACATATTCAGTGTCTTTTGGGAATGAGTTTCCACATACTTCCTTTCACCAAATAAACATAACGGGAAAATGTCAGAGCACACACTTACATTTTGTATAGTTTGCCTTGAAGCCATTAGAAGGATACGAATTAAATAGAGAGAGTTAAACTCAAAACTTATAAATGAGTATAGTATGGAAAATACAATTACCAGTTGTTGTCCAGAACATTTGACCTGATACATAGATGTACATTATTTAACAACACATGAGCAGAGAATATGATCATACTCTAGTCTATTCATTTTGGGGATGATCATTGTGTTTGTGGTTGAATATTGTCTCATTATTATTATTATTATTGCTGTTGTTATTATTATTGCTGTTATTATTATTATTATTATTATTATTATCATAACAACAATACATGCACAGATGTGTCATTGTCTTCGTCATAAAATGCTTCTAATGGATTGTACATCAGTCTTCCCTGCCTGTTTAAGAGATACCGTGAAGGCTGTTCAGGAGGGACACAAATGTGTTTTATTTGCCAACAGGATGTGCTGAAAAACAGCTTATGTTCAAAGATTTGGACAAAATCCGCTTCTCATAGCCATCAAACGGATTATTCATAAATGTCAGAGTCATTTCTTGTTCAGTGCATAAATACTCCATATTGCTGTGCACTACATTATTAAATTCTGTGCACATAAATGTGTAGAATTGTTTATTATGAGTTACTCTTTCAAACACACACACACACACACACGCATACACTGTGAAGTTCACATGATACTTAATTGAAACAAATGGTACATAACTATACCAATAATTTGTAGCCATTTCTTCTCCATCAGAATACCGTCCCCAACGTACTAAACTTTGCATTAGAAATAGCCCTATACTCAGATCAATGGAATCTTAAGTATTTCTTTATCTTAGGTGAGATAATATATATATATATATCTTCGGACGTATAGTTTGTAGGGAAGCAATTCATTAAATGCACGAGATGTTATATGTAAGAGTTATTTCCCCTAATTTAACAAAACCGTATTTCTAATTATGGTGGCGCTATACAGTTTCGCATTTTGCATAAGGGTTAGGATTTTAAAGAAAAAGAATGTCCCCGGCTTTCCTCACTGGTTATACTGGCTATTTAAAAAAGACCTTGTATATCTTAGGTATAATGCAAAAAACCTTTAATTCCCTTTATTTTGGTGTATGATTGATGGGTGTACTATGGGCTATAGAGTATACAGCTTGGCCTTACTTCAAATGTACATCTTTCAAAAAAGTGCTAGCTCTACTTGGTCATTTTCACTTCCTGAACTTCAGAGGTAAATTGTATAAAAAAGAGCCGATAACTTTTTTTTACATTTTATATATTTGGTAATTCATTCATTGCACTTTCAGAAGCTGGCATTGTCTAGTCTGGCAAAATTCATTTTCCCTATTTTAATAGCTGCTTCTATATAGTGTACTTTAGACTAATTTAGACTGATTTTTTAACACAAGGGAGCAGTCATTTTAGTTAGCAGTGTGCTTAAATCATGTAAAATTTCCGAAAGTACAATATCCAAAAGAAATATCATCCACATTACATTAATGTAGCATAGAGGTACGCAAACATTCTCTCCACTGTGCATGTTTTAAATGCGAACTACTTCACCTTACATACGTCACTCTCTCAAAAGTACATATTATCTGGTGAGCGCCACCTATAGATATCACGGAATAACCAAATTGAGGTTACATAAACACGCTTATATACTTCGACAGCAACAGAAGAAGTTTGACGGGGAACCACAGGGAGTATAATAAATTCATGTAAGGTCTCGCTGTGCTTTTACCTAGCCGGTCCGTTAAAGCAGCAAGGGATAGTTTCTTATTTTAGTACCGTACAATTTCTTAATTTAAAGGTGAGGTGTATGAGTAGTGAGTGTGGATACCCTAGTGACAGTGGGACCTAAATGTTAAAATAGTGGCTTTGTACCCTGGCGGCAAGGGAAATTTAATATTGATGGGATACCCTGGCGACAAGGGAAGTTTAACTTTGAGATGTATAGGGGCAATGTATTGTGACTGTCTAGCGACGAGGGGTGACGTCACGGTACTGGACACTGGGGAAACAATGGCAACAATGTTGCAAGTGGCTGACCTCAATTGGGAGGAACATTGTTGCAAGGGGTTGACCTGAATAACGCTATTATAGGGACAAACACAACAGAAACAGACTAAGAAACACAGTTAAAAACAAAGGCATACACATATATAGATTTATCTACATAAATCTCTCAAACAAACACTATAAACTATACAACCGACTAAAAATATTTTTAGGCAAGAGAGAATAAGCATCTTTTCTAGACATATGAGTAGCCCTGAAAAGGGCCTTTGGTGTTATTTGTTAACACCATCCAGTTAACATAGAGTGCATCGTACGACTCTTCTTATCTTCCTCAAACTTCGTCTGACATCAGGACCGCAGATTAACACTCGCTTCAGACAGCATTGCCTCTCCGCATAGATTCCTCGTTTCCAAAGGGTCGTATCGGCGATCATGGTGATAATCCATGCTCATCTGACATACACGGGATAATCTGGGTTAAACAGCATCGACGATATGAGAGTAGACGATGCTACGTTTGTCCACATCTTGTGACGAGAACAGGTGAATGCAATGTGGTGAACATTGGTTATTTATAGACGAAGAGCGGATCGAAACGAATTGACTTCTTTCGCCAATCCTAACACGCGTTAAAAAGTTCAGTCACAGTGTGGAGTCTGTCTTCCGATCCGAAGAGAGCTACATGTGACGTCACATTCCCTATATAGCTGCGTTAGCATCTGTTCGGTTTAAATCGATGCGAGAGAGTTAGAACATGACGGAAACTACGAAAACGATGAATTGAGGTGCACCGCCTGTGGAGACGAGGAGTGATAGCACAGCAGTGACTACCAAAGCAAACGAAGTCCCACTTCCAGTAGAGAACGATTTTAATTGGGATTTAGCGGATTTTCTCTCTTCGCAAGAATTTGTTCCGGTACCAGTACCTTCTCCCATTTCTCATTCCTTACCGTTTGCCAAAATCAAAATCCCATTGTCTCCCACGATCTATGTGTGTGTGTGTGTGTGTGTGTGTGTGTGTGTGTGCGCTTGGTCGCGATCGTGAACGAACCAGATTGCGGCAAACCAAAACATTTTGATCCATTTAGCCTGCCCCTATGATGTCAGTATTTGTAAACAAGGAAATAAGATAATTGGCACAGTTAATAGTTTTAAATGTATCTGTATACTTGTATGTATGATATATGTTCTTTTATGTTTACAATGTTTTTACTTTTTAAATATATTTTAATTTAGAGGTATGGACTTTGTAGTCTGAAATAAAGAATTCGTAAATTCTTATATTCTTCTGTACTATGTGCAAGATGCGTAAAATATATAGCAGCATCTTTGATCTTCATTCTTCGGTTGGACAATTTCCTGGGTCAAAAGGTGGTTGGATAGCCGCGAACACAAATATACTTGTCCATGTAATCCTTCGGACAACTTGATAATGAGCCACTTTCTGAAGAAGAGTTATATAATCAAAATTGGCCATGGCAATGCGACATTATATTTGCTCTCGGGATCGTCCAAAGGAGAGAAAATGACGTGGTAAACGTATGCTTAACGAGATGGTGGCAACCATAGCAGCAGAAATGAGAGAACACATATGAAAAGCATTAGTTTAAACATATGTTGTACAAACGAAAGTAAACGATATGCTTGCAAATAAATTACCTAAGCCAGCAAGAAGGCCTTTTCCTATGCGTAGAGTCTTTGCCAACAGCGTTGATGATATTTAGCCTGCAGATTTAATCAACATAAGAGAATATTCTCAGCTCAAGATATGCAGCCTTGCATATGTTCATGACATGTTGGTGCAATGTGAGAGTACTGTCCAGATAACACCTAGGTTTCGTACTGATTGTGTGAATTTAATGTTGGCGTTGGTGATATTTATTGTTTGATTTAAAGGATGTGAATGAGAAAGTCTTTCTGTTGTGATCAGAATGGCCTCAGTTTTAGCATCATTCATCTGCAGCTTGTTACATGTCATCCTTGATTTCACATCAGAAATGCACCTCTCTACACCTTGGATGATAGCATCAACTTCAGTTGGGTGGCTAGATTTGTATATTTGGGTGTCATCAGCGTACAATTGGTGAGACACTGGATGATGATCTATGACACTTGAGAGCGGCTGAGTGTACAGAATGAAGAGAACAGGTCCAAGAACAGACCCCTGTGGAACACCACAACATAGATCAACCGGGCTGGAGTGCATTCCATTTGCAGATACAATTTGTGTCCTGTTGACCAAGTAGGACTTGAACCACAGTAAGGTTGTATCATGAATGCCAAATACATGCTCGAGACGGTGAAGTAATATATCATGGTCTATTGTGTCAAATGCTGCAGACAAATCAAGGAGGGTGAGGACTGTAATCTTTCCGCTATCCAACGCAGAGAGAATGTCGTTAACTACTTTTAGAAGAGTAGTTTCAGTACTGTGGTAAGGGCGATATGCAGATTGTACATGGCTAAAAAGACTGTTTGAATTTGAACGAGATAAAAGCTGGGATAGAACAACCTTTTCTAAGATTTTTTTATATGAATGGGAGATTAGAAACTGGGCGGTAGTTCTTTAAATCGTTATGGTCTAATGTTGGTTTCTTCAGCAGAGGCTTTACAATGCAGTTTTGAAAAATGATGGGAATTCCCCGGACGCGACAGAGGTATTAATAACATCAGTTAGTGAAGGCAATACTGGATCTAAGGACTCAAGCAGCAGTGATGTTGGAATTGGATCAAGTTCACATTACTTTGGTGCACTCTTCATCACGATTGTACGTAAAAAATTCATAGATATAGGTTCAAATGCTGCTAATGGTTGCCGCTCAAATTCTGTATCCGAACTATATGGTGACGACGAGTCAATTGAAATTGTGGTGTCAAGCTTATCTCTAATGGTTTGTACTTTGTCACGGAAGAACTTTGCAAACATGTCCGGAAGGACAACTGGAGAGAAGGTAGTTGGAAGTGGTGTTGATTTGTTCCTTGACATTAGCTTCTTAGTAATCTCGAAGAGCTCTTTGCAGCTGGAACTTTCCATGATCTTAGTGTACTGGGCTGATTTCGCTGCATGGACTATATTTGTGACATTATTCTTAGCGGCTTCATAGATTTGTGTATGAATAGTGAGTCTGGTGGAAAGCCAGAGCCTCTCAGCTTTACGGTGGTCTCTTTTAGCAGTGCGAAGCTCGTCCCTAACACTGCTATACCATGAACACTTTTGAATTGATACTCTGCACTTGGTAGCTGGGGCATGTTTGTCAAGCAATGAACGCAGACAGTTATCGAGTTGTTCTGCGGTAGGAAGTAAGCAAGTTGTTAGGTTAGCTTGGATGTCGTGCATTAGTTTTGGTTCTATTTATCATACGGAGGTTTCTCTTAGTATCAGATAAAGGCAGAGGGTTAGGGATTGATACGTCAAGATGGCATATAATGCAGAGGTGATCTGATGCAAGTTCATGGGATACTAGGGAGGATCGTAGAATGTTATCATCAGGTCTATGAAGAATCCAATCTAAAATGTGACCATGTTTATGGGTGTGTTGGTTAACTGACTGTTTGAGGTTGAAACATTAATGGAATCTATGAGTTTTGATGTATTTGAGTTTCCGGGACAGTCAAAGTGAAAGTTGAAATCTCCAAGAATAATCAGGTTGCCACCTATCGAATTTCCATAGTCCAGGAGATTCGGAAACTGCTCCAAAAAGAGAGTCAGCTAGCTTGTTTTTTCTACTAGGAGGAGGGCGGTGAAGGCAGAGAAAATGGACTGACCTTTGCTCCAGTGTGAGTGTGGTTTGGATTAGTTCAAACGATGTGTGATCGAAATTGAATGTTGTGGTATAGTTAAGCTGTTTTATCATGGAGCTCTTTGTGATGACAGCAATTCCACCTTTGCGAGAATTACGGAGGAACGACTTGATGGAGTAACCAGTGGGTGTTAGATTCGTACACTTGGGTTCATCGCCTGATGTTTTTAGCCTTGTTTCTGTCAGGAAGAATATGTCAACATTTTGTTCGTTGATAAAATTAACTATTTTTGTGCGCTTTTCCGGTGGTCCTACTGACTGGGCATCGAATAATGCAATACGTAGAGGTATTTCTTGGATAGATGACACAAAGGTTGACGAATTAATAGGGATTTGAATTAGGTTAGCTAAATTGAAAGCAAGTAGAATATCTTAAAAGCAAATTATGGAAAGTTCGAGCTGATTAAAATCAGGTCTCCATTCTCCCAGGTGAGGATCTGACAGAGACCTCTTAAGGGTCATGTTCTGGTCACCTTGGAATTACCCAGTGGAAATGCAGCTTTCAGAAATCTGATATTGTATAACATCGTTCGTACATATTGATGCTCTGTAGCCATACTGCTCAGTCTCCCAAAACGCGAACATGTAAGAATTGGCTGATAAAATTAGCGATTATGGGAATAATATAGGTCACCAGAACTTTCGCGTAGGACTTAAGATTTCCTTTGGAAGAACAGTCTGTTATCATAGGTTTACGGGTTCGAAGTATACCGTTTAGTCTTGAATGTGTTATTGGAACCAGATATCAATACTGATTCACACAGTGAAAGGTAAGTGTTGCATTGCTAATGTTACAACTCTACGGCCATAAACTAAGTAACAGAAACAAGCAAAACAAACAGGGTTTGTAAAACTTAACAAATAATATAATTATCAAAGTTATCAAATCAAAATGTAAGAGGAACATACAGTATTAAGAATTGAATCAAAAATAATTCTAAATAGTTATAATAAAGTCCAATGTTCCGAATGAATTTCAGATCCTCTGATTTACGTAGCATAATGGAATTGTTCAGAACTTCTTTGAATATCTCACAATATATCCCATAATTTTGTTCTAGGCCAATGAGCACTTTTTAATTCCAATTAACGTTTCTAATAAATGTCTCGTTTCAAATTATCTAAACACAACATTAAACACATCTGCAGACTGATTTAAACATGCGAAATAAAAATCCGAAATAGGAATGAATCCAAAATAGGACTGAATTTGATTGCTCATTTCACTCCTTTTAAACATTATATAGGGTCTGTTACGGCTATGTATTGGAATATATATACTACATGTGACAAATCTCACTGCTCAATCTAAAATGTCACAATACCTATTCACACGACCTAACCTGCTGAATGGGAATTAATTTTTAATTCCTCTAAGAACCCACCTGACCCCACCAACCAATGAGAAATGACCTCAAACATGTCTTCAGGCTTTATTATTAGAGCTTGATATCTATATATAGATCATACGCAATCTACACGCGCTGTGATATCTTAAAACAGAATATATACCCGTGTGCAATCAGCTATTTAATATCTTCCTTACAGGTAATCACTACAATTTACAGTCGTGAACAAACATTACTAATAATATAGATATAGTAATTTACCAAGAGTTACAAAAACACCATACACATACAAATCGTGACCAAAATTATCTATCGATTTATACAGATTACCGGACATTAAGTGCCAATCTGGCCAGATTAAGTGTATACTTTTATATTAACAATGGATGTGAATATATTGGGAAATAATAGCATTTATTAATAAATAAATGATGTGTGTTAAGTATGAAATAAGGAAATAAATTCAACCATGACAAAATTTCAAGAGGTAGACTAAGACTTGTTATTAGACGTAAAGTTGATGCAATCAATTGTAAAGTTGATGCAATCAATTGTAAAGTTGATGCAATCAATTGTAAAGTTGATGCAATCAGTTGTAAAGTTGATGCAATCAGTTGTAAAGTTGATGCAATCAGTTGTAAAGTTGATGCAATCAATTGTAAAGTTGATGCAATCAATTGCAATCAGTTGTAAAGTTGATGCAATCAATTGTAAAGTTGATGCAATCAATTGTAAAGTTGATGCAATCAATTGTAAAGTTGATGCAATCAGTTGTAAAGTTGATGCAATCAGTTGTAAAGTTGATGCAATCAGTTGTAAAGTTGATGCAATCAATTGTAAAGTTGATGCAATCAGTTGTAAAGTTGATGCAATCAGTTGTAAAGTTGATGCAACCATACGGATCGAAACTATCAATTATATATATCTGTACTAACTAAAACCTAGAGCTGGAACAATTTTCGGCAAGAGTGAATTCTGAAAACCGATTTAAATATTGCACAATTTCTAACTGCGCTTGAAACTCAGCTACATCTGTTGGAAAATAACAAAATCAAAAATAGTATTTTAGTAACAGATTAAAAATATAAAAACAAAATAGTATTTTAGTAACAGATTAAAAGTACGAAATCAAAATAGTATTTTAGTAACAGATTTAAACAAAATACAAAATCAAAATAGTATTTTAGCAACATATTTAAAAAAACAACAAATCAAAATAGTATTTTAGTAACAGATTTATAAAAAATCAAAATTGTATTTTAGTAACAGATTAAAAATACAAAATCAAAATAGTATTTTAGTAACAGATTTTTAAAAATAAACACACAAAAGAAACCTTTATGGAGAAAAGCCAGTCTTCACGTTCTTGCGGTCAGTTTCAAACGACAATTGTTTGTTCCATGCAAAACCTCTATAGTTGTGCACGTCCTGCTCTGAAAGATACACGTTTTAGCAGGGAAATTAGTCACCTTGTCCAAATTTCCCTTGTTCGAGTTTTCTCTGACTTTTTCCAGTTTGCGTTGAATGGCACCATTTATTAGGGTAATCGCTCAGATAGGTCCTCATTCCCTCCCGCCCCGGCCACAGCATTACTGACCA